>CM073127.1:55191278-55761278 GCA_037039145.1 Fundulus diaphanus
AAAGTAAAAGAAAATAAATAAATAAATTATAGCCTTTCTGTATATAAGTGAACATTTAATAACTGGGACCCAGTTATTATTATTATTTTTTTTTTTAAGACAGTTTTTGAAATCATGAGCGCAGAATCCCGCGAGCCGCGCACAGCTGGAAGTAGCAGGTCACGGGCAGACACGGAACCGAAGGCGAGCATAGTGGAATGAAAAGAGTTTATCAGTTTGGAGCGCGCGCGTGATGTTTAAACGCTGAATACCTGTCTCACTGCGCGCTCAAACAAAATACACAAATATCGCTCCAGAAGTTGATATAGGCAATGCTGACTGAAAAATAAGTGGCTATGCGCCGTATACCAGCGTACACCCTGGACTACACTGTCCGACTTCATGTGAGACCGTGAAACATTGACATCCATTGTGCAAAGCTTACATTTTTTTTTACAAACACATGACTCGCGGACCGACACATGAAGCAAAATCCTTCGTCATCTTTACCGTCGACAGGCTGCAGCCATGTCCCGAATTCCTCGTTTTCCATCCGCTTTTGTTGAAATTAGCATTTTCCCCATTCTCTAGCTCTTTCTCGAGTCCCTTTTCCGAACATTGTAAAAACATATGGCTTTACGATCAACCGGAAGCAGTTCCGCGCACAACGCGGAATCAGTTATATCTGATATAATATATCCGACGAAACTGTTTTTATGACCGTATTTTTTTTTAGAAAAAAATAAGGCATTTTTCATGCCACAGATAATCACATTTAATGACTTTTAATGCCAATTAAGGCCTTGATTTTAAGAAATTTCATTTAATGACTTTTAATGCCCTACGGAAACCCTGCTAAGTGTAAGAGGTAAGAGTTAAATCTAGTGTCAGGTAGGCACATGCTCAAAGTTTAGGATGACAGAATGGTGAGGGAGAGCCAGAGAAACACTAATTTGAAAGGAAAATGGAATTGGTGTCAAAGCCAAACACAACCGCTGCAGGGTGGGAGTTTTTTGGATTTAAGCCAAAGGACGGCGGCCGACCGCTTGATCTTTCTGAGGCGGTAGGTCGAGAGGATATAATTGCGGTATTATGCCCTTATCGTATTATTTGAAAAAGGTCCCCAAATGACAATGTTATGATTTATCCTGATAATTAGAAAAAAAAATGATCGTCCACCAAAATTTGTTATTCTGACAGCCTTAATCAAGACCAGATTGTATCAAATCTAAACCGACATTCACGTTACCAGAGTAGGTGACGGCGTTTGTGCTGTATGTTGGGCTTTGGGAGTAAGACGGGACAACCGAGGCAGCAGCTGCCACAGGCTGAACAGTTGAGGTCACTGGGAATATGGAGAACGTGGATGAAGCCGGACTGGCAGCAGCTGGCTTTATGACAGTCACCTGGCGATTCTGCTGGCTCTGGGTATATGATGTTACACCTTGGCTATAGACCGGTTTGGGAGCTGGAAAAAAGACAAAAAGAAATACAAGTTGAATATATATTTGAAGCGAAGATTATAAAGACCAGAAATGCATCGATCCAGTTTTTTTCCGATACAATACCTTGTACCGATCCGATACTACTGTTGAAGGAACTGCATACCTTGCCAAGTGAGTGGAGGCTTGACACAAACAGTGTTTAAAAAAAGGTATTGCGTGCTCTTTCACAAGCTGTTTTTGGAAGTGCTTATTTTAAGTTTGAGGTTTTGAGTTTACCAACTTTATCACCACTCCTCACAGTTTTCATGTTGCAGATATTGCATGATGCAGTCGGAGATGTTGGTGTATTACGTTTGAAATGTCTCCAAATAACAGACTTGGCTCGGTCGGGTGCTGGCTCCATGTCGATTTGTGTTTGCTCATCCCTAGCGGCTGTGCGTCCTCTACGTGATGACATAACCGGCGTTGCAAACATAGAATTGAAGTGACTAGATTACTGTAACTGAATTGCTGTGTATGATCTTAATAAAAAAATAAATAAAAAATGACTGGATCGGCGTCATTCATCTGCTATCCGATCCAGCTAATTAGTCAACTTTGTATCAGATCCGGGAATCGGATCGGTGCATCTCTAAGCAAGACTGGCTTTAATTGGCTGCAGCAAAGGGTAGACAAGTCAGTGAGACAAGCCTAAAGTCTTCTAGAAAAAGAAGGAACTGGAAACTGCTGCTCACACTAAGCCATGTAGTTGGAAAGACAACCCGCGCTGCAGTCCATCCATCCCAGGCTGGGCGGAACAACAACGCACAACACCAGAAAGACAGTCCATTTTCATACAACATATGTGCAACAGCACTAAGCAAAAAAATAAGAGTCACTTAACCAAAATGACAGTAACTATTCACATAAAGCCATAACCCTAAAACAAGTAATCAAACAAACACCTATTCAGTTAAATGAGTTAATAGCCAGTCTATCCGCCATAAGCTCAGGAGTGAGCTCAACCTTTAACCTCTAAAGGTCACCTCCAACCAGAGTTGGCTTCTGGTTTCCCATCCTGACCCCACTGATCTCTATTATTCACTGGATTGCTAATAGCCCGCTGTTAGAACGAGTCGCTTTGAAGCCACCAGCCGCCATATTGGTACTCCTTATTTTCCCCCAGTAACTAGGGAATATGTGCGCTACAGCATCAAATAACGAGGATTTTCTCATGTTCAGGGAGGGCTTAAGACTTTTAAAATGTCAAATGCCATATACTTTTATGTTATGTTCTAAAACTATCAAGTACTGAGAAAGTCATGTGCAGAAATATTTTGCATGTTATATATATATATATATATATTGAATAACATCTCAGCACATAATTTCCTAGTAGTTGATAGTGTTAGTACATCCACTGACTGTAGAATGACCTGTGAAACGTTTTCACACAGCCAGAAAACTGCTTGTTGCTGCAACCAAATCCTATGGGATTCTGTGAAAGTAGGGAGTAGCAAGATGGTGGCCAGTGACTTCAGTTTTTCGGGCAAATCAGCACTCCAGTGAATAAATAGAGATCAGTGCCTGACCCCCATCCCTGTAAACTGAAAGAGGTCACGGGGGCATCTTCTTTAGGAGGACAGTGGAAAGAACACAGTCCTGGCATTTTTGGATTTTACTGTGAAACACCAAAGTAATTTTTTGCTGTGAGAAGTTTACAGTTTACTTACTTAGTAAGGTAAACTATGTTGGTGAAATGCTAAAGAACCCATCCCTGGTAAAAAAAAAAAGCCTGTAGCTTACATGCAGCAACTACTTAAGGTAACCCCTTAGGAGTGGTCAAACAGCTATTACTTAGTACAAAATGTGTAAAAAGACAATCTTAAAGCACACCTGTCTGGTAGTAGGAGTCTGCAACACTGGGCTGTGGCTGAGCAGCACCAACAGCTGCTGTAACAGAGGGCTGTTGGTAGTATTGCTTGCTGTCGTAAGCTACAGCTGGAGCTGTGGAGCGGACGTATGAGTAAGAGTCCTGCAAAGAAAATGAGAATTTTAGGATTATTTTCTAGTTCCCACAGAAATATTAGATATTTTGTTGTCAGCCAATATAAGCAGGTGGAGTCAAACATTAAACTGTGAACATGAGGAAAATCTGTCCTGCCAATAGGTGGCGTATGATAGATAAAGTGAGCATTAAAAACCGAAAAGGCCAAATTAAACCCACTGGAACAGTGATCCGATTGTGAACATATGACTATCTGAAAACACAAGGACAGCCCATTTATACAAGTTCAGCAAATTGAAAAATCTTAAAAAGGAAATTAGATTCTAGTTCAATAATGAAATTCTTCTGGAATCATAATTAGATTTAGTATAAATCTATGTGATAATCAACCCTGTACTCAGCAAAAAAAGCTGCCCTGGAACAGAACATGTGCCGGATACCTGGTAGTTCTGTGAGGTGACCGGCGGAGGTGGTGGTGGGACCTCAGCCTGTCGCTGTGGGTAGCCGTAATCAGTGGTAGCATGGGTTGGCTGGTATCCTCCATAAGCTGCAGCAGTTGCAGCTGCCACGGCAACAGGTGCAGGCCTCGCCACGGCGACAGCTGCTGCAGTGGGTGCATAGGCTGCTGCAACAGTGTGTGCTGCCACAGGTGCTTGATGAACTGTGTAACTAGCCACAGTGGTGGGGTGGGTGTACGCTACCCCTGCAGCTGGCTGCTGGCTGGAAGGATGACACGAAGCAGAAAGCATCAACAGGGTAGCTTCACAGAGAACTCTGCTGAGCTAAAAGGGACCCACCTGTGATCAAAGTGGGAGGAGGGGGCTCAGTTTTACCTCAACTGTGCCATAACAGCGTGCTAAAACAGGCAACATCACTGTCACCTTCAACCCATGACATCACCAACTATGCACTATTTATTGCTTCAAGAAGATGAAGATATCGTTCCCACAATAATGCAGATTGTTTATAATGGTGCTGAAAGACATGCTGGGGCACCTGTGTTGTTGAATGGAGCTGAATAAAATCCTTAAATATTTTACCATACAGTTGAGGTTTCAAACAAGTCTTTGAGGACCAGGTTCCTGCAGCCTTCAGAGAAAGAACATCTATTCTTTCTCTGATTCAAACAGTGCTCCTACTGTCTAATTCCTGTGTCCTCGGGGTTGTAAAACCATTCCTACAATTTGTGTATCTCTGCAGGCTCACAGAAATTAGAACCTTGAATATTATTCCTTCCTCTTGGATCTCAGTGAAACAAAAAAACCTATCCGGTACCAAACGCTGGTGTTACTGCCTCCTTCTGGTAGTCCTAGTTTACTACAGCCAGCTGCACTAGAGTATAACAGAAAGGCCTGGTTTTCAGCATACTCTTAGCAATTTTGTCACAAACGTGATAAAACGCTGCTGAGTGAGAAATTCTTCTCTTTTCTTGGACTGTTGGGGTTAAGATTTAACACAGGATTGTCAAAAAAAAAAATCTCAAAGTCAAATATATAAACTGCATCCTAAAATACATTAGCAAGTTGCAGCTAAAGGCCGAGTCACAGCTTGTTGCTAGTCATCTGACCATGCCCTCCGATATCTCTAAGGAGATCAAAGAAAACTTACAGTTCCATGAGGTTAAAAACTACAAGAAATTAAATATGTACATTATGTGGTAGAAACTTGCCGTGCTTTACTCCACTACATCCCACAGATTGAATTGCACTCCGTGATGTGTGGCTCAGATGCAGCAGTGTAGCCATGGAAACCAACTCCATGAAGCTCTCTACGCTGGGTTCTTGAGCTTATCTGAAGACCACATGAAGTTTGGAGTTCTGTAGCGATTAACTCTGCAAAAAGTTGGCAACCTCTGCACTATGCGCATCAGCTGCATCAGTTTACGTGACCTACCGTAAACAAACGTCCGGCCCTAGTTAATAGCTGTGCTGTTTTCGTCGTACCTTTCTTCTTGTTATGATGTGGTCCTAATATTGTCGGCTCCCATTGCTCAACAACTTCCTAATATCACAGAGACGGCAGTGTCTGTGATATATATATATATATATATATATATATATATATATATATATATATATATATATATATATATATATATATATATATATATATATATATATAAGGGCTGGGCAAGTTAACGCATTAATTTCGCGGGTTAACGCATGTTGCTCACATGCTTTTATTTTGTGAAGGTCTGTTGCTGCGGTGTAGGGGTTTGAATCAGAACAGTAGGTGGCGATAATGCCCCAATAACCTCGCTGTCAGCCCAGCCTCGGATTCAAAGAGGAAGAAAGGTGCTGGCCGGAAAAAAACAAAGCCGACATGCGGAAGGCGGTGTTTCCCGCAGGAATTTGCTTAGGCGAGACGGTGAGTTGGCGAACGGAACAAGTTTTGTGCGGAGCGGGGTCTGCATCAACGCCGTCGGTGAAGTCGCTTCTCGTTTCAAAGTATCCATGTGTTTTTGCCTGTTTTTTTCCCTGCCATTAACTATATGCACGCGAGAAAGCAACAACAACAAACCACGTAGTAACGTCAAATAACAATGCAAGCATATCGAGTTAGCAAGCATTTCAGTTTAAAGTTCTTCCAGCATCGAATATGACAGAAACAAGTTAGTTGTAACCACTGCCAAGTTAAACTTACCTCAGAAATTGCCTGTTTTTGGTAGATTTTTTCCCCATAAAGAGAATTCCCTGTCAGTGGCAATAAGCTTTAAGTTGAGCTTTACACTAAATATGTGTTACTGATAAGTGCTACAAATGTTACAACACTTTTGTTCATATGGCAGCAGAACATTAAAATAAAAGTGCTCTTTACACTACTTTTGAATTCATTCTTGGAGTTTGCGCATACAATGCGATTAATCAGGCAAATTATGCGATTAAAGATTTTAATCGTTGCCCAGCCCTAATATATATATATATATATATATATATATATATATATATATATATATATATATATATATGTGGTGCGATAAAAAAGAAAAGGGTCAATAAAAAGTTCAATAGAACAGTTTTCTGCCTTTTGCATTCTAGCCTATCATGTAGGTTAAAACAACAGTCATTACATTCCCCCAGCCAACCACAAAGCAGACCGTCATGCTACGTCATGTCCACGTGTACTTGAGGCGGACTCTGTGGACTCCGTGCATTCAGGTACGTGTCACACTAAGCTTCTCAGAGGCAAGAAGTCTTTACATCAAGCGGTTTTATATGTGACACTGAGCTGTTGCAAGTAGGTGGTCACAAGGACGAGCAGCATCACAGTCCCTCTCTGTTCTCACTGACAGGTGTGCGGTGGGAGCCTGCTGGAAAGAAACGGCTCTAGGTGCTCAGCTGGCTAATCACACATTTTACCATCCGTTCCGCCGCTTCATCCCACTGGCAGAAAGTGTGGGAATTGTAGGAATTTGCCATAAGAAATGTAGGCAATAGTACGCTCGACTATGAAGGGGGAGAACGTCCGGGGAGTCAGCGAGGAGTCCGTGACAAAAACAGAGGAATATTCGGTTTACATCTGACTGAGGATGTTTCCATCATTTTGGGGTTTGTAACATTACAGTATGAGGCTAAATGTGATTCTATTTCTTTGCATGGATTTATACCATAAAAGCTCTAACTTGTGGAAAAACATCAATGAATAAAACTGAAGTGAGTAATATTTCAGTGGATTTGGGTGAGCTTTAGTACTTCGTGTTTTTTTTATTGTCGATTAAAGAAGTTTGCGGCTGCTGCACATTTTCATGGCAGGCCAAAAAATTGTGTGCATTACTGCACACCTTCACGCATCGTGGATTTTTGTACATTCCAAACTGGGCGATAAATGTTGCACCACATGTTTTTTGCAATGACAATAAAGATGGTTATTACTAGGGGCAACAGTGGCGCATGAGTTAACTAACTCCCTAACTCGCCCTGCTTCTGATCTAAACATATCTTACAGATCAAAAATTTCCAATCCAACCCAGACATTTCCGATCCATAAACTGTGTCTGTGCTTTAATATTTTTATGCTGAAAAGTCCCTAGAGTTTCTCCAGGCTGCTCTGCTAGATGACTGCTAACTGAGGAAGGGCTTTCCTGAATGCAGTGGAGTTATTTATTTATAGACCAGGATAGACATGATGAGGTAAAGTCATAGATTTGCTTGCTTTATTGTTGTAATCTGCACACTAAATAAATCTAATATTGTTTATAATTAAACAGATTCCTTTTCTGATTCATTGTGTTTGTTGAAATATACAAGAAGACATTGAAAAAATAATTATTAAATCATAATATTGAGGTAAAGAAAAAAATTGCAATAGACAATTTTCTAAAATCCTTCAGCCACATTTTAAGGTCAACGTTGGGACGGACTTTGTGTTTTAAACTACACAACAGGGGTCCGTTCTTCGTACGTCGCCAACTCAGTTAGCAGGATTTCGTTGTTGACGATTTGGCATGATCTTGGATCGTTTGGTTCTTCGAAAGACATCCTGCACTTGTTGTCATAGCAACATGTGCGCCAGTTTAAGCCTGCTCGAGAGCAGGCTTATTTCATGTAAACAAGATTAGATCACGGCTGTATAAGCGGAGGAGATAGGGAAGTCTGCCGTAGCCATGTCCATTTTTACGACAGCAACCTGTTGCGGAAGGTGCAAGAATAATTTGCAGAGCTTTTCGAATTAATCGCGTATTGCGCAATAGACGGGATCCTTTAGCGCAGCGCGACAGTGTAATTGTAGAGAGATTTTCTTGGTGGCTGTTATAAACAAACACATCATTTAACAGTGGCTTTTAAAGAGGAAAAAGTGGTGTTGGAGCCATAAATCTAAAATATTTAAGTTATTTGTATGATGGTTTGCTTTTTATTTGTATCCTATTCAGTAAGAAGATTTGTTCGGGCCATTTTATTGTGAAGTTTAGTTTACTTTGAAAGGCTTGCTTCCTGTCCAGCCGTATATTGGATTAGAAAAAACTATGGATGGATTATCTAGCCACGGAGCAATACAGTTTAACGTGTAAACTGTGGATGACTTGGAAAAGGAAAATGTTCATTTTTTATGGATAAAGATTTTTTTTTGTTAAAATTCCCAGTTTGCACATGTCCTTTACTTCCCGTGTCTAAGGAATGACACTGAGATTTGGATCTCTTGACATAACAAGTGCCTTTTTAAAATAAAGTATAATAATTAAAGGCCACCATTTTGTAGAATATTCTTGTATTTCACTTTTACTTGTCCCCATGTTCTAGTGGGTCCCGTGGAGGCTCTGACATAAATGAACAAAGTAAATATGAGATTATTAAAATGCAAAAATTCATACTGTAGAAAGTGATAGAAACATCTACCATGGACAATATTTACGCATTAATTTGTCTGCTGCTTTTTGCCAGCCCTCTCTCCTGGCTTTAACAGATTTTGAGGTGTTTTAATTAATGACTCAAATTCAGCATAACCTTCCAAGCTCTTGTTCTGCTTGGGAGAAAAACTGTGGGCGTTCTTTGGCTATGCTGAACAGCCAATAGCAACGTTGCTGATCAATGTTTCTACTATCGATACATTTCCCCTTTTAAACAAACGCATGAACGCGCAGTTGTCTCAGATAACTCAATCCAGCCATACTAATCGTAAACAACAGGTGTGTTCGAAGAACCCAATTAGCCGGATCATGATTAGCTGGATGAAATCATCTTGGATGTCTCATTTGATCTTGGATGTTTTAAGCAAAGTAGAAGAACGGACCCCTGGTCATTTAAAAGCTATTTTCAGGCTTGCAGATGAAATGATTTCATGTGAACTCTGCTGAAGTGTGTTCTAACATATCTACAATATGATAAGGTTAGGGTTAGAGAAGGAGCTGGTGTAGGGGGACCTGCTGTGCCAGGCTGACAGCAAGCCTCATTCAGATGCAGCTCATCCGTGTCGGGATGCTGAGCAGGAGTCTGCACAGCCAGATCACCCGTGTTCTGCTCAGCTCAATGCCTTCCAGCTCCTCTGACAGCTAAAAGTGTCAGACACAGACAAAGCTACACAAATTTGCTCAAAGAACAGAACGGAAGGTTTTAGTGTGAAAACAAGATGGATTAAATCTAATGGTTAACAGTTAATAAAGGGAAAAACTTCAAACCACGGTAGTCCTAAGGTTCATTTAGCCTCTGGCAAAGTTTGACATGCATTTTAGATGAAATCATAAGGTGCCATATATCAGTTAACGCAGAGCACAGTTTTGACCCAACTTGGGTTTTCATCTTATTGCGCAGCAGAGGGACAAGCGCCCCCTCCCCCAGCTGGAACAATGGCAGCACCGGGGAGGATTCATCCCGCACGGGTTACATATATTCAGCTTCTAGTCACGATCAAAACCATGACAGGGTGCTGCAGACAGGGTGCTGCAGTGAAAGAGTTGAGAATCTACAAGCTTCTTACCTGTACTGAGCTGCGGCGCCATGTGTAAATCCGAAATAATTGCCGGTAGCCATTTTGGCATCTTCACCAAGCCGGCTGGGCACTGCAGAGGACAGACACAGCGGCTCTGATGAGCGCTTCAAGGACTAGCATTTAGCCTGTGTACTCCTGCTGCTCAGTAGCTTTAAAACATCCACATGTCAGAACAAATCCCTCTAAATAATGTCCAAGCTTCTACTGATACTCACCATAGGTGAAGGAGACCACTGGACATATAGGAATCATTGGTTTTTTTAAGCGTTCTAACGTTACCTCACTACTACACCAGGCTCTTCATATTACATGTCGTACCCGGAAATACTGCCTTCGCGCATGCGCCACAAGAAGGTAGGGCGCGGTCTAGTCCTTGATCCTGCACCAGTAGCCTACTGGACCCTCAGTGTCATCTTCATTCACACAAAAGAGCTGCTATGGAGAGAACCTGGACGGTTGGAAGAGAGTGAAAGCATGAGGGTAGATAGATGGAACTTTAGTATTGCTGATTGGGAAAAATTTAGAATGATTACGGAAAGACATTTAAAGACAATTAATATTTGTCAAGATATAGAGGGGCTGAATCATTCTATATGTGAAGCCGTCTTAGAAGCTGCTAAACAGTCAATTAATAAGAAAGGAGGGAATTATAAAAAGAAAATTGTACCATGGTGGACAGAAGCATGTGGAAATGTGATTAAATCTCGAAATAAAGCATTTAAAGTATTAAAAAGAACTCATAATATACAAAATCTTATTGAATATAAAAGGCAGCAGGCAATGGTGAGAAAAACAATTAAAAATGCAAAGAAGATATATTGGAGAAAGTTTTGTAATTCAGTAGGAAGAGAAACTAAAATAGATAAATATGGGGAATGATTAAAAGAATGAATGGGATGAAAAAAGAGGTTGGTTATCCAGTTTTAATAGGTAATGGAATTACAGCAAAGAAGGACGATGAGAAAGCAGAAATGTTAGCTCAGACTTTTGTTAAAGTACATGGATCAGAAAATTTAAGTGAAGAGGGGAGAAGAAGAAGAGAGGAGACAATAGCAGAAAATGTAGAGATATTAAGTCAAGATGATGAAAACAATAAATTAATCAATGTACCATTTACAAAGGCAGAACTAAATCTTGCGTTAAGGAAAGCAAAGAGGACAGCACCAGGGAAAGACCAAATATGTTATGTTATGATAAGTCAACTTAGTGAACCATCAAAGGAGATTTTGTTAGAATTATATAATAGAGTTTGGGAGGAGGGAAAGCTGCCAAAGGTTTGGAAAGAAGCTGTGATCATACCAATACGTAAACCAGGAAAAGATAGCGCAAACCCAGGAAATTATAGACCTATAGCTTTAACTTCAAACATTTGTAAAATAATGGAGAAAATGATCAATGACAGGCTGGTATATTATTTGGAAAGGAATCAATATATATCAAGATGGCAAAGTGGTTTCAGAAAAGGAAGGAATACCATGGATCCATCTTTGTGCTTAGAACATGAAATTAGAAAAGCACAAATAAATAAAGAAAGTGTAGTGGCTGTGTTCTTTGATATTGAGAAAGCGTACGATATGATGTGGGGGGAAGGATTGATGATCAAACTAGTGAAGATAGATATTAAAGGTAGAGTATATAGGTGGTTAAAAGATTTTTTAAGTGAAAGGAAAATACAGGTTAGAATAGGAAGGAGTTATTCTTCAAAATATTTTATTGAAAATGGAACACCTCAAGGAAGCATAACTAGTCTGTTACTTTTTTCTATAATGATTAATGATGTGTTTAAAGATATAGAAAATGGGTTTGGGTGTTCTCTTTTTGCAGACGATGGGGCAATTTGGGTGAGAGGTCGAAATACTGATTATATTGTGAAGAAATTACAAAAAGCTATTAATAAGATAGAAGATTGGTCATATAAATGGGGATTCAAACTTTCAGTGGAAAAATCGAAAACTGTGTTTTTTACTCGGAAAAAAATCAATAGTATGGTGAAGGTTAAATTATATAATCAAGAGATAGAAAGGGTTAAAATTTTTAAATGTCTTGGTTTATGGTTTGATGATAGAATTACATGGACATTTCATATTCAGAAAATTATTGATAAGTGCAAAAAAGTTTTGAATGTTATGAGATGTTTAGTTGGTCATGAATGGGGAGCAGACAGAACTGCTTTAAAGGCTATATATACAGGGTTAGTAAGATCAGCAATAGACTATGGCAGTGTGGTTTATGGATCAGCAGCAAGTACATCACTTAAAAAGTTAGAGGGTATACAAACACAAGCGTTAAGGTTAATTACAGGAGCATTTAAAACAACATCTATTGTAGCGTTGCAGGTTGAAACTGGAGAAATGCCACTGGAAATCAGAACACAACTGTTGCCAAATTACTGGATTAGTTTAAAGGGACATGGTCAAAAGAAATATTGCAGCCGTGTTGGGAAAGGGAGAGGAGACAAACAGGAAGTTTTGGATGGATAGTGGGAGAAAAACTAAAAGAACTTGAGTTAGATCAAATTAAATGTAGTCCAACAGTACCGTTACCAGTAATCCCTCCCTGGATCATACCTGAAACAATAGTAGATTTGAAATGGTTAGAAAAGAAAAAAGAAGGCAATATTAATCCTAAACTGATACAAGAATATGTTAATAGTTATTATGGTTATATTCAAATATATACAGATGCATCTAAAAATGTGAATGATTGGTTAGGTATTGCATTTTATGTTCCAGATTTCAATATCAAAGTAAATAGGAGAATAAATAATGAATTATCAGTATATACAGGATAATTATTAGCAATATTATTAGCATTACAATGGATAGAGGAAGTAAGACCACTAAGATCAATTATATGTTCAGATTCGAGTTCAGCTTTACTTAGTATACAAAATCATTTTTCAGATAGTAGATTAGATATATTAATTGAAATACAGCAAATTCTATATCAAATTCAATGATGGGTATTAGTGTTATATTTATTTGGGTACCAGCACATATAGGGATTAATGGAAATGAAATTGCAGATAAGATTGCTAAGGAAGCATCAAAAAATAGAACTATTGATATGATGATTAATTTAAGTAAGGTAGAAATTAAAAGTATAATTAAACAAAGAATGAAGGAAAGATGGCAAAAACAATGGGAAGAAGAAATGAGAGGAAGATGGCTGTATAGGATTCAACGGAAAGTCGGAGAAATGAGGATAGCAGAAGGAAACAGAAGAGAGGAAACAGTTATTTCAAGACTTAGATTTGGACACACAGGATTAAATAAAACACTATTCAAAATAGGGAAACATATATCTGGCAAATGTGAATATTGTGGACAAGATGAAACAGTAGAACATGTAGTGATGAATTGTAAGAAATATGAAGAGGAAAGAAGAATTTTGGTTAGAGATCTTAATAAGGAGAAAATTAAATTTGATATAATAGATATTATGCAGAAAAAGTCAAAAAGAAATGTTATCAATATTTATTTAAATATTTAGTAATAACAGGAATAATTAGGAGGATTTAGTATTTGTAAATTTAATATTTTAGATATAGATACATAAATATAAGTATCTTTGGGAGTATGGCCATTTTGACCCACACTCCTCACCAGTTGGTGGCGGTAATGCACACCGGAAAGTTGTTTGCCAACCGCCAATAAACTCAACAAGAAGAAGAAGAAGAAGAAGAAGAAGAAGAAGAAGAAGAAGAACCTGGACGGTATGATCACAGACATGAAAAGTATATGATGTCTATGGGTATGATCATAGACATAATATACGAGTAGACGCGTCGTTGGGCGGGTTCTGCCTATGCTGCGATGCGTCAGAGCGTCCGCCATCTTAAATGTGGCAAATCTGCAGTTACTCAGTCACTTAAACAGAATCAGAGGGACTTTAATCTCTGAATATACTTTGTATTCGTAGTATTTTTTTTGTAATATTACAAGTTTATTTTCGTATCCCTTTAGCTTCATTCTCCTGAATTTATTCTCCTAAAGAATAAAAATATTTAAAATAATCTAACCTGGCCCTATTACTCCAGGAGTGAAATAATTCAGCAAACTGTGATTATTCTGGAAATGTTCCCCCTTAATTCTCATAATATGATGTTTTTATCATAACATTATCACTTTTGTGTTTGTTTGTTTATTTTTACTTTATTGACCTAGGACTTTTTTTCCTCATATTATTAATTTTACCTCTTTAATACTCACCCAAAAAGTCTGTTCCTAAAGGTTCACATGCGACATGGTTTTATGAAATAATGAAGACCACAATGTTTAGATTTAACAAATTGATCCTTATATTCATAACACACACACACACACACACACACACACACACACACACACACACACACACACACACACACACACACACATATATATATATATATATATATATATATATATATATATATATATATATATATATATATATATATATATATATATATAATGTATATGTGTGTGTGTGTGTGTGTGTATTTATTGCAGCACAGGAATGAGGCATATTCTCGGATCCACGTTCACAATAACAGAACTCAACTTTTTCCTGCCACATACAATATGGCGGTGACGTTGACGTGCGAACCTGCGCCCTATGACGCGTCTACGTATATATGTCTGTGGGTATGATCATAGACATCATGTGGGTATGATGTTTGGACCTTCCGTGTTCTCCAAACGCTGACACTTTGGTCCGCAAAGTGGTCTAACCTAAACACCACAGACAACCTGCAGACCACGAAGCTGATCAAACAATGCAGCCGCTTTCAACGCAACCTGGGCTCCCCCTGAACACCTCAACAGAACCACAGTCTCATCTCCTAACTCATACAAGTTCAGCCTTGACTAACTTTTGTGCAAGTATGGAGATACTTTTTAGGAGGCCCACACTTCTGTAATAAAATTACCCTTCAAATACATGGGCTCATTCTGAGAAATCGAGTAAAATGTCCTTTTTTTTGGGGGGGGGGGGGTGACTAAACTGTATCCATGAGTATTTTCAATTTCACATTGGGCATATTAAATAAAAATACTTTATTAGGATAATAACAGATAACAGCAATGAAGTTAGGTATTTGCTGGCTAACTGCTGTTTTCTTTCTTTGATTCATATAAAGGCTTATTAGTGTTCCATGTGACAACATAAGGCAGCTTTCTCTTCTTGTACAGGAAACTGTCTGACTTCAGGCCAGCAGCCCCACATGGTTTGCGAGAACAGAGAATATTCATTTACTCAAAGTGGTGCGAATGTCGAGTTCTCTCCATCCAGGACATTTCATTCTTCATTAGAATGAAAGAGAAGAACTTCGGGAACTCAGGTTCCTCTTACTGCAGCATTGTAATAATTGTCAGACACCACATATTCAAGGTTCTGTCTAGATGATGAATCTACGACAACCTGCAAGAACAGTTTTTGTAGAGTACATCTTTATTTTATGGCCTTTATGGCTGTTCTGTGTGAAAACTGCGAGCCGTGACAGCAGCATGATTAGAGAGGCCACACACTGACCTTCACTGATAACTTCACTGGTTGTAACACTCGCATGGATTACACGCTTAAGCAGTTCCCCTCCATTCCCTTTGAGGGCAGTATTGCATCCAGGCGGTTCTTGCCACCCGCCACTGAAGCCGAAGAGAGAGAAGAATGTCCCGGCTTCCCCCGCTGTCGTGTTACGTTATGAAACAAAGCCTGCAGGCTTGGAGCAGCAGTGTGAGCCAGCGGCCCAGACTCCACAAAGTGACCGTCCAGGATGAGCGGCATACGGACTATCGTCATCTCCACAGCGGCCATTGCTGCCATGGGGCTTGGCTACGGAATGTGGTCTGTGATCTCTCCGGGAGAAGAGAGGAGGAAAGAGATGCTGAAGGTGATTCCAAGTAGCAGGAGAGTCGGCGGGGTGGAACCTTGTGGTCAACATTTATGTGCTACTGTCACGTCCCCTCAGCAGGGTGCGTTGCGTTTTACTTGAAGGACCGATTCGGTTCGTTTTCTCCCGTTCCCCAGGGCAGCAAGGTTTTCTTTCTAGTCCAACCCATGTTAGCAGAGCAAAGCAAGCATCCTACATTTGTTTTTAGTTCAGAAACTTCGGTTACGTTGAGAGTCTCCGCTGCTCTAGATTTGGTCAGCAGCTTTTGTGGAGATAGCAAAATGCTCCTTGATCGCTTCTGAAAGTGGTGAGTGAAAGAGGCCAATTTGAAAACAACCCTTGAAGATGTTAGGAGAGTGTTTAAATTTGTCCAGACAATTCAGCAAGTTGGAGGTCACCAGGTCACATGAGTTTATATTTATAAGGGGGAAAATATGGGGTGTATTTTTTAAAGTGAATAATTTACAGCAATAATTTGGGATATTTAGCTTGTCATAAGAGGGAAAAAAAGGTTAATTTTTACAACTATTATTTTCATTATGTCATTCATAAATGTCACAGTTCCAAACAAAATATTTAATTGGCAAACTAAAAATTTAGTTTACAAACTAAATAGTTGGTTTACAAACTAAACATTTAATTTCCTAACTACATGTTTAATTTGCAAAATAAATATTTAATTTGCTAATTAAATATTTTGCTCCAAAAGAAATATTTAGTTTCCAAAGTAAACATTTAATTTCCAAAATAAAGATTTAATTTGCAAACTAAATATTTTACTCAGATCTAATTGTTTAGTTTGGAGCTAAATATTTAGCTAGGATCTAAATGTTTAGCTAATATGCAAATTCACTTGCCAATAAGCGGAAATGGACTGGTTTTGTCAATCTCTATAATCTCCTGCTGGCAAGACTGAATCGTTTCAGTCATTATTATTCATGAAACCTCTTTTATCCCCGCCAGATCCCAAACTTATTGCTGAAGCTGTTGATGGAGTTGCTGTACATTAAGGTGACCAGATTTCTACAATGTAATTTGGGGCTTGGGAGTGTGAGGGAGGGAAGGCTGACTGCCTCTGCTTCTTCTGTCTCTGACAGCGACCAGCTACCAGCTGTTGTTGCGCGCAATATTTGGTTCTCATTCATACAATACAAGGCTAAAATTGGGGATATTTCCAGGGACAGTTTTCTCTGGGAACAGGCTGTTTAAAACTAGGGACTAAAGTGAAATACTGCGGTCAAGTGGCAATAAGCTTTCAAGCCAGCCGACGTTAGCTCTCCCTTAAAGATTAGTTTTGCGCGTACATGGTGCATTACGATAAGAGAGCAGTAGGGGTGACTTTGCAGGTAAAAATGAAAGAAATAAGAGAAAAGGAGATGCATAACCCTCAGAAAATGTATATGTATGACAGGTATTATTTTCACGCAAAACATATGTCACCTGTGCATATAACCAGAATAAATATTTCATAATTCTACTTAGGGCTGGACGAAATAGGAAAAAAAGCATATCGATAAAATAGGAATCATATTGATCGATATTGATAATTATCAACAAATTCAAAACATATTTTAAGTGCAGCCCTGGCCATTTTATACTGTTGCTTAGCGGCCTAATTTTAGATACAAAACTCACAAACACTGAATTCAAACTTAACCCTTTATTCAACCAACCTTTTACCAAAACTGCAAGTTTAAAAAAAAAAAAAAACGACAAAAGAACGTGTGCTTGCTGAACTCTTTGAAAGTGGCGGAGCTTTTAACAGCGTTCCTGGGTCTGATTGTGATTGGTTGGGAGGATGTAGTGACTGTAACATTAATCTACATGGCTAGAATGCTAAAGAAGGAAAACTGCTATTGTATTGAACTTTTAATGACCCCTTTTTTCTATCATCGATATATGTCTATCAATCAATATATATTATCGAATTATCGTCCAGCTCTATCGCCAAGATAGCACTGCGGGAAACACTGGCGTGGCTATCGAGCAAGTTTTATCAGAATTACAGAGTATTTCTTCACTGAAAGAAGAGCAAAACACTGCTCTGGAGACTTTTCTCAGAGGAAAGGATGTTTTTGCTCTTCTCCCGACTGGTTTCGGCAAGAGCTTGTGATTGTGTTTTCGTCATCGCTGTTAGTACGTCATATGCTTCGTTGATCTGATTGGCAGTGGCGGCTGGTGAAAAAAAATCTTGGTGGGGCTGGCCAATAGATTTCCCTGCCTAACCCAGTACATGCATTTAAATAAAAGTCGGAAAATTACTACGATTCCACAATAAGCATTTAATTAATAAAAAAAAACATTGTTCACAAAAGATTATTTTGGTGTTTTTGTCTTATTAATCCTTTTCACAGACTCATGCCAGAGGGTTTGCATACATTGTACATATACGTATATTATTACGAAACGAACGTTTACGTCTTGACTTAAATATATATCCTAATTTTTTATTTATATAATGATTTAAGTAGAACAGTGACTAGTGCAAAATTAAGTTGTATTTACCGGAGATGAAGTGTAGACTGCAGTGTTGTAGTCAAGTCACTATGCCTCGAGTCCGAGTCCAGGTTCGAGTCACCAGTGTTCAAGTCCGAGTCAAGTCCAAGTCATTAAAAAAAAAATCCGAGTCGAGTCACTATTGATCCAAGTTCGTTGTAGGAACATGCCGTGACGTGTGATGTATGACATGAAGCAGTAACATTCCATTGCACTAATAACTCTTGCTGTAGTTACCCTTGGTTTTACTCGGTAAAACGACTGCTTTTTCCAAGTCTAAGAGGTCTCCTAACCATGGTTTTTAAACATTGTTGTTATGGAACGTGCAACAGCGACTCGAGGTACGCTGATAGGCCGCATATGAAGGATGTTAAAGCCGCAAGCGGCGTCGATCGGCCCTCGCAGCCAAGCGCACTCCGGCCGGCGGGCGGGGTTCGCGCACCGCCGGCCGCCCGCCACCGCAGATGCTGTCACGCATTTTCCTCGCCCGTCCACCGGGCGATTCCCACAAACGCGTTCGGCAGCGCTCCCCCATTACTCACAACAAATCTGGTGCAGATCGGTCGATGCAGCGAGGAGATACAGCCGTTTGATAATGATAATGCATTTGGCCACCGGGCCGGACTAAATTGTTTGGCGGGCCGGACAATTTATACCGATTCCTGGACGGTGACTACAAACAGAAAAGAACGGCCGATGACGCCATGAACGCCGAGCAGGAGAAAAACATCGACTTACCTTTCTATCAACTCGGCCCGTTTTCCAGGCTTTCTAAGCCTTCGACACTCAATCCATCGTTTGAGCTCAACGTTGGTATGTTGTTCCACAATTCTACCAGTAAAATGGGCGCCTGGACATCCTCTTGTGAAAGTTTAACAGCTGAAAAGACGGTCATATCGTTGTATCTGTTGCATGTGTAATGGCTGGTTGCTACGTGCGCTCTCACACTGTTTGCCCAACCTTAGCGGCAAGGGGCGTTGCTCATGAGATGGTGACGTCACGTGCGCGGTACGCCATTTAGATATTAAAATCATACACCAAATAATATTTTAATGACATATTAAAATTATAGCCTAATGATATAAAAAAAAGTCGAGTCTTTTTCTCAATTTCTGAGTCAGAATGATCTGAATGTAGGAGTCCGAGTCCAAGTTCGAGTCATCAGTGCTCAAGTCCAAGTCAAGTCACGAGTCTCTAAATTTAGCTAATGACTCGGAGTCGAGTTGGAGTCTCGGACTCGAGTACTACAACACTGGTAGACTGCAAATTCTGTCATGGTATGATGGCGATTGGGATTGTCTGCCTGCATCCTTTTCATTGAAATTATCCATTTCTTTCTTCGTCCTTCGGTAAAGGAAAGAAACGTACATCCGATGATTAGGAATGCTTCTGTGTGCAACCAGGAGCACAACAAGTCTTAGGCATTGTTTAGATTCCAAAAATAAACTAAAAGTACGCTCTAAATCATCCGTTTTGTCACGCTGGTAAGCGAGAACAGTACTGTTTTTGCCGACCACCGTGACCCGGATGTAGCACGGATGTAGCTCGTGACGTCATGCGTGAAGTGCACCTATCACTGTGCAGCTAGGGCTACGACGCCAGGAGCCCCAAACCCATTCATTTTGGCGATGCTGATTGGCCAAATATTTATAAATCCCTAGCAACAGTATACGATTGGTTATTTCGCTACACTTGTAGGGCTCCTTGAGCGGCAGCCCCACAAGCGTAGAAGAAGAGAAATGATACGTTCTGTTGGTGGAAATGCACTGTTAAATGAGAGTCAATTGGTAGAGTCAATTAGTAGAAGTGTTTTAATAATTCTTATTACATGTAGCCACGTACTATTAAGTAAAAACTGACATTAATAATACTTTTAAAATCTATATATATTTTGACTTTTCCCCTCCACATCTAGGGAGGGCAGCGCCCGAGCGCCCCCTATGGGCCAGCCGCCACTGCTGATTGGTTTATTTGGCCCGTCTATCACCAACATAGGCCAATCAGCTAACCAGTATTTTCGCCCCTTCCCAAAATTACTTCAACGGAAGGTTTCCAGATGGATATGCAGAGCAAATCCATCTGGCGGAGTCAGGTTAGGTATACAGGACTGTCTCAGAAAATTAGAATATCGTGAAAAAGTATACTAGTAGGCTATTCAACTAATCACTTGAATCGTCTAATTAACTCGAAACACCTGCAAGGGTTTCCTGAGCCTTGAAAAACACTCAGCTAAATCACAAGTATGGGGAAGACTGCTGATCTGACTGCTGTCCAGAAGACCATCATTGACACCCTCCATCAGGAGGGTAAGACACAAAAAGAAATTTCTCAAAGAGCAGGCTGTTCACAGAGTGCAGTTTCAAAGCACATTCACAAAAACTGTGTTGGAAGGGGGAAATGTGGCAGGAAACGCTGCACAACCAAGATCTGGCACCTGCCCACAGTGCCAAAACCACCAGTAACTGGTGTACTGACCATGGCATTACTGTCCTTGATTGGCCTGCCAATTCCCCTGACCTGAACCCCATTGAGAATTTGTGGGGTATTGTGAAGAAGAAGCTGAAAGACACCAGACCCCAAGGACCGCGGAACCGGTAGGGCCGGTAGGGCCGCGTTTGTCTGTCTTCCCCCGCTCGGCCGCGTTTGTCCGTTCGTCCGCGTTTGTCTGTCTTCCCCCCACCCCCCCCCCGCTCGGCCGGCCGCGTTTGTCTCTCCCCCCCCGCTCGGCCGCGTTTGTCCGTTCGTCCGCGTTTGTCTGTCTTCCCCCCACCCCCCCCCCCCGCTCGGCCGGCCGCGTTTGTCTCTCTCCACCTCCATGCCACGCCGCATTGATGCAGTAATCTGTGCAAAAGGATTCCCAACCAAGTACTGAGTGCATTAATGGACATTTTCAAATGTTTGATTTTGTTTTGCTGTTGTAATTTTTTTTTTTTACTTGGTCTGAGGAAATATTCTAATATTTTGATAGGATTTTTGAGTTTTCTTCAGCTGTACGCCATAATCAGCGATATTTAAACAATAAAAGGCTTGCGATATTTCAGTTGATTTGTAATGAATCCAGAATGTATGACATTTCATGTTTAATTGCATTACAGAAAATAAAGAACTTTATCACAATATTCTAATTTTCTGAGACAGTCCTGTATATTGCAATTTGATTAATACTAAGGAAATTAATCCAGTTTACCTACATACTCAAGATAATGAGTTTTAAGACTTAATAGTAAAAAAAAATGGGTTCTGGACAACTCTGTCTATGACAGAAGGCCCTGGTACTAGTGGTTTAGAAGCTGAGCATATTGTTCTTTCCCTTTCTGGTTTTGTTGGAGTAAATGTTCTAGTTGGCTTGTTGGGAGATGCCTCCTTGGCTGCCCTGGCCATCTGTAGGACAGTTATTTCAGGTATTAAATACAGTTCAAGCTTTCATTGGTCTATAAGAAGAGATCTTCATAGTCTTCACCAACCATGACTTTCAGAAACAAGTTTAATAATTTTTATTTTCTTTAGGAAGATTTGGTTATTCTTTGCCTCAGTGACTAAGCCTATTAATACAAACGATCAAAAACCTATATGGTGTCTCTTCAGTGCAATGGTGCACTGTGCCATCAGGAATGCATCTATTGATAATGATAACATTAATAAGAAGATTTATGAAGAAGAATAAGACTAAAATGAAGAAGGAGATGATGATGAAGAGGAATAACAGGCGTACAGGGAAGAATAAAATTATTTTGAAAACAAGAGCTCTATATGGAAAAAATGTTTGAACATAATATAAGTGTCATACATATCAGACAGGCCTCTGCACTTTCTATTTTTAAATCTGCTCTGAAAACCCACTTTTTCTCAATAGCTTTTGGCGTAGCATGACTGTGCTCACTTTATCCATGTTATTCAAGTTTCTTACCACATCTTTTATGTGTTTTATATTGTACAGGCCCTTTACAAAAATTTATATCATGGAAAAGTTGGTTAATTTCCATAATTTCCATAATTAATTTCAAAAAGTTAAACTTTCATAGATTATAGATTAAGGGCCCACAATTGAAACGATTTCAAGTTTCTATTTATTTTTACATAATTGGGCCTTCCCGAACGCTGGAGATAGGCACCAGCACCCCCCGCGACCCCATGAGGGATTAAGCGGTTTGGAAAATGGATGGATGGATGGATGGGCCTTCCCGCTCATAAAACCCATGAAAACAGGAATCCACAAAATACTTTGAAGAACTCACCATTTACTTCTTAGTTTTTGCAGATAAAAGAAAGAAATTAGGATTAAATCAGTCAAAAAATGTTTTACTTGAACTGTCAATCTTTAATACTTGGTTGGGAATCCCTTTGCCTTAAACACTGCCTTGATGCGACGTGGAATTGAGGCAATAAGCCAGTGGCATAGCCTGGGAGTTATGGAAGCCCAGATTTCCTTGATGCTTGCTGTCAGATCTTCTTTGTTGTTGGGTTTGGGGCCCTTCATTTTCCTCTTGAAAATACCCCATAGATTTTCAATGGGATTTAGGTCAGACGAGTTTGCTGGCCTGTCAAGCACCTTGATAGCATGGGCATCAAACCAGGTTTTGGTGCTTCTGGCGGTATGTGCAGGGGCCAGATCCTGCTGGAAGATGAAATCTGCA
This sequence comes from Fundulus diaphanus, assembly GCA_037039145.1. Lineage (NCBI taxonomy): Eukaryota > Metazoa > Chordata > Actinopteri > Cyprinodontiformes > Fundulidae > Fundulus > Fundulus diaphanus. The sequence goes on from CM073127.1 coordinate 55,214,115, forward strand.
TCTCCATACAGATCCTCAGCAGAAGGAATCATGAAGGCCTCTAAAACATTCTGGTAGACTGTTGTGGTAACATTGGATTTAAGAAAGCAGAGTTTACCAACACCTACTATGGACATTGCACATCAGATCATGACTGTGGCTATTTCATACTGGACCCCAAGCAGCTTGAGTTCTGTTGCTCACCCATCTTTATCCAAACTTTGCACCTTGATTCCCGAATGAAAGGCACACTTTACTTTCACCAGAAAAGAGGACCTTGGCCCATTGGCCAACAGTCCCGTCCTCCTTCTCCTTGGTCCAGTTGAGACGGTTTCCACGATGGGTCAGGTTTAGAAGTGGTTTGGCCCGATGAACCCGACAGTTGTAGCCAATCTCAGTGTCTGAATGTGGTGGTTTTTGAAGCTGTGACTCTCCCATCATTTCACTCTTTCTGGATCTCTGCCAGATTCTTGAATCTTCTCTGTTTGATAATCCGCTGGAGCCCACGGTCGTCTCTTTTGCTGATGCCTCTTCTCCTGCTACAGTTTGCCCTTCCACTAGACTTTCCATTGATATGCTTGGACACAGCACTCTGTGAACAGCAAGCCTCCTTAGCTAAGAACCTTTGTGGCTTACCCATCCTATAGAGGGTGTCAATGATGGTCTTCTGGCCAGTTGTCATGTCTGCAATCTTCCCCATATTGAACCAAATTGAGACAACTGAACCAAACTAAAGCAATTTAATGACACCTGGGGAAACCTGTGCAGATGCTTTGGGTTTAGTAGGTGATTAGTTGGAAGAAAACCTGTTGTAGTCCGCAGAAGACTTGAAACTGGGGCGGAGGTTCACCTTCCAGCAGGACAACGACCCTAAACATAAAGCTAGGGCTACAATGGAATGGTTTAAAACAAAACATATTCAAGTGTTAGTCCGTTCACATTTTGCTTGCTGTCGCTCGTCCGACATTATCGCCAACCGTTCACACAGCAGGCAACAGCAATTTCACAGTGGGCGACCTGCCAGAAATGCAGCAGTACAATGGCACCATCTAGTGACGCTTTTACTTTTCTGCCACTCTAGCCTCATCACTCACTCTTCTGCAGGCTTGCTGCTTTCTGGACTTATCTCGGTAGTAATAATTGGTTACACTGCCGTGAAAAAGACGGATATGAGTTGCATATGGGCACAAAGATGGGATTCGGTTCGCACTTCCTTGCAGTGTGAACATAGCCATAGAGTCATCAGTTCCCCCAACATGTATGTTGTTGGCTCGCCAGGCACTTTTCCTTTGCATAAGAAAATCACACCTTTCAATACAAATCTACACTGGTAATTTCAGATTCCTGGGGCTGCCCCATTTACATTATGTTTTATGGTGAAAACGGAAGTTTGGTTGTGGTTTTACTGTTCATTTACAAGGCAATGCTAAGTGTTTTTTCTTACAATGGCACGGTTTGAAAACAGGTTCCAGAGTGTAATGGTTTGAAAACATCCCGGCTTCTGTTGTATAAAAAAGAAAAGATGGACTTTTTCTTCCAGGGAATCCCTGGCTCATGTGCAGTATGGCAAAGATCGGTTGAAATAATGTACAGGCAAAACAATTATGCCTGCCTATAATTTTGAAAACCCCAGAAGGAGAAAAAATGGCACATAGCTGAGTACTGTTTTGGCTGCTGACTCTTCTGAATATTACTTTGGCTGGGAATGGATATAATTCAAACTTACCTTAAAGGTGGATAGCCACATTAACTGACTTTTTATTCATTTATACGTCAGTAACTCACTCTGGTTGCATACAAAGTTTGGATTCCTGAGTCTGACCAGCAGACATTTCTGAAGTGACAGGTTTGAAGCACTTTTGTAAACGGGTAGACCTGTTTTACTATGGTTATCACAGGGCTACCATACAAAGCTCTGTAGTTGAAATATTTGTACTTTCAGGTGCTTTGTCCTGGCATTTTATGCTGCTTTCTTTTGCATTAGCAAATATTCCTCATATAAGTTTTTGCTTCATGTAACTGTATGTTTTTTTTAGTTTTTCATCTAAGAGGAAGTATTTTCTTAATTCACCTGGGTTTATTTTCTGTCCACTACCCAACAGAATCTCCCTGAATCGAACCCAGTGAGAATGGAAGAGACGAGGCAGAGGAATGCCATGCTGATGCAAGTTCTGAAGGACGCCGCTGAAACCAACGATAACTTTGCAAGGGGATTAGGAGGACCTGGGAAGTAGACATACCTCTCTCTGTTCATTGTTGGTTATTGAATGCTTCTGACATGAGGAGTCACAAGTTGGTCACATAAACATGGACACTGTCGGGGTGCCTGGAAGTGATTGTCTAATGAGCAATGCTGTACTTTACATTGAACTGTTTGATTAAAACTCTTTAAACAGAACAGCTCCTCCAGTCCATTTGTCCAACCGACAACCGACCTGCCATATTTGTGTACTTCAGCTTTATGTAGATGCCATACTGTTTTACTGCTTATAAATGTGAACTGTATATGCAGGGAACCTGTGCCTGTATTCACAAAGAATCCTAAGACTAAAAGTAACTCTTAGTGACGTCATTTTAGGAAAAAAATTAGAATTTCCTGAATTATAAGATCGTTCTTAGAATTTTACCTTGGTGACATAAGTTATTTACAAAGCGTCCGAGGCCTTAAGAGAGCTCCTAAAGTGAAAAATGTTAGGAATAGTGAGGAGGAATTTTAGCGAGCCTAAGAGTGTCTAAGTTTATCTTATCTAGTTAAATTACCAGGGAGAAATTAGTTTCAGTGGCCGGATGCTGTGTAATGTAATTTTATCAAGGATAAATAATGGTGACTGAATTTATGTCGCTTGGTCTAGTCATACTGACCACTCAAAGAGCTTTAAACTCTTGCCAAATTAACCCAGTCTGACATGCACACATTCATATACAGATATACGCTGATGAGTAGGCAACTTGGGGTTAAGTGCCTTGTCCAGGGGCACATCAACATTTGACCGGGGGAAGCTGGAGTTAAACCCACAACCCTTCCAATTACAAGACAACTACTCTACCCAATGAGCCACAGTTGCCACCTGGATAAATATTTAATCGTGAATTAAACAGTGGAGAATTGCACAACGAATATCGTACAGAGGAATTTTATTATTATTTACAGAATACTGGAATTAATTTTAGTTGGTTTAAATATACTACCTAGCTGTTGTCAATTGTAACATGTCAAATGTATAATGATGATGCTCTTTTGTATGTAGAAAAAAAATAACTGTTGTAATAAGTATTTTGGACCATACCACACTGGAACTAGAGCTGAGTCAAATGGAGAGCCCTATAGCACTGGGGGAAGCAGAAGACTTACCTTTAGGCGGGCATCATTCATTTGCATTGTGCACATTAACAGCCATACTATCAACATTTACAGATGACTTCAAACCTCCAACTCCAAGCCCTCTCCCTACCGCAGCAGCTACTGCCAATACACCTAGTACTACTCCTACAACTACAGAAAAGGGAAAGAAGAGTAAAAGAAGGCCCCAGTCAAGAACGCACCTATTGTCGTCGAGCTCTCTGCCTGTCCTGTCGCAACACCTCATCAACCAGCAGAAGGAAAGCCAAGGTGCACCTTCTACAACATACACAAAAACTAAAGTTCTTTTCTGTACGTTAAAACGGCAGTTATTTGTAGTTGTGACAAGCTAACAAACTAAGATCTGCGATTTCTATTCAGATATGGTCAAGACATGGACTTTTGGGTGATCAAAACATGAGATGTATTACTGGTAATTTAATACCTTACAGCTATTTTACGGGTAATTTGTCTTTCTTTAATTTACCAATGATGAAAGTTCTTCTCTCCGCAGAATGATGTAGCTGTGGAGCGTACTTTGCAGCGTCTGGTGTAAATTTATGCTTTTAAATCGCCCATAAGCCGCTTACATTATGCGGCCAGTGTATTTCCTCCTTTAGACTAAAATAAAGTATTTTGGCAACCTTTACCGATAAGTCTCTATTGCTTTAGAAGAAAGTTAAGATTAGCCTATTTAATGTATATCTCTGACCATATGTTTTGAAACCTTATTTTCATTAAAGAGACCAGCAGGTAATCTAGCAAACTCTTTCAGAGAAAATCCTGAATTAAAGAAAGGACTTTGGTTCCTGGTGTATTGATATCAAAGAATCACTGCATATATTGGCTTACCAACTAAACTTATTTCAGGCTTATGCATGCCGATTTATTAGAGTTTAGGCATTTTGTTGACAAGTTTTACTTAAAATGTTGATATAGAGAATTCAAAACTGTATGCAAAGCAATTCCACCTTCCATAATTCTGCTAATTCAAGACATTTACACTACCGTTCAAAAGTTTGGGGTCACCCAAACAATTTTGTGTTTTCCATGAAAAGTCACACTTATTCACCACCATACGTTGTGAAATGAATAGAAAATAGAGTCAAGACATTGACAAGGTTAGAAATAATGATTTGTATTTGAAATAAGATTTTTTTTTTACATCAAACTTTGCTTTCGTCAAAGAATCCTCCATTTGCAGCAATTACAGCATTGCAGACCTTTGGCACTCTAGCTGTTAATTTGTTGAGGTAATCTGGAGAAATTGCACCCCACGCTTCCAGAAGCAGCTCCCACAAGTTGGATTGGTTGGATGGGCACTTCTTGCGTACCATGTGGTCAAGCTGCTCCCACAACAGCTCAATGGGGTTCAGATCTGGTGACTGCGCTGGCCACTCCATTACCGATAGAATACCAGCTGCCTGCTTCTGCTCTAAATAGTTCTTGCACAATTTGGAGGTGTGTTTAGGGTCATTGTCCTGTTGTAGGATCAAATTGGCTCCAATCAAGCGCTGTCCACTGGGTATGGCATGGCATTGCAAAATGGAGTGATAGCCTTCCTTATTCAGAATCCCTTTTACCCTGTACAAATCTCCCACCTTACCAGCAACAAAGCAACCCCAGACCATCACATTACCTCCACCATGCTTAACAGGTGGCATCAGGCATTCTTCCAGCATCTTTTCATTTGTTCTGCGTCTCACAAGCGTTCTTCTTTGTGATCCAAACACCTCAAACTTGGATTCATCCGTCCACAACACTTTTTTCCAGTCTTCCTCTGTCCAATGTCTGTGTTCTTTTGCCCATCTTAATCTTTTTCTTTTATTGGCCAGTCTCAGATATGGCTTTTTCTTTGCCACTCTGCCGTGAAGCCCAGAATCCCGCAGCCGCCTCTTGACTGTAGATGTTGACACTGGTGTTTTGCGGGTACTATTGAATGAAGACGCCAGTTGGGGACCTGTGAGGCGTCTGTTTCTCAAACTAGAGACTCTAATGTACTTATCTTCTTGCTCAGTTGTGCAACGCGGCCTCCCACTTCTCTTTCTACTCTGGTTAGAGCCTGTTTGTGCTGTCCTCTGAAGGGAGTAGTACACACCGTTGTAGGAAATCTTCAATTTCTTAGCAATTTCTCGCATGGAATAGCCTTCATTTCTAAGAACAAGAATAGACTGTCGAGTTTCAGATGAAAGTTCTCTTTTTCTGGCCATTTTGAGCGTTTAATTGACCCCACAAATTTGATGCTCCAGAAACTTAATCTGCTCAAAGGAAGGTCAGTTTTGTAGCTTCTGTAACGAGCTAAACTGTTTTCAGATGTGTGAACATGATTGCACAAGGGTTTTCTAATCATCAATTAGCCTTCTGAGCCAATGAGCAAACACATTGTACCATTAGAACACTGGACTGATAGTTGCTGGAAATGGGCCTCTATACACCTATGTAAAAACCAGACATTTGCAGCTAGAATAGTTATTTATCACATTAGCAATGTATAGAGTGTATTTCTTTAAAGTTAAGACTAGTTTAAAGTTATCTTCATTGAAAAGTACAGTGCTTTTTCTTAAAAAAATAAGGACATTTCAATGTGACCCCAAACTTTTGAACGGTAGTGTATGTCTATACAAAAGTGACCAGACTACCAGAATTAAAAATTGGAGATAAAGAATTGAAGAAAAAAAATAGTGTAAAAATAACGTTATCAGAAACACTTTCAAAATGAAACTTTTTTTTTTACAAATACTTGAGGTGGCCGAAACAGTGCAACACCTTTTTTTTCTTGCCCTTTTTCTTTGAAGTTTTGGGAGGAAGTTATCACCTGGTTTAATATAGCTCATGTTCTCATTTTGGATCGCCTACAAACTTTGCTATGTTGAAACTGTCCCTCAAAAATACCATAAGTTAGTAAATATTTTCATTTTAGGCAAATATCATATACATTGTAAACAATGGAAAAACTGCCCTCTGCAGCTGGGTTCAAAAATTAACTGAGGAATTATTTTCATTGGAACTATTGTCAGAAATAAACTCTTCAATATCCAACTTGCTCATTCTTCCTGAGGACTGTCTTGTGCTCTAAAATGTCATTGGCACAAAAGCCTTGCATTGTGATGTCACTGTAACCCACTTTGTTGCCTTTGCTGTCTTTACTCTGTTTTGTTTGTTGCTGGGTTTATCTTTGATTGATGTTACTGCTGTCACTCTTAATTTGACATTGTGTGCAATTGGAGTCCCTACAATATTCTGTATAATTGCAGTTGTCAAAGCTTTATAAAAAATACTTTTTTTAATTTAAATCCTTGCAAAATATGTAAATACAAATGAGAACCACACATTAATAAACAGCATAAATAAACAAGGCAAAAGGAAAAAGGAAGAGAACAATAGATCAGGGTAAAGAAAAAAAGGAACGCAAATAAGATACAAAACCGATTTAAAACGTTCATGTATGTGTATTAACAATATTTAAAGTCCTTAAAGCCTTTTTATTACCAGAGACTGAGATTGTTTCAAAATAAAGTTTGAGGTCATTTATAAAGAGACAAAATGGTTTCCTTTTCATTATTTTGCTTTTGTGAATATGGAACTTTGCTAAGAACAGAATAAGATTTATGAAGAAAAAAGCAGATGAATCTTTCAAGGTGAAGTCTGTAAAACCAAACAAAACATTTTCAAAATACAAAAGAAAATTAGGTTTTATGCTTTTAGATATTAGAGCAGTAAGAACTTTCCAAATGTTTTGTGACCAAGGACATTTAAAAAAAAGATGAAAACGTGTCTCTGGATAAGGTTTACAGAAAGAGCAGGAAACATCTATATCTACTTTGTATTTTTGTAGGAATTGTTTGGTAGGATAAACATTATGAATGAATCTAAACGAAACATCTTCAACTTTATTAGTAAGAAAATGTTTTTGTGGAATAGACCAGATTTCATCCCAGTTAAGATTCTGGACAAAGTTGTTCCAATAGGGCAGGGGTGTCAAACTCATTTTGGTTTAGGGGCCGCATACAGCTTAATCTGATCTCAAGAGGGCCACACGAGTAAACTCATTGCAAGATTAAATAGAACTAATAAAAGTGGACTTGTTGATTTTTATATTAAATTAATTTCACTTTTACACATTATATTATGAATAACCTCAGCGTTTTTAAGAAAAGTATGTGCAATTTCAACAATACTTTTACTCAGTTAAACATTTACTTAAGTGCATTATGCATAAGAACTGATCACAGTGATTGTACAATGTTGAAAAAACATTTATTCACATTTTTTGGAACTTAAAAACACTGTCCTGCATTACAAAATACATCAAACAGATAAAAATTAAGAAATGATTTAAAATCAATTTTCCACATCTGAAGCTCAGTGCTACCATCTGCTGATTAAAACACAGCGCCACTCGTGGACAATATAGGTACTGCAGATTTTCAATTAAACGAAGTACATGTTTTTTTCAATAATTGTTTTATCATTCTCTTCCTTTTATCTCCTTTCTTTCACTTTTTCTTTTTTTCTTCCTTTCATCTCCTACTTTCCCATTGTAGTGTCCATATGATTTGAGCTATTCCCCACATGAATCATAATAAAACTTTTCACATTCATAAATCAAGCGGAGCACTATGGCAAATGCAGTACTGCTCCACTTGTGAAAGTCAAATCTGATGAGCTCTTTTTGGCATTGAGACAACAATCCTTATTGCCACATTGCCAGACAGGACACTGGGAAAAATAAAAAAAAATAAAAAAAATAATGACAATGCATTTAGCCACCGGGCCGGACTAAACTGTTTGGCGGGCCGGAACCGGCCCGCGGGCCGTATGTTTGACACCCCTGCAATAGGGTATAGACTAGAGGATGGGGATGACACAATGTTTCAAAAATTTCCCTCTGGGATTATTAAAGTATGTCTGATTCTGATTCTGATTTACTTGAAATAAAGAACACATTCTGGAATTAATACCTTTTAAATTAGAGAAACAGAGTTCACCTACAGTGAATTGTCTGGGATCAAGAGGCTGCACAAATTAGGAGAATCAACATCACTAAATAACATCAACAAACCACATGGATAGCATCTAATACAACATTCAATTATTTTTCAGTAACAGGAATACTGTACTTATTAAGAAATTCTGTGTAGGTGCACAAAAACCCTTTATTACTAAAAAGCGGATTGACTAAAATAATACTGCTGCTAAACCATGTCTGTAAAAATGTTTACATATTTTTGTACAAAATATTGCTGTTGTTCCAAATGTAGCACCTTTGTGGAGAGAGGTTGTGCTCATAAATGAGTGACCAAGAGTACCTGTTGATGAAAGTTAAAAATTTTTGTGGGTATTTTTGGAATGCTATAGTTACAAAAATGGACAAATTCAAAGCCACCTAGAGGTAAAAGAAACCCATAATGAGATATTAAATTCCATATTGAGTTTGTATTTTTGACATGACTTTTAATCCATTTTATTTTAAAAGTGTTATTAAAGGAGTCAAAATCAACAAAGTTTAAACTGCCTGACTTAACAGTATTTAAGACAACTGATTTATGCAAATAATGTGTTTTATTCCTCCATAAGAAATCAAATAACACCCTGTCAGCAGATTTGTAGATTGATTTATCTACATATAGTGACTTGGTAGCCTAAGTTAGACGAGGCAAACACTCAGCTTTAGTGAGCAGAACTCTACCTTTCAGGGATAGATCCCTTTTTAAAAAACTATTAAAAACATTTCTTGATTTTTCAATGGTAGGAGTGAAATTAGCTATGCTTATTTTTTTGCTGTCCTTAGAGATAATGACACCCAGATATGTTATGGAGGCTTTAGCTGGAAAGCCACGAATATAAGAGTGTCTACATTTATTCACTGGCATCAGCTCACATCTGTCAGTAGTAAGAAAAAGGCCAGAAGCTTTAGAGAAACCTTCTATAACGCTAAGCGCTGAGGAGACTTGTGAATCTTCTTTTAAAAACAAAACTGTGTCATCAGCCAACTGCCTTATGGAAACAGATCAATCTGCAATGCTTATACCCTGTATGTTGCTATTCCTAATGTGAGCGTGTAAAAAGGTAGCTGTTACAAGAAAAGATATACAGACACCCCCATCTGATGCCTCATTGAAGAATAAACCTAGGAGAGTTACTGAAGGGAAGCAGACCTATTACCTTCTGCATGCAGAGTCTGTACACATCTACAGACGAAGTCACCAAAGTCAACTCTTTTAAGAGAGGTAAACATAAATTGATGCTCTATGGTAACAAATGCTTTGTGAAAGTCCAAAAATATTAAACTTTTGTCTTTTATAAATTCAGAGTAGTCCAAGATGTCTAAAATTAATCTGAGATTATTAGAAATGTGGCAATTCTTCAAAAAAACAGATTGGCATTCATCAATAATTGAGTCAATAACTATTTTAATTCTATTAGCAAGGACAATTGCAAATATTTTATAATCATTGTTTAATAAAGAGATTGGATGCCAGTTCTCCAGGAGGAGAGGATCTTTTCAAGGTTTGGGTACTAAAGTAATGACACTCTGAAGCAATGTAGGGGTAGCATCCCTTTGTGAACGCTTTCAATGAAAACTTTATGTAAAAATGGAGCTAAATGAGAAGAAAACTTCTTATAGAATTCAGATATAAGCCCATCAGGGCCATGAGACTTGTTTACTTTAGTTGAGCCATAGCATTGAGGACTTTGTTTAAAGTTATTGGCCTATCACAAAAATCAGTGTCATTCTTAATTAGTTTTGCATTACCGGGAGGGAGTTAAAGAAATTGGTAGTGGATTGCTGACAAAATCTAGAGGTGTAGAGGCTGCTATAAAATTCTGTGCAAAATTTAGAGATTTCTCTAGGAACATCAACTACAGAGCCATTGCTTTTTAGTTGACTAAGAGAATTGCTTTTTGACTATTATCTTTCCAATCTAAAAAAGTATGCAGAGTTCTGCTCACCTTCTTCCAGCCATTGCTGACGTGATCGGACAAATGCACCCTCAGCTCTCCTTTTGTAGATTCCATCTAGTTTAAGCTGCATTTCAGGAAGTTCTGCTTTCTCACTAATATCTAAGGAAGCCTCCATCATCGAAGATAATTGAGATATCTTTTGAATAACGTCGCTTTCCACCAAAAATGTGAAATTAAAGTCTCTTATTTTAAACAAACCTCCTCGTTTTTTCTAAAATGCCGGCATTGAGATCCCAAGAGGAAAGTTTAGAGTGACCAAACGTGGGTGAAATGGATGAATATATGTATACATTTATGGTCCGAAAAAAATGAGGGAGGAATCTTTGCAACCTCATTATTTAATTCTTTTGAAATGAGCCAGTAATCAATTCTTGATTGACTTGACAAAGATTTATTTGCCCAAGTATACTCTTTTTGAGAAGGATGTGTTTCTCTCCATAAGTCTACTAGAAGATTAAGTCTGTCAATAAGAAAGATCAATGGATTAGTTTGAGAGCTGTTATTGCTCTTTGGAGGCCATCTATCCATAAGATTATTCAAGATGACATTGAAATCGCCCCAATAATAATTTGAGAGCTTGGATATTTGGATAAACAATATGTAAGGCAACCTTCTATTTCGTTCATAAAAGCTGAATTTTCAAGATGATTATTGAATCCATAGATATTTACTAATATAATAATATGATTAGCAATTTCCACTGTAAGCAATACATAATTCAATTCAATTCAATTTAATTCAATTTTATTTATATAGCGCCAATTCATGAAACATGTCATCTCGAGGCACTTTACAAAGTCAAAATCAAACATATTATACAGATTGGTCAAAAATGTCCTATATAAGGGAACCAGTTGATTGCTTCAAAGTCCCGACAAGCAGCATTCACTCCTGGAGAAGCGTAGAGCTACAGGGAGAGTCGTCTGCATTGTCCATGGCTTTGCAGCAATCCCTCATACTGAGCAAGCATGAAGCGACAGTGGAAAGAAAAACCACCCATTAGCGGGAAGGAAAAACCTCCAGCAGAACCGGACTCAGTATGAACGGTCATCTGCCTCGACCGACTGGGGGTTACAGAAGACAGAGCAGAGACACAACAAGACAGACAAAAAAGCACAGAAGCAAACATTGATCCAGTAATCTGTTCTATATTAGATGATAATAGCAGCTGTCTTCTGTGGATGATGTCTCAGATAACAGGACGCGAGACCAGATGTACCTACTATGAAGAAAAAAGAGAGAGAACAAAAAGTTATAAGCAGAAATGATGACAAGCAATACATAATTGAAGAACAGTAGAACTCGATAGAGTGAGAAAAACAGATCCTGATGTCCTCCAGTAGCCTAAGCCCATAGAAGCACATCCCCATAGGTAGGTCAGGGCAACATAAGCCACTCTAGTTATAAGTTTTGTCAAAAAGGAAAGTTTTAAGATTAGTCTTAAAAGTAGACAGGGTGTCTGCCTCACAGACCAAAACTGGCAGTTGGTTCCACAGGAGAGGAGCCTTATAACTAAAGGATCTGCCTCCCATTCTACTTTTAGAGACTCTAGGAACCACCAGTAGACCTGCAGTCTGAGAGCGAAGTGCTCTGTTAGGAACATACGGGGTAATCAGAGCTCTGATATATGATGGAGCTTGATTATTAAGGGCTTTATACGTTAGAAGAAGAATTTTAAACTCTATTCTTGATTTAACAGGAAGCCAATGAAGGGAAGCTAAAATTGGAGAAATATGATCCCTTTTGTTGATTTTCATCAGAACTCTTGCTGCAGCATTTTGGATCAGCTGAAGACTTTGAACTGCATTTTGTGGACTTCCTGATAGTAAAGAATTACAATAGTCCAGCCTTGAAGTAACAAATGCATGGACCAGTTTTTCAGCGTCGCTCCTGAACAGGATGTTTCTAATTTTGGCAATATTCCGGAGGTGAAAAAAGGAAACTCTTGAAACCCGTTTAATATGGGATTTAAATGACATGTCTTGGTCAAAAATAACACCAAGATTTTTTACTTTATTACCAAAGGCCAAGTTAATGCCATCCAGATTAAGTGATTGATTAAGAACTTTATTTTTTGAGGACTCTGGTCCAAACATTACAACTTCTGTCTTGTCAGAATTTAAATGCAGAAAATTTAAAGTCATCCAGCTTTTGATGTCATCAAGACATGACTGTAGTTGAAGTAATTGATTGGATTCATCAGGATTTATGGACAAATACAACTGAGTGTCATCAGCGTAACAGTGGAAATTAATCCTATGCTGTCTGATAATTTTGCCAATGGGAAGCATATATATAGTAAAGAGAATAAAGCAAATAATGACCTTCTTTGTCACATTCTGAAAGGAGAACATTTCCATTAAAATTATTTTTGAGAATACATACACCTGCTGAACGGTCTGCAAAAGATTGGATCCCCACTGAGATCTCCAAAAAGTGTTATCCTGTGAAGTGGAGTGGGATTCTTGAATAAAGCAAATATCTGTATTTTGAAGAAATATGGCTTTTTCAAATTATTTATAAGACCTCTCGCATTAAATAAATAATAGAGACATAAATGGACTAAAGAAAAATTACGGAAAGACAGGAGTTGGAACAAGTAATAAGTTTTAATAAGTTAATAAGTAATAAGTTATTAGAGTTTTCTTTGACCAACAATTAAGAGAAAGAAGCTTAAATTCAACCAACTGAGTTTTCAAATTAAACTTGAGGAAAACCTGAGAGCAAGAACACAAATCTAATCCTAACGGAAGACTATTTTACTAAACTTTTAAAGCTTTAGTGGAGTGTTATCAATTGCAAGTATCAAAATGGACTAGTCTGTAGTGTAAATGTACAGAAAAATTCTTAAGATTTAATTCAGGTATAAACAAGACTTTCTCTTTCTCTTCTCTTCCTTTTCTAACCTAGGGAAAATTTTCAGTTCCATCGACAAAGGCGCAACCACTGATAAAATAGGCCTTCTTGTCTTGCCTTTTCCACAGCTGGCCACAGCATTCCTCTCCTCTCTTGATCCTCAGAAGACAGATCTGCAAATTTCAGTTTATTATCTCGCAGGAAAGCAGAGCGTTTAGCAGTGCGCCACACAGAGTTGCGGTACAGCCAGACGGAAAAGCGGGTGATGATACCTCTGGAGTGTGCACTGCCAACCCTCTTTGGTCCGATGCAATGTGTAATATCAACTGCTCAAGAAAATTCATCCTTGTGATCTGGTAGAACAGCTTGGCAGATTCTGGTAACCTCATTTCTTACATCCTGGTTTTCTTTTTCCTCCAATCCAAAAAGAGGTAAATTCCAGCGACGAGAATATCCCTTCAACTAAGAAATGCGATTCTCATGCACATCACAGATTTTCGGAATATCTTCAGCTTGTTTTTGGCAATAAACCACTTTTCATATCCTTTAGATCAGCACAGATTAACTCAGTTGTTTCTTTGATGCCCTCTATGCTACGCTAAACTAGTGGTGGGTGACTTGCTGGATTAATTTTTTCTTTTTTCTGCACCCTTCATGGTCGTTCTTGGTAGTAAATCGGCTTATCAATAACTAAGTGTATTTAGATGTCTTTTTTTGGATAAAAGTCTCAGTTAGAGGAAGATGGTGATGATGAGATGAAATTTGATCGTTGGAACAAGGTGTTTGGTAGGAGAGGATCAAGAAGAGAGAAAAGTAGAAAGGAAGATAGTCAGCTGGGGACACAAAGAAGCAATAGAAGCCTGGAATCATGCAGTTCAGATCAAGGTAATGCAATCTACAAAAAAGCTGTAAGAGAATTGTACAAGCTAATTCTAAGATTTAGGAAAGAAGATGAGGAAGTCTCTTAGCTGAGAGAGTTTTTTGGAACAGAGGAGCAGAAAAATAAAGTGTTGAACACAGAATATCTGTAAAAAAGTTGTGAGTGAGGTTGAAGTGTTGGGTGAGGCTAAAGTAACTCGAGGAATGATTTCAGTCAATTGCTACGTCTTATCTTCTCTGGAGAAGATAAGACATAGCATTTTTGGGAGGACAGGTAAGTAAAATTAAAAGACTTATGAGAACAGTGAAAGGAGAGAGAGTGGAAAGTTTTTATATTTGTTGGAGTTTCAGGAGGCTGTTCTTCTTGAAAGGATCAGAGTAGGATGTGTGAGTTTCCCTGTTAGGCCTTAAACCCCTCCTCCTCCAAGGTGCTATAAATATCAGAGGTATGGGCATGTTACTGCAGCATGTTAAGGCAATCAGAGATGTCCTAAGTGTGGAGGAGAACACAGGTATGAAGAATGTAAAGACAGACAGGACACTTGTTGCAACTGTGGAGGGCAGCACAGGGTGACTTATGGGGGATGTGAGGTCAGGAAACGGGCAGTCGAAATCCAACAAGTCAAAGCAGTAAATAATCTAAACAATGCAGAAGCTGCAAAGAGAGTTCAGAAGAAAAACAATGAGACAGGAAAAGTGCAGCAGAACAGTTGAGAAGATTGTATTGTTTATTGCATATGTCATAAACTGTACAAAGCAAGTGAAACACAAAACGGAACAAATTAAGATAATTGTGAAAGGAGCAGAGAAGTTTTTTAGCATAAAGGATCTTTCTTGGGAGCAATGAAATAGAAGATTAGGAGCTGAAGGGAAGGCAGGAGAGGACACCAACTGATAACCTTACAATGGAATGCTAGAAGTTTAATTGCAAACAGACAAGAGTTTAAAGGATTTATCAATGAATTTAGAGAAAATATAGATATAATATGTATCAGGAATTGCCCTCACAGCTATTGGGAAGAAGCTGTTTCTAAGTTTATTTGTTTTGGCCTTGAGGCTTCAGAAGCATCTACCTGATGGCAAAGGGCAAATAGTGCATTGCCTGGGTGGGTGGGATCAGTGGAGATGCGTCTGGGCCTTCTTTGGACTCATTTTGCATAAATTGAGTCTAGATCCTGCAGACGGCATCCCACAATCCCTTGCGCTGTTCTCACCACCCGTGCTAGGTCCTTCCTCTCCTGGACTCTGCAGCTCCCATACCATACAGTTATGCTGACACATAAAACACTCTCTATGGTAGCTCTATAGAAGTTCTTTAGCAGCTTGGAGAGGTTGGAGGAGATGTGAATGCCCAGGAACCTAATGCTGTCGACGCACGCGCCACCACCTCCGCCTGTATGCATAGAGGTGCATGTTCAGTCCTCTCGGACCTCCTGTAATCTATTATTACCTCCTTGGTCTTACTGGTGTTCAGGATCAGGTTGTTCCTGGAGCACCACTGTGTGAGATTGCTGACCTTATCCCTGTAGTGGGACTCATCATTGTTGGAGATGAGACCCACTACAGTGGTGTCGTCCACAAACCTCACCATTGTGTTTGTGGGGTGGACAGCAGAACAGCGTTCCTGTGTTGAGGATCAGTAGAGCTGATGTGCTTTTCCCTATACTCACCACCTGGGGCCTGTTGGTGAGGAAGTCACTGATCCAGGAGCAGAGAAGTGTGGATAATCCCATGTTGTGGAGCCATGTTGTGGAGCTTCAGAGCCAGTACGTCTGGTAGCACGGTGTTGAATGCTAAGCTGAAGTCCATGAATAGCATCCTAACATAGGTGTTGATCTGCTGCAGATGAGTCGGAGCTGAGTGCAGTGCTAATGAGACAGTGTGCTCTGTGGAGAGATTCTCCCTGTAGGCAAACTGCAGGCTGTCCAAGCCAGCAGGAATGGATTCCTTGATGTAGGAGGATCCTATCGAAGCACTTCATGATGACGGGGGTCAGAGCGATGGAACGATAATCATTGAGGCAAGTGATGATTGGTTTCTTTGGGACAGGCACGATAACGGATGATTTAGACAGGCAGGAACCATAGAGAGCTGCAGGGGGAGGTTGAAGATGTCCAGAAAGACTCCTGCTAGCCGGTCCGCACACAATTTAAGTGTCCGATCTGACACCATGTCTGGACCTGCGGCCTTGTTGGTGTTTACCTTTTACAGGGAAGAGGTCACTTGGTGGAGCTTCAGGACGATAGGCTGAACAAGGAGAGATTACAGCAAATAGAAGACACAAATGATTCCTTGAATATGCCGAGCACTAAAAAATCCAAATTATCAGCACCAGGAAAATATCAGGTTTCTTATCCAATGCTAAGCATGTTAAGTAAATTATCTAAAACCATTTTATTAGAACTGTACAACAGAGCTTTGGAGGATGGGGAATTACCACTAAGCTGGAAAGAGGCAGTTATCATTCCAATTAGAAAACCAGGGAAAATGAGACAAAACCAGGCAGTTATAGGTCTATAGCTTTAACATCTAACATCTGTAAAATCATGGAGAGAATGTTTAGCTGGAAGGGATTGGGGAGCTGACAGGAAATCGCTGAAAGTCATATATACTGGGTTAATTAGGTCCGTTTTGGATTGTAGATGAGTTGTATATAATTCAGCAGCAGAAACAAACCTTAATAAGTTAAACAATGTAATCAAGCTTTGAGAATATGTACTGGCGCTTTTGAAACCTCTCCAATTGCAGCACTTCATGTAGAAATGGGAAAGATGCCCCTTAAATTCAGAAGAAAACAGTTGATCTGTAATTACTGGGCCAATTTAAAAGGACAAAGGGATGGCCACCCAACTCTGGAGGTGCTTAAGCCTTGTTGGGAAAAGCATAGAGTAAAGACTTTTGGGGGACAATAGGTTTGGCAATTTATGAGTTTAAGCTTGTACAGCATAACATAAGTCAGACAGTTCAATTAGCCACATTACCACCGTGGATAATTCCAGAGGCAAGTGTTGACTTTTCATTACTAGAAAGAAAGAAAAAGGACCAATCTTTTATTTTTAATGCATATACAATACAAAATTATATCAACAAATATTATACTTATGTTCAACTATACACAGATGCTTAAAAAATACAGCTAATCAGGTTGAAATAGCATTCATTGTACCTCAGCTTGGCATCAAAGTAGGGAAAAGAGTTATTGATGGAATTTCAGTTAATACACAGGAGAAATTTTGTCAATACTATTAGCTATGCAGTGGATTGAAGAGGTCAGACCATTCAAATCTCTAATTTGTTCAGATTCCAGATTCTTCACTGGCCAGTTTGCAGCATAGGCAGTCAGGAGGTAGACCAGACGTATTAATAGAACTACAACAAACACTTTATAGAATTTACATGATGGGACTTACAGTTATTTTTATATGGGTTCCTGATTCTCACTGATTAATGTTAGCATCAGTATTACGGAATTAAGGGGATTGTAAGAAGAAGAATAGGAGAGAGGGGGCAGAAGGAATGGGTAAAAGAAAGAAAAGGACGATGGTTCTATATAATCCAAAAAGGAAGGTGGGAGAAATGAGAGGAACAAAGAGAGGAGAAAATTATTTCAATACTAAGAGTTGGATATACGGAACTAAATGGATCATTATTCATAATCGGGTTACACCAGACAGGGAGATGTGACTGTAGGAAACTTGAAACTATAGAACATGTGTTTTTACAGTGTAAAAAGCATCAGGGTAAGATAAATGAGTGATTCAAAATCTTAACAGGATGAAAATAAAACCAGATCTCATTGAGTTGTTCCAGAATTATTCTAGCAGTAAAAGCTATCGGGCCATATTTATTTTTTAAGACAGTAATTTATTTTATATGGTGTGATTTTTTTTCTCCTGTTTTTCCTTTGAGATCAACATTCGGTTCATACTCCTTTCCAGTAGGTAGCGGCAATGCATCTTTAAGTTGTTCACCAACCACCATTAAAAATCACAAAAGAAGAAGAAATCAGACTTCCGTTTCCTCTTAAAAGGTCCGCGCTACAACATACCATCATGTAAGATTCTACATTTGGATGTTTTCTTAACATGTTGTAGGGTCGTTTTTACGTTTATGAGATGAGCAAATTCGGTCCCAGTTTTCACCTTGGGTAGAAAGCTAACGTGATCTACCCATGGAGCTAGCTGCTAATGTTAGCTCCTAGGGCTAGCAGCCTGCTCACGGATGTCAGTGTGTTATACGGGGACCGCTGGCAGCCGTGTACCCTCTATCCTGCTGACATTTCATGGTTGAATTCACATATATGGAAATATATCTTAATGATCTGAGGTGGATGTTTTTCGCTGGCACGGGCTCGGATCTAGCCAGACTAACGGATGTTTGAACTACAATAAGGCGCCATCTCAGAATCAAAGGGGCTGATAGAGCTGAGCCAGTCGGGCCCAGGTTGAGCTCACTACCATACATCCATCCTCAGGCTTACGATCACCCTTAACACACAGCTAGGCCCAGATCGAGTCCGGTAACAAAAGGAAAGGAAGAGAAGATGTTGACTGTAGCCGTGTCTCTCCCCTGTCAAAATGCAAATTTAGAGCTAATTTACTCATGTTTTCCACTTTGAAATATTTCCAAGTGCTGGTAAATCCCAGTTTGTTCCAGCACAGATCTAATAAAATAACGCACAGTGGGTCAACAACAGCAGGAGTTGAATATAGTTGCAGACACAAATCCACCAGTAAAAAAGGTCCTCAATACGAACATCCCTACTGAACTCTATTAATATTGCCATACTTAGCTAAGAGTTATATGTTCATACAGCATTACATAGCTTTAATTGAATCATGCCTGTGCAAAATCTGTTATCCGGTTCATGGAAACAGCGAACAGACTTAAATTGGAGGCAACCCGACTCGCTTAGTTTTTCAGGGTGAAATCTTTAATCATACCAATCTGACTTGGAAGTGTTTGGCTTTACAGCAGATCTGATCTCTGATCCATGTTTCAGCAGAATGCCCAAATCAAAGGAAGTGTTGTCGTCCACATCTGGAAGTGACTCCGACAGTGAAGTAGAGACAAAGGTTTGATCTTAAATGCAAACATGTTATTTGTTAACCTGTTATAATTTGTTATTGTATAACAGATGTGCAGTTGTAGTTGGCCGATAAGCTGGAACAGATAAAGGAATGTTGCTACTGTTATCAGAGCTATTTTTAATAGTCTTAATTAGGGCTGCAACTAATGATTATTTTAATAATCGATTAATCGGTCGATTATTTTTATGATCGACGAATCGGACAAAAATTGTTTTCTTTCCATTTTTCCAAAATCTAACATTTGGACTGACAGTGAATAAGCTCACAAAACACAAGTTGCTACTTAGGTGTTCTGTTACAATATTATTGGGTAATAAATATTTTTGCGTCAAATAAAGATTGTTAGTCAGTCATTTAATTGTCAACGTTGTCTATATGAACAGTGATTTAACACAACAAAAGTGAAGCAGTAAAACTGGTGTCAAATGCGGTTTGGTTGAACCTCACCCTTGTGCTCGTGCCCCAAGGGCCTATTTCATAGACTGTTTTAGCACAAGCTGCATTTTATGTAAATGCTACATCTGTCCTTGGTCATATTTACTTCCAAGAATGTTTATTATATACGTTTTCTAATTTTTCTTTGCAGAGTCAAAAAGGTTGTTAGATATTTGACCCTTTTTAATTCTTCTGAGGGTTCTACATTTTTGAGGGTGTCCTTTAGAGATGCTTATGTCTTGTTTTTGTTGTGCTTTTAATTTAGGTCTGCCTCTTATTCTGAGTGTCTCACTAAAGTTTCATTATGGTTACATAAAAACAATAAAGACTCTTGATTCTTGAAAAGTTAGTTTAGAGCCCTGCTCCTTGCTACCATATAGTACCTTCACTCAAATTTAAAGCTTAACCAACAAATTATTACCACCAGAATGAAATTGTATTCTGATTTAGAGGGCTGGTTTATGATCCATAATCCAATCGGCGTCCATCTAAACACTTGCTTCAATTAACTCATAAACTTGCTGCGCATACATATGGAGGATGGGGCTGCAGTGCTGTGTAGCACAGAACATTTTGGGGTGATCATAATTTCCTCCCGCTCTCTCAACAGCATAAGTTGCTGAGCCTGTAGTGTAATTATGGAAAGCAAAGTCTCAACCATCTCAGAACCTGGCATGGATCCATTCTATGCATTCAGAACAGTCAGAACCAACACACATCTGCGTTTGTTGTTGATTTTCTTCCGCATGAAGAAGTACAAAACTTCTGTGATTGTTTTATGGAAATTCAGCAACTCTGCTAATGTCAGAGTTTCTACTTTGAATAAAGCTTGGTGCAAGTAAACGCAAATCAGATTAGTTGATTTTTGAGCTCATATAAACTGTGCATTCGGAATACTTTCCTTTTAATCCAAACACGTTTTAATCCAATCAGGGAATGTTACGCATGTAAACAAGCTCCTGTCATTAACAAGCTAACGGCCGCATTAGATGAGCTACCAGACTGACATTCAGGCGACACCCCGAAGCACGACTTCAACCGCGCAGGACTCCGCTCTCAGCCAGCCAGCCAAGCGCTGTCCGAGATTTCCCACTTTGAAATGGAACAAACGTCAGATATTGTAATGACTTACCCTGTTCTCTTCACCCTCATCAATGACTCCATGTTATTTCAGGTCCTGTGTCACTGTGTAGCTCTCGTACCTTGTCAATGTTACTCATTTTTTGGTTTTGGGAAGCGCAACGTGCTCTCTATCTTTTCAGGACTTAGTTCGAGCCGCTTTCTCTGTGTTTTTATTTGTAGAATTTACTGCAAAAAAGCAGTATTTGAAAATGCCGCCTCCGCCTCACTTTGTTTACATCGCTTTGCAGCTAGTATTGACGACCGACTGCAGGTGAGGTAAACGGCTCCGCTACATGGCGAGTGACACATTAATCGCACCACACAACGAATCGATGACAAAATTCGTTGCGAACACTAGTCCCTAGTGTCCCTAGTCTTAATGTTGTCAGACAAATCTTGTCTCAACCTGTGTGTACAAGTTAATCAAAAAACCAAATCTGTATAGTTGCTATATTCAGACATAATGATGGCTAACATCTGCTCCTAGGCAAAAAGAAAGAAGCCAAGTGCACCAGAAAAACCAGCTAAGAAACCAAAAAGTGGAGAGAGCTCAAAACCTGGTGGGTCTTCCAAAGGCAGCGGTAACGGTGATGACAATATGTTCCAGGTAAGCTGTACTAATGTCACAAATTACACAACAGGAATATTAGCTCATAATACTGAAGACAATACACACTGAAACCCCAGACTGTTGCACTGACACTGTGGATCAGGGTACTGAGGGATGTTTAGAGCCACCTTACTCTTTTAAAGATGTACCTACATGGTAAGGTTAGAGGACTAAAGGCTTCAATAAAAATGATCAGCATACATCCTTTCAGGTTTTGGATTGGGAACTTTGTGGTTTTCAGTAGTAGTCTGTTATTGAACTTGTAATCTTTTTTTTTTACAGAAGTTCTGAAAATTAGCAGTGAATCCTGCATTCCAATTGCTCCGCGTTGACTCAGAGAAATGGATCCTATGTACTGCCTTATTTTTTATATATATATATATATATATATATATATATATATATATATATATATATATATATATATATATATATATATATTTTATTATTATTATTATTATCTTTTTTTTTTCTCAGTTAACCATCTTTTCTCGTTGTCTTTATTCTTAGTTTTTTCTGTCTCTCCAGCTTTCAGTGTTAAATCTACTCTACTGCTGCATGTCAGACAACTCATGTTAAGTAAACGTAGCTAGGGCTCTCACCAATGCATTTCAGTGTAACAGCCTGTTATACTGAAAGTTGTCAAAATTCCCATCAAATTAGACTGTTACGCTCATTTGTGCTATGTGCTAAGCTAACAGTTCGACACAGATGTTTGAGAGCAACATAGAAAGGTCCTTAAAGCTCTTGAATACGCATCAGCAAAGTTGTAGACCTCCCAAGTGTTATTAGCTTGATGAACAGGCTCTCTCCTTACCAAACTTTGAGGTTCTTGCAACCGGAAGTCAATCAGCTTAGATGGAAAAAGGGGGAAAAACAATCAAAATCTCTAAATATGACTTTAGGATAAAAAATCTCAGTTCCAAAGAAAAAATAATTCCCTATTCCATAAATCACTGTACTGGATTTTTTCTGACCATAAGACACACAGTGAGTTAACGAGTCTGTGCGCCTATGTTCATACATAAGGCGTACCGGATTATATGGCGCATTAAATATTCTTCCTAAGTGTGTAATACTTAGGAAGTACTACCCCTCCGCGTACACACATACTACCTGAGAGGGAGAGCTATCTGTCTCTGTCGGGAGGACAGAGTAGTTGGACTACACGACCCTGTTTCGAACATAAGGGCAAAAAAACCTTACCTTTTATATTGAATTTACTTGGTTTATTGTTGCTAGCGCGTACTCCTGACGCAGGCTGCTTTACATGAATGTTCTTCTAGTTTAAGCATTACAGTCAGGCAGTCTTGTAGACTGCTTAGGCTCTGGTCCTGTTTCGGGGCCGATCGGGTAGTGACACAGTGTACCGTAATGCTCAGACTATCCATTGAGCGGAATGGCTTTGTTGCTTACCAAAGTCGTATGTACACATTTTGACAGATTAATGAGCCCATTGTACCACATCAAATCAGTCAGTAAGCACAACAAGTACTATAATCATATAAGGCGCACTGGATTATAAGGCACACTATACATTTTTGTGAAAATGTAAGGATTTTATGTGTGCCTTATAGTCAAAAAAAAAAAGTTGGTATTATCTTCTCCCAAATCACGTCCATCTGTCCTTTCTGTCCATTGGTGTAATATATGAGTAAGTGAAAATGCACCAGTACAACTCGCATACTGCATGTTGGTTCATGGCGCAATGCAGGCTTCAAAGACTGAGTCACAGCGTGAACGATTAATGGCCTGCTTCGTTCGTTTGCACTGTGACAGAAGCAGCACAGAACTGTGGTCACAGGGCGAAGCACTACCATATTTCAGATTAATACAGGAAGTATTTCTGACATTTCTTCTTTATGTCATGCATTGTTTATTCTTTGCTATTTGAGAGAAATTTAACTAAAATAGTATTTAATTATCATCATGATGGAATAGTCTTTACCATGTATACTACTATATATGCACATTGAATGAATAATATTATGGAACATAGTCTGTTTTCTGCTTGACTCCATTGTCGGGGATAATGTTAACATACCGTTAGTTTAGGGTTTGTTTAGAGTTGGCGCAGTTGAATGTTTTTTGTGCATTTCAGAATACTGGCAAAAATATTGACGATCCATTAAAAGAGAACAGCACACAGATTACTGAATTTTTTTGGACTATAAGGCGCTCTTAAAATCCTTAAATTTTCTCAAAAATTTATGCTGTGCCTTATAATCCGCTGCGCCTTTATATGTGAGTACCGTTGTGCTTGCTGACTGATTTTATGTGGTACAATTTGCTCAAAAATCTGTTAAAATGTGTAAGTACATCTTTGGTAAGCAATGAAGCCGCTCGGCTCAATGGATATTCAGAGCATTACGGTACACTGTGTCACTACCTGATCGGACCCCTGAGCTGTCTACAAGACTGCCTGACTGTAATGTCGAAAATAGAAGTGCATTCATGTAAAGGCCCCCACATGCTCGGGTGTACTTCACTCTACGGAGGTCCACATGGACTAGAGGCGGACTCTAAGCGGACTCAAGGCAGACTGCGTGGACTCCACATACAGGTATATGCAGAGCTCAGTTTTTACGACTGCATACGCGGTGTCACACTATAAACTTCTGTGACACCGCCCTTGATACACTGAGCTGCTCCAAGTAGGTGGTCGCAAGGACGAGCAGCATCGCAGTCCCTCGCTGTTCTCACTGACGGGTGTGCGGTGGGAGTCTGCTGGAAAGAAACGGCTCTAGGTGCTCAGCTGGCTAATCACACATTTTACCATCCATTCCGCCGCTTCATCCCACTGGCAGAAAGTGTGGGAATTGTAGGAATTCGCTACAAGAAATGTAGGCAATAGTGTAGGCACAGTACGCCCGATTATGTGGGAGCCTTTAGGCAGCCCGCGCCCGAAGTATGCGCTAGCAACAATAAACCTAGTAAGTTAATTCAATACTAAAGTTATGTTTATTTTGGCCTATTGTTAGAAACATGGCAGTGTAGTCGAATTCCTCTGTCCTCCCGACAGAGATGGATAGAGAGCTGTGTACGTGAAGGGGTGGAGTGATATTACACACTTGGGAAGAAAATTTAGTGTGCCTTATAATCCAGTGCGCCTTATGTGTGGACAAAGACACACATAGGCACGTTAATTCACAGTGCGCTTTATAATCCGGTGCGCCTTTTGGTCCGAAAAATGCTGTATGTTTACAAATAGCCATGGGTCACTTGCATCAAAGGAAAAGATTGAAATTAAAGTACAAATGAAAAGTTTATGTTGGCCTAAATAAAATACTTTAACAGAAAAGACAGAAGGCTAACCTCAGCTGAACTGAGAAATGAATGAATAGAGTGATTCTGTTCAGTTCATTCACCTGATATTTTCATTCTTTCGATCAACTCAGTCATGAACATGAGCTCATATGACACACTGTGAGTCTTCGACAGCGACACAGAGAGCTTAAAGCAGTGGAGCGATCACATAAGGCCAGAAATAGCCCACAGTGTAATTTGCCATTATTTAGATAGGCATATAAATTTTCTGACATTAACTGTGAACATGTACAAGTACTACATGCCATGATCTTCTTCGGGGCGGATAGTCTCGTTGGCGGGCTGTCCGCCCTTGGATAATGGTAGGGGAAACACACTGTGTATTAGTGTCCTGTGTAGAGTGCCTACTACCTTCAGCAATAGAAAGTGGTCACTTGTATAGATTTAATATTCAAATTCTATGTATAGAACAGTTTTCCAAATACTTACTGCAGCATATTGAAAGAGGCAGCAGACAGCGGTTACCATACCGATTCCGACAGGTATGCTGATATATGGAGTGGATTCTCATATTACATTACTTTCAGTTCCAATGAGATTAATTGGAAACCATTTAGGCCAAAACGGAAATAGAAGGTCCACTGTGGGCAGCAAAATGATTATGTTGTATAATGAGATGGGTGTTATGATTTTATTCCTGCTGAGACACTTTAAACTTCTCTGTATGATAGTAATATGTGTTGTTATTGACCTCATGAATAAGTCTTGTTAGCCTTCTATCTGGGTATCAGTTGACACCAGTACCTAAAACAGACCTGAGGAGAAATGTAATTGAGAAACAGAATAACTCCCTGAACATGTAGATTATGTATTTCTGTTGCTCTGTGAGCGATACATCAACTTCAAATGCACATAAATTTGAAGTTGACTTTTGCATCAACTTCAGATTTGAAGTCGCACTTTTCCATTTGAATTAGAATCAGCCATCCTTCTTTTAATTGAGGGATGTTGGAGCTGAATCTCTGCCATGTGTAGAGAATCACGCATGTTTCGCTGAAAAGGTTCAGTACAAATTCTGGCTGGCAGATAAAGATAAGAGAGCAAACATTTGCCAGATGAGTGGTCAGAAGAACAACTGACAACCCCTGCTGTTGTCTAGCTTTCTGGCTTTTGATTTCCTAATAGTTCCACAGAAAGCTGCTTCTATGACTCATCTTCAACATGCTTGGAAATTGATCCGATAGAACACAAAATGGACCCTAAGAGCCTGAATTTCAATAATGGGCCAAAGTTTTGGAGCAGTTCTGACCCTCTCGTTCTTGCAGATTGGTAAAATGAGATATGTCAGCGTGCGGGACTTCAAAGGCAAAGTCCTGATTGACATCAGGGAATACTGGATGAACCAGGATGGGGAGATGAAGCCAGGGAAGAAAGGTAACCCCATCAGGAAGCTTCTGATAAGCTGGAAACAAATTATTACTGTTGGATGTTTGCATGTGTAGTTACTCTGCATTGATTTGTTTTTCTTTTAGGCATTGCCCTGAATCCTGAACAGTGGAATCAACTAAAAGAACAGATTTCAGAAATTGACGATGCTGTTAAGAGAGTATAAGCATTCCTTTGAGCTTAACCTGTTGGAACTAATTGGGCATGTTTGTTAGGTAGTTTTGTAAAATCTTTGGATTTTTTTCCCCTAATTTGTAGTGTTTAGGTTTAGTTATCTGCAAACCCCCACATTGTGTATGAACGTCATTTTGAGTTGCTCTTGTGGGCTGTGGGTGGAGGAGAAGGTGGTTGATTATTATACTTGGGTGTAATGCACCAAATCCAGTGAATACAGTCATGTTTTTGTATTGAATAATAAAAACAATGCACTAGCTTAATTTGTTGTTGTTCCTGGCCACAGCTCTCTTGAAGCTAGACGTCGCAGGACGTTATTTCATGTGATGTCATTATTTCACAGAGCTTAGTCTATTTTTCTACATAATTATGTTATCCTTTTTGTAGTGTTTATCAGCTTTTTCTCAGTCATGAGAAGAAAGTTGTGCTTAACAAATTGGGTTTCTGTGACTTTAGCCACAGATCTCCTAGCTCAAAATCTGGTATTCATTTTAAAGCCAATCATTTAATATTCCATGATTAATGTTTATACGCACATTTCTGCTTTAGATGATTTCCCCTTGTTTCTTTATTAAAACCTCAGGGAAGGAAGTTGTGGTTATGTTGTCTAGATCAGTGGTTCCGGAATTTATTTCAATTACCTCTAAGGGGCATAAAACCCCAATTGGGATGCTTGAGATGAGTAAAATAAAAAAAATAAAAATATTTTTGTCATTTTTAGTAGATATGTACTTTATTCACTTCTTTAAAAATATAATGGCTTCCTCCTTTTTCTGGACATGAAGAAATGGACAAGATCACAAGTGTGCTGCAGGTATTTAGGCAGGGCAAGTTTATTTGAATAGTTTATTTCAAGACACGTCAAAGTGCTTTAAATGACGAAAACAATGAAATTGCAAATGGCATAATGAAGTAAAATTTAAAAGTTTACAGAATGAAATGTTTCAGTTAATGCTGTAAAAAAAACAGTCACAGGCAACTCTAAACAAATAGGTTTTAACTCAGGCTTTCAACATTTTTGCATTTTTCTGGAATTTGTTCCAGATAAGTAATATAAAAAAACTGAATAATGCTCCTCCATACAATACCATTTTATTTCTAGATGCCTGTGCAAATTCTGAGTTATCTGGGTCATCGCAACACCAAACGGGCTTAAATCGGAGGCAACCGGACTTTCGTTCAGTTGTTTCTGAAGATGTTTCGACACCTATAAGGATGTGCTTGGACATGACAAAAGCAAATGAGGGTGTGAGAGATGCCAGATTCCAACAATGGTGACATACTCCAAGGCATGAATATGCAGTCTTAAGTAAATTGGATCTTAAGTGGGGATATCATCAGTTGGAAATCACCCCGGAATCCAGAGAAGTCACCAATTTTTGCTGATCACAACGGAGTATACACATAAAAAAGACAAATATTTGGTGTCTCATCAGCCAGTGAGTAATACCAGTATGAGATGGCAAATGCATTGACATGCATTGAAGGAGTCAAGAACATTTCAGATGTAATACATGCACCGGACCAGGAAATGCATCACAAACGGTTGTTCGCTGTCATGAAAATACTCTGAGCATGGACTGACATTGAATGGAGAAAAATGCCAGTTTAACATGGACAGACTTGTATGCTGTAATGCTGACATCAGCCCGACAGAAGAAGGAATCAGAACAGTGGTGGAAGCCAGAGAGCCAAGTAATGCTGAAGAAGTGAGAAGCTTTCTTGGACTGGTAGGTTTCAGCAGCAGACTTATCCCACACTTTGCAACACTCTCTGAGCCACTAAGACGCCTGACTCAAAAATAAACATTTGAGTTTGGGCCAAGGGTCCGTTCTTCGTACGTCGCTAACTCAGTTAGCTGGATTTGATTGTTGACGATTTGGCATGATCTTGGATCGTTTGGTTCTTCGAAACTCCTCCTGGACTTGCTGTCACAGCAACATGTGCGCAACCTTAAGCCTGCTCGCGAGCAGGCTTATTTCATGTAAACAGGATTAGATTGCAACTATATGAGCGGAGGACATAGGGAAATCTGTCCAGCCAGTGCACTTGGACCACCTAGTGGCAGAGGACGGGACAGAATTGTGGAACACCATTTTTAATCTTTAATAAAGACAAAACAAATAATGCTTAGTTCCTGTCGTTTTATTTAAACATTTTTTTATAAAGAAAAGCCAACAAGGTAAAGTCAGCAATACTACTGTGAAATGGTGTATTAGAACTTACTCTGAAGGTCCTTTTGAAGCAACTCGATCTCTAGTGCAATTTTTCAAGTTGTGGCGTTCAATTTCTCCTCTTAATTTGTGTTTTTTCAGGTCAAAATACTAAATTTTTTGTTGAAGATGCCGTTTATATAGGGAACGGATGGCACCCTGTGTCATTTTGTGAAAGAAAAAGAAAGGGTGAAACATGCCTCATGCAACAAAAGTAAAAAGAACCTGTTTTTTTCAGGCTTTTCCTTGGTGGCTGATATAAACAGACAAACACATCATTTAACAGTGGCTTTTAAAAAGAGGAAAAAGTGTCTTTTTAAAATATAGTATAATAATTAAAGGCTACCATTTTGTAGAATATTCTTGTACTTCACTTTTTTCCCCATGTTCTAGTGATTCCGGTGGAGGCTCTGACATAAGAGAACAAAGTAAATATGAAATTATTAAAATGCAAAAATATACTGTAGAAAGTGATAGAAACATCTAACATGGACAGCACTTATGCATGTAATTTGTCTGCTACTTTTTGCCCCCCTCTCTCCTGGCTTTAGCAGACTTTGAGGTGTTCCCTGTCGTTTTAATTAATGACTCAAATTCGGCATAACCTTCCATTAAAAGCTCGTGTTCTGCTTGGGAGAAAAACTGTGGGCGTTCTTTGGCCATGCTGAACAGCCAATAGCAGCGTTGCTGATCATTGTTTCTACTATCGATTCATTTCCCCTTTTAAACAAACACATGAACGCGCAGTTGTCTCAGATAACTCAATCCAGCGATACTAATCCTAAACAACAGGTGTGTTCGAAGAACCCAATTAGCCGGATCATGATTAGCCGGATGAAATCATCTTGGATGTCTCATTTGATCTTGGATGTTTTAAGCAACGTACGAAGAACGGACCCCAGAACAAAAGCAGGCATTTAAAAATCTAAAGAAACAGCCAGAACAAGAATAACGTATTTTGACAAAGAAGTCCCAACTAAAGTGATAACAGACGCAAGCCCAGTGGGTCTGGGCGTATTGCTGGTGCAAACATAGAAGGGGGAGGAGTTACCAGTGTGCCATATGAGTTGTAGTCTGATAGACTGTGAGAGGAGATATTCTGAAACAGAAATGGAAGCCTTAGCACTGGTGTGGGCATGTGAAAGGTTGCATCCCTATCTGTATGGCAGGAAGTTTGATCTAGTTACGGACCATAAACCATTGGAAGTCATACAGTAAGCGGCCCAAACCATGTGCACATATCAAGAGATGAGTGCTCAGACCACAAACGTATGACTACTGCATGGTGCACATTTCAGGGAAACAAAACATTGCAGACTCACTGTCAATATTACTTCCAGAGAAGACAAAAGAAGAGGAGCACAAACATGAGTCTGAGGAGTATGTGAGGTTTGTAGCAGTGAACGCAATACCCAAAACAATCACTACTAGACAGATAGAGGAAGTTTCTGCTACAGACCCAGAACTAACTGAATTGCGCAAAGCAATTGAAGACGGACATTTTGAAAAAGGCAAGTTGTACGCACCCATTTAAAGATGAACTATGGATGGATACATTGGATGGACACATTGTTTTGCGTCGAAATCGCACAATATTACCAGAAAAACTGAGGACACAGGCAGTAACATTAGCTCATGAAGGACATTTATGAATAGTTGGGACAAAACACATCTCAGAACAAAAGTGTGGTGGCCAGGCATGGACAAAGCAGCTGAAAAATATTGTAAAGCTTGTCCATCCATCCATCCATTTTCTAACATGCCTATCCCTTGTGGGGTCATGAGGGGTGCTGGTGCCTATGTAAAGCATGTCAAGGGTGTCAAATTGTAGCCAGACCAGATACACCAGCACCACTGAGAAACACTGTGCTACCAGATTGTCCCTGGCAAGATGTTGCTGTAGATGTACTGGGACTACTGCCAACAAACCCCTCCATTCTGGTGCTAGTAGATTATTACAGCTGCTACAATGAGTATAAAATTGTAACATAAACAACTATAGACAAAATCATTGGCTGTCTTGAAATAGTAAATGATTTGACCAATCTGTATGATTTGACTGAATTTGACTTTCTAAAGTGCCCTGCGACAGACTGGCGACCTGTCCAGGGTGTACCCCGCCTCTCGCCCATTGAAATGCTGGAGATAGACACCAGCACCCCTCGCGACCCCATGAGGGATAAAGCGAGTAAGAAAATGGATGGATGGATGGACTTTCTAAAGTGCCTTGAGATGACATGTGTTGTGAATTGGCGCCAAATAAAAAATTAAATTTATTGAAAATTTAATTTAATATTCAGTAGACATGGACTACCAGTTGCCTGCAAATCTTATAATGGACCACAGTTGAAATCAGATTTGTTCAATGAGTATTGTGTAAAAAATAGTAAACATGTGAAAACAACACCAAAATGGGGCACAGGGCAATGGAGAAATAAAGCATCACAATGCATCACTGATGAAAAGAATCAGAATTTCTCATGCAGAAGGACTGCACTGGAAGCACAAACTGAGAAAGTACGTGACTATATATCGCAATACTGAGCATCCTACTACAGGGAAAAGTCCAGCAGAACTCCTATTTAACCAAAAAATAAGGAGAAAGCTACCAGACATCAGTGAGTCAAATACAACATTAGAGGTTTGTGACAGAGATGCTGAGTAAAAAGGAAACACAAAAATGTATGCTGATGACTGGAGAAGAGCCCAGTTCTCAAAGGTAGACATAAGGGGACACAGTACTGGTAGTCAAGTTTACAACACCGTTCAGTGCAGCACGACACAAAGTTATGATAAAATCCAAAAACCAAGTCATTGTAGAATCTCCAACAATGGTACCTTACCGCAGAAATACAACACGTGAGAGAAATATGAAACATCAAAAACCAAACAGAAACCATTTGATCAAGTAGACACATGAAGGGGAGGAAAGTGTGTTGAACAAGCAGGCAGAGACAGACATTCAAACACCACAAGACGGTGCTCATGGACTGGTAATGCCAGTGTTGATCAGGCACTGAAGGATCAAAAGGAGACCTCAGAGACTGAGTGATTTTGTGTCAAACCGATGCAATAATCTGTTTAAGATTGCTGATATGTTCATGGTTATATGAAGCAAAAATGTTTGTATCTTGTGAGTCTTGTTCTAAGATAGTTGGGGCATATGGTTACCGATAGTTACCTGTTAATATACAGGAAAAAAGACAAGTAAATTTGTTTCAAGGAAAAGGGGGATGTCATGTATTGGATACGTAATGACGTAAGAAGCACAGAGAGGAGGAAGTTAGAAAAGATACAGACCGGATGTGGAATGTTCAAGATAGATGTTGTACAATAAAGGCATTGATTCTATTCAGTATCAGGTCTAATAATGAGTGATGACACTCAGCTATATTTATCCATAAATCCTGATGAATCCAATCAATTACTTCGACTGCAGTCATGTCTTGATGACATCAAAAGCTGGATGACTTTAAATTTCCTGCACTTAAATTCTGACAAGACAGAAGTTATAATCTTTGGACCAGAGTCCTCAAAAAATAAACTTCTTAATCATTCACTGAATCTGGATGGCACTAACTTGGTCTCTGGTGGTAAAGTAAAAAATCTTGGTGTTATTTTCGACCAAGACATGTCATTTAAATCCCATATTAAACAGGTTTCCAGAGTTTCCTTTTTTCACCTCCGGAATATCGCCAAAATTAGAAACATTCTGTCCAGGGGTGATGCTGAAAAACTAGTCCATGCATTTGTTACTTCAAGGCTGGACTATTGTAATTCTTTACTATCAGGAAGTCCACAAAATGCAGTTCAAAGTCTTCAGCTGATCCAAAATGCTGCAGCGAGAGTTCTGATGAAAATCAACAAGAGGGATCATATTTCTCCAATTTTAGCTTCCCTTCATTGGCTTCCTGTTAAATCAAGAATAGAATTTAAAATTCTTCTTCTAACGTATAAAGCCCTTAATAATCAAGCTCCATCATATATCAGAGCTCTGACTACCCCGTATGTTCCTAACAGAGCTCTTCGCTCTCAGACTGCAGGTCTGCTGGTGGTTCCTAGAGTCTCTAAAAGTAGAATGGGAGGCAGATCCTTTAGCTATCAGGCTCCTCTCCTGTGGAACCAACTCCCAGTTTTGGTCCGTGAGGCAGACACCCTGTCTACTTTTAAGACTAATCTTAAAACTTTCCTTTTTGACAAAGCTTATAGTTAGAGTGGCTCATGTTATCCTGAGCTACCTCTATAGTTATGCTGCTATAGGCTTAGGCTACTGGAGGACATCAGGGCCTATTTTTTCACTCTACTGATTTCTACTGTTCTCCAGTCTACTGTTCTCCAGATTTGCATTGCATTACATTGAAATGACTGTTGTCATTTCAGCTTTTAACTTTTTGTTCTCTCTCTTTTTTCTTCATAGTAGGTACACCTGGTCTGACGTTCTGTTGACTGTGAATTCATCCAGGGAGGACAGATCACCGACTATTACCATCTAATGTAGAACAGATTACTAGATCAATGTGTGTTTCTGTGCTTTTTGTCTGTCTTGTTGTGTCTCTGCTCTGTCTTCTGTAACCCCCAGTCGGTCGAGGCAGATGACCGTTCATACTGAGCCCGGTTCTGCTAGAGGTTTTTCCTTCCCGCTAACGGGTGTTTTTTCTTTCCACTGTCGCTTCATGCTTGCTCAGTATGAGGGATTGCAGCAAAGCCATGTACAATGCAGACGACTCTCCCTGTGGCTCTACGCTTCTCCAGGAGTGAATGCTGCTTGTCGGGACTTTGATGCAATCAACTGGTTTTCTTATATAGGAACATTTTTTGACCAATCTGTATAATCTGACCCAATCTGTATAATGTGATTGAACCTAACTTGTAAAGTGCCTTGAGATGACATGTTTCATGAATTGGCGCTATATAAATAAAATTGAATTGAATTGAATTGAATTGAATTAATTATGCATTAAGGCGGACACACAACTTGACAGCAAGCAGTTGGTGTGGGTTTGTATTGGCTCTTACCTACTTTTTGAACTATTTTTTTTACTTATCATATTCCTTGTCTGTTGGTAATTCCCACTAAATTGAGCTGAACTCCTGTTATACAGGTACATTAAACAGAAAATTAGAATATTGCATTAAAGTGCAATATTTTTTTCATTTCAGAAAGTGAAATATAGAATCAAATAGAATCATTACACATAAACTGATATATTCCAAGACCTTTGTTTGCTGTCATTTTGATGATTACGGCTCACAGATAATAACAACCCAAAATTGAAACAGAAAGTTTTAATATTGCAAAAAAGTTAACTATTGGAAACTCGCGGTGTCACACCCTAATTGGCTAATTACCTCAAAACACCTGCAAAGGTTTCCCAAGCCTTTAAACATATTAACAGAACATTGGGTTTGGTAGGAAAACAGCAGCCTAGAAAGCATCTTGACCATTGGAATGCCCGGTGGGTTGCTGGTGATTTTGGGCCAGACCTTTTTTCCCTCCTTGTTATGATGTTAACTGTGAGATTGACAGTCAGGATTGATTCTGGGCTGGAACAATTACAGCAGCCGGGGCTGCAGGGATTTGAAAATGTGTAAATAAATCTGTTAATGTGTGAGGAGATTTGTGTGTCTGTACAACAATCTGCAAATGTGTAAAACTACTTGTGTGTGTAATCCGGTTTGCAAATGTGTAAAAAATCCACAAATCTGTATTCAGATCTACAAATGTGTGCTAAGATTTGCAAATGTGTACTAAGATTTGCAAATGTGTACTAAGATCTGCAAATGTGTACTAAGATTTGCAAATGTGTACTAAGATCTGTAAATGTGTAGATCAATCTGTAAGCACACGAGACCCGGCTGCAGAAACAAATTACAGGGGGGGCATTCCAGTTTTTTAGGGGGGCACACTTTTTCAAAAGAACATTTTATATGCTTCAGATGACAGTGACTCTGTGACTATTCCTACAGTGCTGAGAATGAAATTCTCAATAAAATCCCAAAATCTAAAAAATCGAACAAACAAATAGCAATAGTGTATTAATTGTTGCCAGATTAGGCAGGTTTCCACCCAATTAGGCTTCTTTTGAACACATTGAGCTGGAACAAAAATAGCTTATGGGCAGGTTGTGAAAAATTGGGAAGTTTTTCACAACATTTGTTGGGCTTTTAGAAAGATTTATTTACAAAATATATCAAAATAGTCATCTAGGTCTGGAAGAAAACTAAAACCATTTTAATAAAATGCCATCTCCTTCAACTCATTTTACTGGTCAATTTATTTTTTATGCGAGTCGAATCTGACATCATCAGTGAATAATAGTTATAATGAATAATATTGTTATAATAAAACAAAAATAATGGTTAATCAAGTGTCACTATGAAATTTTATTTGTCAATGTAAACACCCCAAGAGGGTTTGAGTTCTACTGATCGACTTAAAAATATTTCATGGCTGTGTGAAAGAGAAATGTTTGATTGCGCTACTCTGTAAGATAAATTAAGTTTATATTAAGGTAGATTTCCAACTCATGTTGGGAAGCTATTGATAAAAGTTTTTTTTTCCAGTTGATATATCAAGATTGTTAAAGTGATCTTGTGTGTTTTTTGGTTGTCTGATTGTACATTTTGTGGGGAGCCTGTGTGTGCAAAGTTTTTTCTTTGCTTCAGCTCAGTTGTGTGCTAATGGCATGTTCTGATGTGTTTAATAGTTCTGTGCTCATGCCACCGGGTCTGAAGCACAAACAGAGACACTTATGTCTGAAGTATTTTCGCTTCAAGACCCAGAAATACAGACAAATCATTGGTTACAAGTCAAACGGTTTCTCGGTTGGCTCTCTTTACACGTGATTTTTGCTACACTTCTGCCGTGTGAGATTCACAAATGCGTAAAAAGGATTTGATTGTACACTACAAGGATTGTACACTACAATAACTGTTGCTTAAGGGGATTTTCGGCTATAGCTGTGGGTTTATTCAGAAGAGTTTGCAGCCGAAACAGTACTCCACCAGCCAAGGTTTTCTTCTTCTGGACAATTTGACGCGGAGTTTCAAAGATCACAGCACTACTAGTGGTGTGGCATCGGAATTACACCATTTAACAGGGCCTGTGATTGCAAATGTATTTCATGGATAAGGATAAACAGCTTAATTTTTAAAAAAAAACATGTCATGTATTTAATCATAAATTCTGCTGTAAAGATTAATAAACATGAGTTTTTTTTCTCTTTAATATAACCATAATTTCATTGTGCTTGTAGACTGACATATCAGCTATAGCAAGCATGGATAATGAGAGCTTGGCCACCTACATTCCCACCTATGCTGACAGAATTGCCACCTGGAGATTTTGCTCCGAGTACCAAAGAAAAGGTGAAAGAGATGTGCATCGACATACATTGCTTGAAAAACTCTTTTCATGGAAAAAGTGCAATTTGTTATGTAAAATGTAAAATGTTTTGGTGCATGTAATACCACTATGTAATATATATCAGAAGAAAGCTTACCATTTGACTCAGAAAAATGGCATATGTTTTCAGGAACATATGGTAGTGAGCCACAAAAGAATCAGTTAGCTTTTCTTTTTGCTGACAAAGATATAGAGCAAAAATACTGGTTAAAAAGATTACTCCAACAAAATTGTGAAGTCAAATTATTGCTGTTGCTATGAAGCTTCTTTTAGTTAAAAAATTTGAAGCATATGTGTTAAACTAGACTTATTTTCCTTTTCTTTCCATAGGGCATTATTTTTCTTTTATATTCTTCAAAGTTGCAGATATCCTGTGTCGGCCCCTCCTGAGCGCCCTGCTTTGGGGGCCCCTTTGGGAGTCCGGGGTTATGGGTCCCCTGACCCCTGCCTCTGTGCTCGGGGAAGGCGGGCCTTTGGTTCTCCACAACCACTATCGAGCTATTTCCTTCTGGATAATTTTCACCTAAACTAGTGCACTCTCACAAACTCCCACAGGTGCAGGGTTCCAGGTGTTAAGTGTTCACTTATATACAGAAAGCCTGTAATTTATTTATTTATTGATGTTCTTTCACTTTCTTTCTTCAGCTTTAACTTTACTAACCTGACAACAGCCAGCTGCATGTCGCTCCGCCTAGCTCCACTCACATACATCTGGGACACCGCCGGTAGAGAATGATTTCTCCAACCAATTTTATGGTCTGGCCAATCAGGACGCAGGGCTGGAGTTTCATAGATGTGACGTAGTGGAGACGCGACCATGACGTGAGACTGTTTTGATAGCAATGGCGGCTCATCGAGGAAGCAAGCGTTAGCATTGATGCTGCTATTTCTACCGTGTTGTCCAATCTACCTAATATTGTTTCATTAAAAGAACATCAGAGAACGCCTCTAAAGGCTTTTGTTGGTGGAAACGATGTTTTCGCCCTTCTCCCGACTGGATTTGGCAAGTTTTGTTTTCCGGGGCGCGTCCGCGGCGGACGCGGAAGCGCCCCGGAGCGGTTAGCGGTTAGCGGTTAGCGCTAACTATGTTAGGAGGCCTATAGTCCTCAACGCGGTCGGCCCGGAATCGACTCCGACCCGCGGCGCTTTGCCGCCTGTCTTCCCCCCTCTTCCTGTCAGCTCACTGTCAATAAATCGCATGCCACTAGAGCCGCAAACACATTATTATTATTATTTTTTTTTTTTTCTGCGTCGCTATCATCAGCGTCACGGGTTAGCTTCGATGTGAGTGGTTGAAATAGCACGTCAATAAAGATGACAGACAAGTGGCTTATCCAATCATATGCAAGAATTTTTGATAAGGCCCAGCCTTCTGTAAAGGCAATTCCTATGGCGGAGTCCCAGATGTATGTGAGTGGAGCTAGGCGGAGCGACATGCAGCTGGCTGTTGTCAGGTTATAACTTTACACATGTCAGCTTAAATAATAGTACATATGATTTAGCAATGGCATCTAGGTGTTATTCAATTGTATCTGTTGCTTTATGTCTGTTGGTTGTGCTGTTCTTTTTGCATCTCTCTTTCCAGGTGATGGAGCAGACGGAGAAGGTTTTATCATTCTCTCCCTTTTATCTCTTCTTTCTTTTACCTCTACTCTTTTTTTTTCTCTCTCACTTCTTGTTCGTCCTTTACTCTCCCATTGTAATGTCCATATAATTTTAAAGTCTCCCTGCAGGAATCACAATAAAGCTATTTACAAGCATAAATCAAGTGGAGCACTATGGCGAAAGCTGTTTGCTCCACTTGTAAAAGCAAAATCTGTCGAGCTCTATGTGGCATTGAGACATCAATTCCTATTGCCACATTGCTAGACAGGACACTGGGGGAAAAAAAAAAAAAAAGGAATTTAAAGATCGCAAAATGCGTGTCAGCATTACAATCCATGATTACTTCCGCAAACATTGAGCACGCTTGCTTCGTGTGACGTCATCGCGTCATCAATTGCACATGCGGGACACTTACAGTTTTTTAAAATCTCTATGACAGAGTTTTCAATACATTTAACAGGTTTCCTAAACTCTTAACGCACCAACACACCATAAACACACAATTGGCTAAACGGTTGATTTCATGTTCAAATTCACACATTGTAAACTAAACTCCAAAACTAATTTTCAAAATACAATAATACACTAACACAACACACTATGTCTAACAAAACACTGCAAACATGTTTCAAAATCAAATAATTATTCAAAACACTAACACATGTTCTCTTCCAACAGGAACATTTAATCAATCATAACACAATGGCAAAAAAACACTATCATCAGCTGAAATTACAGAAACTGCATTATTTTA
Organism: Fundulus diaphanus; assembly: GCA_037039145.1. Classification (NCBI taxonomy): domain Eukaryota; kingdom Metazoa; phylum Chordata; class Actinopteri; order Cyprinodontiformes; family Fundulidae; genus Fundulus; species Fundulus diaphanus. The sequence goes on from CM073127.1 coordinate 55,252,256, forward strand.
GATGTGTCAGGTTTGCCCTTATACAATAGATAGTAACTGTCTATTGTATAATGGCAGACCTGGGTTTTGCACATGCATTTTGTTTCTTTTGCTGCAGAAAGTAGCTTTATAGAATGTACAGTTTATGAAACAAAAGACAGAGACAGAATTGCTGCAGTAAAGGCTTTAATTGCAAAAGGACATTACTGCAAGATATACAATTAGAAATAACACCGGAATACCATAATAATAAAAAATAAAAAAATAAATCTTCTAATCTACTCGGTCTTCTGCATTTGGCCACATGTTCTCATCCACATCACACCTGATATCTTCTCTGGCAAGGCATCGTGGGAAGAATCTTTTTGCATGCCCTATCCACCCCTGGGAGTGTTAAGCTGTGATGCCCTGGCATGCAGCATTCATTGCATCCAGGAGGGACATTTGGTCATGTGGACGATGGTCAAATACCTTCCATCTCCAGGCTGAGAAAAACTCCTCAATGGGGTTGAGGAAAGGAGAGTAAGGGACACGGAAATGGGATATCATCCTTGGATGGGCGTCAAACCAGGCTGTAATTGTACTGGAATGGTGGAATGCCACATTGTCCCATGTGATCACATATATTGGCAAGTGATCTCCCAACTGCCCCTTTTCTACCTCTGGCACCAGTCTTTCATGCAGGTCTTCTAAAAAAGAAGAAGGCGGTCGGTGTTGTAGGGGCCAATCTCACATGTATACAGGAGTGCACCATTGTTGGAGATTGCGGCGCACATGGTGATGTTGGCTTCTCTCTGGCCCGGCACGGCAACTGTGGCATTGCCAATTATGTTTCTCCCACGGCAACGACTTTTTGCCAAGTTGAAGCCAGCCTTGTCAACATGGCCTCCAACTCCATGACTCTCTGAAAGTAATTAGACACGGTGTATGTATCTGCTTTGCTTTACTGAATATCTACTGTATGTCCTAATGTACTCTAGGTTTATTGAATAGTTTACTGCAAAACACACTGTATAGTACAGTAATGACTGTATTGCATAACCTTACCTGGACGTATTGGTAACGGAGTTCTTTGATGTGTTCACTGTTCCTTTTGAAAGGAACTTTGTATAGTTGTTTCATTCGGACTCTGTGTTTAGCTAGAGTCCGAGAAATGGATGTTATGCTGATTGCTGCAAAGTTCCCAAAGACAAGGTTGTCCTCTACAACTCTGGACTGAATGTCCTTCAGTTTTATTTCATTGTCAGCAATCACCATGTTGACAATAATAAGTTCTTGTTCTTCATTCAGGAGCTTTCCTCTGCCCCCTGAGGGAGGTAGACGTTGAATCCTTAGAGAGACAAAATACAGTTATATATCAGAGACTGGAGGCATAAAGTCACTCTAATACAGTAAATGAAGGAGAAGCAATATCCTACCTGCTGGTTTCTCTGAAAATACGGACAATAGATGCCACTGTGTCCCGGCTGATACAGTATTTGGCTGTACTCGTTCACCAGCCTCTCTGTATGATAGCCCGTGGTTTATGACATGGTCAATGATAGTGCCTCTTATTTGATCAGTTACCTTAGCTCTGGTCCTTATTTGAGTGCCACCACGCATTCTAACTCCTCCAACTCTACCTTGCCCCACTCCTCTCCCTTGTCCTGGTACTCGTCTCCCTCGCCCTCGTGCAGGCATTTCTTTCTTTCTTTCTTTCTTTCTTTCTTTCTTTCTTTCTTTCGTTCTTTCGTTCTTTCTTTCTTTCTTTCTTTCTTTCTTTCTTTCCCATTGCATGCTGGGAGTTGTGGGTGGAGCATGTGGAGCGTGTGGTGAGTGGACTGAGAGATTGAGAACCTCTAACTTTGCTTTTTTTCGCCTCTTTTGGTAAATGTACGGGTATTGTTCTTTAAATATTGTGGTTGTGGAGTGAAGTTGAGTGTATTTGAGTAAATTTTTTTGGGTTGTTCCGGCATTTTTTGGCCTTTTGGCTTGAAATGCCGGAAATGGATTTGACGAAATTAACGAGACAACATGGGTTGAAAATCATACCCAGTAGTCCCACTATGACAGTGGAGGAATGTAGTTTAGCGGTGGGAGAAGTTGTAGGCTGTAGCAGCATTAAATCCGCTGCTCGGATGAATAGTGCTGTGGTTATTTTTGTTGACAGCGTGGAGAAAGCAAACCAAGTGATCGAAAAAGGCATTGTTGTCAATGACGTTTTTTTGTCTGTTTCTCCATTGAGTACTCCAGCTAAAAAAGTCTCGATTGCGAATATTCCTCCCTTCATTAGTGATGATTTGTTAGTGAGAGAGTTGTCGCGTCATGGGAAAATTGTTTCCGCGATCAGGAAATTACCATCGGGTTGCAAATCACCGCAGTTAAAACACGTCGTTTCACACAGGAGACAGTTTCTAATGATCTTGAATAAAAAGGATGAAAATCTGAATTTTGTTCTCAATGTGCGAGTAGATGGTTTTGATTACGCCATTTACGTAAACTCGGGTACTTTGTGTTTCGGTTGTGGTGAAAGTGGTCACTTAGTTCGAGCGTGTCCGAGGAAAAACTCTTCTCCTGATGATTCTCAAAATCAGAATAAAGAAGGCGAAAATTTGACGAATAAAACTGAAGATTCAGATTTGAGGAATGCGGAGCCAAAAAAAATAGAAGGGCAAATATCTGAGAAAAATGTCCGCAGCGAAAGGGAAGAGCAGGAGATATATGTGTTAGAGGATGGAGAACAGACCTTGGAAAGTCAAAAGGTAAATGATTCACAAGAAAAGCAAGAAAACAGCAGTGAGGAGGGACAGAGTCAGAGTTTGCTAAAGTCTCTTATTGAGAAAACAGACACTGAGGTTGAGGGTTTTAGTCAGACTATAGAGCAGGGGTCGGGAACCTTTTTGACTCAGAGAGCCATGAAAGCAAAATATCTGGAAATTTATTTCAGTGAGAGCCAATAGGGTAGTTCACGTGTGACGTCCGCGCTACTTCCGGGTCCCGCTTGTAGGCAAAGACAGGACTGTTCTTGCATCTCCAGTAAATACAACTTAATTCTGCACTAGTCATTGTTCTACTGAAATAGCGGCAGAGGGGAGGTGGCGATCGCTAGACGGGGCCTGGCAGTGTTTCCCGCAGGTATTTGCTTAGGCGAGGCGGTCAGTTGCGGCGGCGGTGGGGGGGGGGGCGGGGGGGGCAAGACAAGTTTTGCGCGGACCGACTCGCGGAGCGGGGGGAAGGGGGGGGGGGTCGACGACAACTTTTGCGCGCCGGGGGGGGGGGGGGGGGGGGGCGAATCCATGTGTTCTTTTCCTGCCATTTACTATATGCACGCGCGAAAGCAACACCAACAAAAAACGCGTGTTAACGTCAAATAAATATGCAAGCATATCGAGTTAGGGTTTTTTTTTTTTTGGAATGTTGGCGAGGCGGTACCGTGAGTTTGGCGAGGCGGCCGCCTCGCCAAGATAGCGCTGCGGAAAACCCAGCCGGGACAAGCGGAGTCGATGCGCAGCAGCAGGCTGCAGACAGCCGCGACATTACGCCCTTGTTCACACGCGCTAGTATGTCTGTGTTTACGCTGCAACGTCGCCGACACCTCCACCCATTTTAATAAGACAAAAACACCAAAATAAGTGAACAATTTTTTTAACCTACCGGGTGGGTCTTCCTCTCTGCTGAAGCGTTTTCTGCTGTTACACAAACATGTGTGAACATCCATACATCCATCCATTTTCTGACCCGCTTAATCCCTCATGGGGTAGCGGGGGTTGCTGGCGCCTAAGTCCCGATATCAACCATCAACTTACTCTTAAAACCATCTTTCGATACGTTATGTAAAGAAGAAAAATACGTTGAGAACTGGTCAGTTTGCTCTGTTTGCGTCCGCCATGTGTTCGCCTTCTGCCTTCCAGTCTGGCGCGCATGCGCGAAAAACCCGGATGAAAACAATAGCAGTGATATTTTGTTTTATCTGCGAGCCAGATGAAATCATCAAAAGAGCCACACCTGGCTCGCGAGCCATAGGTTCCCGACCCCTGCTATAGAGGAAGATGGTTGGGAAATTGCCAAAAAAAGGAAATTTTCTGAAGGCTCTATTGTTTCTCAAATTGAAAATGATGACAGAGATACAGAATTGGAATGTTCAGGAAAAATTCTGGAATCAGAAAGTAATTTGGATGAGGAAGAGGAGGGGGACGGTGAAGATGAAGGCTGGACAGAAGACAGTTTAGCCTCATCTAGCAGATCCCTAACACCAGCTCAACGAAAGAAAGGTTATGGTGTATTAGAGGTTAAGAAGTTTTTAAAAGTAACTAAGAATATGAAGAATCACTGCATGAAAAGTGAGATTTTCGTCCCCGTAAACTACCGCAGATCTCCCTCATTTTCGGCAGTTAACGACAATTTGCAACCCGTGCTTGTTGCCGTTTTCAGTGCCACAAATTGTCGGAACCGGACTCTGACGTATGTGGAGAGCGATCAGCTGTACTAATGACCCTAATTAGCATATGAATGCAGCGAACCCGCGCGGCTGGCCAGGTCTGGCTTGAATAACCTACTCAGTATTGGCTGAAACCACTATTTTTAAATAAGTAAAATCGCTCCTGATTGGCAGCAAAACCACACGTGGCCAAGCCAGGCTTGAATGTTCTTACTGAGTATTGGATGGAACCACTTCTTTCAAACAAGTAAAATCACTCCTGATTGGTTGGCAGATCCCCAATAACTTATTTACATATTTATATATATTTATTATATATATATTTATTTATTCATTCATATTATGCTGTATATTCATGTTATCCTATGTAAGCTACTACACTATTATTAGGCTACCATCAAGGACATGAATGAATTTATACAGGAAATGAACATTTGCCAGGAAGATGTTTATGCAAAGAAAGAGCTTTATTAAAACAAACAACTATATACAACGCGAGGATCCAAAAATTACAACCCCGTGAACTGTCCGTTTGCCTCCTCGGGGTTGTAGGTAACTGCTGGCGGCGTTCTTTCTGAGGCAGGTCCGATGTGCAGACGCCTACTGTGCGTGGCTCTGTACTTCGGCGTCGCCTCTAACCGGGACTGCAGCTTCACACAGAGTTCAGAGAGATCCGGTGTTGTGCGCAATTCTGTTCCCCCGTGAAAATCTGTTTCCCCTGTGTCGGGAATGCGCTTTGCAGCCGTTTTCCCGGCGCTTCTAATCGATTTCTCGGTAAAACAACTCATATAATCATGTCAAGGTTGTAACAGTCAGTTTAATCGGCAGTTGTTTACAAAATTGTAGAATACAAATAAACAAACTATGTCTTCTTACGCTGTATTGTGTTATAAATGGCAAGATAAACGGTCTTTTTCCAACTTTTGTCACTTTAACCTGACAAATAAAAGTAAGCCATAAAACACTATTCCAGCACCTACTGTGTATTTATGATTTTACATTGCTGAAAGAGGAGGATGGGATGGCTGATAGCAGGACACAAACATTATGCAGGGTTTCCCGCAGCGCTATCTTGGCGAGGCGGCCGCCTCGCCAAACTCACGCTACCGCCTCGCCAACATTCCCAAAAAAAAAAAAAAAAAAGTGACGTTAACACGCGGTTTGTTGTTGTTGCTGCTTTCGCGCGTGCGTGAATGGCAGGGAAAAAACACATGGATACCCCCCGGCGATTCGGTCCGCGGGCAACGTGTCGTCCAACAACCCCCCCCCCCCCCCGCTCCGCGAGTCGGTCCGCGGACAACGTGTCGTCGTCTCCCCCCCCCCCCCCCCCGCTCCGCGAGTCGGTCCGCGGACAACGTGTCGACATGATTATAGGATTTGTTTTACCGAGAAATCAACTAGAAGCGCCGGGAAAACGGCTGCAAAGTGCGCTCCCGACACGGGGGAAACAGAATTGCGCACAACACCGGCCTACGAAATGGCGGCGGCCGTCCAATCCATCCAGAGCCACGCCAACAACGCCATCTTCTTCGCCAGGCTGGAAAATAATTAAATGAAAGTGGTATGAATAAAAATCAAACGCAAGTCACAATAACATTAAACAAGGAAGGAGAAGCAGTGAAAACAAGTCACTTACAGATAATGTCGTCTTTATCAACATCGTGTCAATCTGGAATTGCAGACATAGCTCCGAGCAAATAGGAGGCCACCGCCTCGCTCCGGTTCATAGCGCCTGCAATTTGTCTCCGAGTTGTGAAGACGGCATACTGCTTCCTGTAAATGAAAATACACTTTAATAAAGCTTGTTCTTTTGCAAGGCTACTAGGCTAATCTTAGATTTGGTTGTAGGCTAGGCTACTTTTAGCTTAGCTAGCAGTCACCGAACATATTCTTACCAAAGCTTGGGATTCTGCACCCGTCTTCTCTTCTTGGAGTTAGTCTCTCCCGCACAGTTGTTCGACTGCAGAGCCGCCAACTTGTCCTCTATGGACAGCAACCTGGAGTTTACCGAATTCTGCAGTTAAGTGAACCGCTCCTTCATATCGGCACTATTAGCTGACGAGACGGTCCACTTCTTCTTCTTCTTCTTTCGGTTTTTATGGTGGTTGGCAACTAACTTTAATGGTGCATTACCGCCACCAACTGGACTGGAGTGTGGTACTGGCGTCTAACCTTCCCTAATAGGTTGCAAAAAAATAAAACAAACACACAAACAAACATAACGAAACAAACCAATCAAAACAAAACAAACAAAAAGATCATACTAAATTATTTTTTATTAGTCCTGTATTCCTCAGGAAGCCAATTACGTAGTTTACACTCATTTCCCCTGTGTTTTTTTTGCAGAATTTCTTCTAAGTTTAGCCTCATCTGTTCTCCTTGTAATTGTAAGACTAGTCTTTGTCTTTCTTCCTGATATTTATTACAGTGTACAATAACATGCTCTATAGTCTCTGGACTACCACAGAATTCAGTTGCCATCAGCATGCTTCTTCATTATTAACAAAGTTTTATTTAGACGTGTGTGTCCATACCTCATTCTAGAAAATACATCCTCCTCCTCCTTGCTTCTGTTTGTATTTCTGCTCTTTCCCACTTTATTCTGAATGTTATAGAACTGTCTTCCAGTCTGCCCACCGTCCCATAATGTTTGCCATTTACCCTTAACTATGTTTTTGACCATACTTTTAATTTCTTCTTTGCTGTAGTGCACTTCAACATCTATATTAGAATGTCTAGCTGCTTGCTTAGCACTTTTATCTGCTAACTCGTTTCCTATTACTCCTATATGAGCTGGTACAATACCAGAGTTATATTAATTCCTGACTTTATTAGATTATTTGCAGCTTGCAGTATATCATACACAATGTCTTGCCTTGATTTTGACTGAAATGTTTTAATACTGATTAAAGCTGAGCTGGAATCTGAAGCTATTGTCCTCCACCCAAAGCAAAGCTAGCCACACAGCAATCAATTCCGCTGTGTAAACTGCTAAATCATCACTCATTCTTTTTCCAACTTTAATGTTTAATTTTGGAATGACATAAGCAACACCCATTCTTTTATCAGTTAGTTTAGATGCATCTGTATATAGTTAAATCCTCACTATACCTCTCCATTAAAGTGGGACTTATTTTTAGTTCATTAAACCCCATTTCATTTACTTTAACCTGAATGACCCAACCAAAACTTCTGACTTGAACATTTCCACGCTCTTGGCATTTCTTCAGTACCGACTGACTCATATGAGACAGTCCACTGATAGCAATCAGCAGTTTCTTCTCGTCAGTCTGCGGACTGGCTGAAAGTTGTAGATCGCGTCCAAGAGGAGTTGAAGGGGAGTTGAATGCGAGACATGGGTAAACTCCCCCTGCAACCCTGATTTGCATTTGTATAGCTCACAGCATTTTCATTTACATGTTAAAGCCTCCCCTAGAATTAGGAGGAGGGGGGGTCATGGGGGGACCACGCCAAGCAAGGCCCACGTCAATTTCTGACAATTCACGGCAGTTTTCGGTGTTGCCTGCAAATTACCGTGAACAGCCGTTAACCTGAACTTCCACGACAATCTACAGTGCCGCATAGTGACGAAAATCACACTTTTCATGCAGTGAATATGAAAGTAGAGGATTTTTTTCCTGACAAAAAACTTTTCTTCACGCATGTGGGATCTCAGTTGAAAAGCAAGAGAAAAGGAGGATATAGTGATAAAGAAGTCTACCGGTTAAAAAAATTGATTGGAAAAATCAAGCAAGAATTCAACAACAATGATGAATTTGAGGTTTAAATGTCTGTGTTATCTTTTAGTGTTTTTTTCTTTCATCTTTGGCAAAAATGAGTCATTTCAGAGTTTCCACATTAAATTTAAATGGAGCCAGAGATGTCAAGAAGAGAATTAGTGTTTTTGAGTTAATGAATTTAAAACATATAAATGTTTTAATGGTACAAGAAACACATAGTGACCTTTTAAATGAAATAGATTGGAGGAGGGAGTGGGGAGGAGAAATCATTTTGAGCCATTTAAGCCAAGCCAGTGGGGGAGTTGCAATTTTGTTTTCGAAGAATTTTCTTCCAGTGTCTTATCATTTTGAGGAAGTAGTCAAGGGTAGATTAATGGTGGTGAAAGCAAAATATGAGTGTTTTAATATTGTTTTTGTAAATGTTTATGCCCCTAATACAAGAGTAGGGAGAATTCATTTGTTACATGAAATTGAAGATCTATTGTCTAAGTGTGATACGGGTGATTTTCTTTTTTTGGGTGGAGATTTTAACTGTACAGAGAACGATCAGTTGGACAGGAATCATTTTGAGCCGCATCCAGCCTCAACAATATTTTTAAAGCATTTGGTTGATTTATTTTCATTGGTTGATATTTGGAGAGAAATGCATGGTCATGAAATACAGTATACATGGGCTAGAAATACAGATGCTTCTTTTTCTGCAGCTAGGTTAGACAGGATATATAGTTTCAGACATAATTTTGGAATTTTTCAAAATTGTAGTATCCATCCTGTAAGTTTTTCAGACCATGCTTTGGTTTCTTGCAGTGCATTTATTGCCAATATTAAACATAAATCAGCGTATTGGCATTTTAACACTGCTTTATTGTTAGATGCAAATTTTAAATATGTGTTTGTTTCTTTTTGGAAAATGCATAAAACTAGAAAAGATGACTTTGCGTCTTTAAGACAGTGGTGGGATCGGGGGAAAATTGAAATTAAAGAATTGTGTCAACAGTACACTGTCAATGTTTCGTCGGATTTAGCCAAGTCTATTAGAGATCTGGAGATTGAGATAGTGGAGTTGCAGGTTTCTGCACACTCCATAGGAAATCGAGGTGATTTGGAGAACCTCAATAGGGGGTTTTCAGTGACGTCACTGGCCAGCTTCCGGTCCGCCATCTTGGGTGGCATATTATCATATCATATCGCGAATGGATAAGTACGCCAGCACGCTAGAGCCACCAGATAAGGACGTATATCTGAGGAAATGTTCCGTGATCGACCATATGGACCCCTATGCCCTCCACGGTGCCTTGTTTAGCACTAATCCAGATGATTGGCCAAATGTAGAGCACGGCGACATAGTGCATTACCTGGTGTTCAGTGAAAACCCTCTGCATAGTCTTGAGGAAATGAGAGCTTACAAGGGTCTAGAGGCTCACAACCAGTTCACATCTGGTTGGGTACGAGATGTAGAAGTTATGTACATCAAGGAAATCGCCATCATACGTGGACGGGTGAGTTTTAATAAGATGGTAAAAATGTAAACAATCCGACGCAAATGCGACGAAAATGCGTGACAGCTTCTGCGGTGGCTGACGGCCGGCGGCCGGCGGTGCGCAAAGGCGCTTGGCTGCAGGGCCGATCGACGCCGCTCGCGGCTTTAATTATTTAAGCAGAACAATGACCAGTGCAAAATTAAGTTGTATTTACCGTATTTACGCCAGCGTAACCCGGAAGTAGCGCGGACGTCACTTTGCATATCAGACGTCTTCGGCTACCTTGTTTGTGGTGTGAGCGCCTATACTTCAGAACAGTTCTGAAGCTACAAGTCCTTGGAGTCTCATGTGCAGTTTACGAATGGATGGGTTCAGGAGCTGCAGATCTTAAAGCCAGCAAACAGTGGGAACACAGTAACTCGTACAAAGGTAAGCTGCGCTCAGACAGGCTCTGGCACCTGCTAACCGTTAGTGCTAACAACCACTCACGCATGTAATGTACTTTTAACTAGCTGCTATGTGTTTCAAAGGTTTAGAACACACTCTCATTGACATCGGGATACTGTGGAAAGTTATGTTCGTTCGTCTTACAGCCGCGATCCAAGCGAGCCGACGACTCTTCGTTATCTCTGACACTTGTTCTCCGTGGTTGCGCCTCCAGGCAGGAAAGCGGTGGAAAATTAACCCATTTCTATGTTTTTCCCATGCCGATCATGTGTTACTGTTACAGCCCACAATACAGCAACGGTTTACCATGGTTGAAATCAAGTTAAGGTGAAATTAATCAAATTAAAACACGGCTGAGAGGGAGTACAGTACGCGGTAGTCATAGGCAGGTTTTAAATGCTTAACAGTTAATTACCTGTGACAAAGTGAGCACTGCAGACTCTGGCGTATTCCAGCTTAACACCGTCCAAATCGGACCTGGATATCCGTGTCAGCCATAGGTGACGGCGTTGTTCAGATAGCTGTTTTGTTTTTTCACATTGATTCACGATTACGGCTGGTAGGCGATAGAAAGAGCGTTGTTCTCCACCTCCACGGGCCGTGCAACCAACCATTAAACACGTTTTCCCCATTGTTCACTTTCAATACTGCCTAAGGCGTCATACAATGCAGGGTCAACGGTGCGAAACGACTGCCACCCAATATGGCGGACGCGCTGAGTAGTCACCTGAGCGTGACGTCACCTGAAAACCCCCTATTTGAAAAAGGCCGCTTTGGCAGATTTGCTGGGCTCGAGAACCCAAGGAGCAATGGTTCGATGCAGATTTCAAAAAGTCGCCTTAATGGAAAAAAAGCAAGGACAGTGTAAGTTTATGCATGGTCTGAAATTGTCTGAGGATATTCTTCTGACTACTGATGGTGACATCAGGAAGAGAGCTGCAGAGTTCTATGCGGCTCTCTACAGCTCTGAATACGTTGAAGACGACGATAATTTCAATGACTTTTGCAGCAATCTCCCAAGGGTCTCTGAAGATGATGCTAAGTAGTTGGGAGGACCCATGACGCTGGAGGAGATTGACGCTACACTGCGAAGTATGGAAGGAGGGAAAGCACCAGGCATCGATGGACTTCCTAGTGAATTCTACAGAGCGTTCTGATCTGTTCTCTGTATCGATCTTTTGGAGGTCTTTGAAGAGAGTTTTGCTGTGGGTTCTTTACCTCAGAGCTGCAGGAGAGCAGTTCTTACACTGCTACCAAACAAAGGCGATCTTCAGGAAATTAAAAACTGGCGACCTGTTTCTCTGTTGTGTACGGACTATAAGTTGTTGTCAAAGGTGCTGGCAAACAGATTGAAGAAGGTGATGGATAAGGTGGTTCATCAAACACAAACTTACTGTGTCCCTGGCAGATCAATGATTGATAACGTTTCCCTTGTTAGGGATATTTTGGACGTCTCCAGTTCTTTGGGACATAATGCTGGTTTAGTTTCTTTAGACCAGGAAAAGGCTTTTGACAGAGTCGAGCACCGATACCTATGGAAAGTGCTGGAAAGGTTCGGTCTCGACTTCGGCTTTATTGCCAAGACTATGGTTTTATACGAAAACATTGAGAGTGTACTGAAAATTAATGGTTGCTTATGTAAGCCTTTTAAGGTCACAAGAGGTGTTCGACAAGGTTGTTCCTTGTCTGGAATGTTATACGCTCTGTCTATTGAACCACTGTTAAGAAAAATCAGATTTAACATTGAGGGGCTGGTGTTTCCAAGTTGTAATGTGTCTTTTATTTTATCAGCGTATGCTGATGATGTCATTATCATGGTTAAAAATCAAGAAGAAGTGAATAGTTTAAGTAGAATTGTTAAATCATTTTGTAAGTTGTCCGCTGCTCGTGTCAACTGGGCTAAAAGTGAGGCTCTAGCACTAGGAAGCTGGCTTGGTGGGCTTCCTCGTCTTCCAGGTGGTTTAAAATGGAGAAGAGGGGGTTTGAAGTACCTTGGGGTACATTTGGGGGATGAAGATACAGAAAAAATGAACTGGGAGGGAGTGATGGAAAAAGTGGAAGAAAGGTTAGCAAAATGGAGATGGCTGCAACGGCAGATTTCTTATAGAGGAAGAGTGCTAATTTTAAATAATTTAATTGCTTCTTTATTGTGGCACAAGTTAGCATGTTTAGAACCGCCTGCTGGATTGCTGAACAAAATTCAGTCTTGTATGATTAAGTTTTTTTGGGATGATAAACATTGGGTGCCCCAAGCCGTGCTTTTTTTACCTAAGGAGGAGGGTGGACAAGGTTTAATTCACCTGTAAAGCAAAACTGCTGCGTTCAGGTTGCAGTTTATTCAAAAATATCTAATGGGAAGGGAGGAGGATGTTTTGTGGAAGCCATTAACCAGTATTATTCTGAGGAGAATTGGAAATTTTGGTTTAGATGCTTCTCTGTTTTTGTTAAATTGTAAGTCATTATTTTTGTATGAAATGCCAATGTTTTATAAAAGTTTGTTTAGAGCTTGGACAATCTTTGAATGGAAAAGACTTGAACCAACTGCATCCTTGTTTTGGCTTCTAGAGGAACCTTTAATTTCCGAAGCTCGTTTGGTGCTAGAAGATGGAGTCGGAGTGTCAAGTAGACTGCTTCAAAATAAAGTTGTAAAATTTGGACACATTGTGAAGACGGCTGGACCAGGACTTAAAAATACAGAAGCGACGGCTTATCTGCTTGGTTTAAAATCGATCCGAGTTATGAGAACTATTTTGGACCAGTGGCTTGGAAAGCTGATGCTGGATAAAAAACAGTTACTGGAGGACTTGAGTAATGGAGAGGAATTCCCAAATTCTACAGATCCGTTTCCAGAAATGGGACTGAACATTGATTTCTCGGATTTAACAGTTCCTCTTTTGATCACTCAAAGAGACTTTATTTTCTGTATGTTGAATGGAAAATGTTTGTATAGATTAGTTGTTCAAGGGTTGAAAAAGAAACATTTAAGTGGAAGAACTGATACGGTTTGGAGAGCCAAGTTTAAAGTCGGAGATAGTCAGAAACCAATCTGGAGAGTTTTTTATAAGGCTCCCTTGAGTAAGAGGGTGGGAGACCTTCAGTGGAGGATTTTGCACGGTGCTGTATGTGTAAACAGTTTTGTAGTTAAATTCAGGAAAGATATGAGTGAATTATGTCCTTTTTGTGAAGAGATAGAAACCGTTTTTCACATGTTTCTCGAGTGTAAGAGACTCTCACCGTTGTTTATGTTATTAGAGGATGTTTTTTAAAAATGTGGTGTTTATTGGTCTGAAGTAGCTTTTATTTTTGGTGCTGGTCACACTATTCAATTCAATTCAATTTTATTTATATAGCGCCAATTCATGAAACATCTCATCTCAAGGCACTTTACAAAGTTAAGTTCAATCATATTATACAGATTGGGTCAGATTATAGAGATTGGTCAAAAATGTTCCTATATAAGGAAACCAGTTGATTGCATCAAAGTCTCGACAAGCAGCATTCACTCCTGGAGAAGCGTAGAGCCACAGGGAGAGTCGTCTGCATTGTACATGGCTTTGCTGCAATCCCTCATACTGAGCAAGCATGAAGCGACAGTGGGAAGAAAAACTCCCCATTAACTGGAAGGAAAACCTCCGGCAGAACCGGGCTCAGTATAAACGGTCATCTGCCTCGACCGACTGGGGGTTACAGAAGACAGAGCAGAGACACAACAACAGAGACAAAAAAGCACAGAAGCACACATTGATCCAGTAATCTGTTCTACATTAGATGGTAATAGCGGGTGAGCCGTCTTCTTATGATGATGTCACATTTAACAGAACGCCAGACCAGGTGTACCTACTATGAAGATAAAAGAGAGAGAACAGAAAGTTAAAGCAGAAATAACAACACGTAATGCATAATTGAAGAACAGTAGAACTCTATAGAGTGAGAAAATTAGATCCTGATGTCCTCCAGTAGCCTAAGCCTATAGCAGTAAAACTATAAAGGTAGCTCAGAGTAACATGAGCCACTCTAGTTATAAGCTTTGTCAAAAAGGAAAGTTTTAAGATTAGTCTTAAAAGTAGACAGGGTGTCTGCTTCACGGACCAAAACTGGGAGTTGGTTCCACAGGAGAGGAGCCTGATAGCTAAAGGATCTGCCTCCCATTCTACTTTTAGAGACTCTAGGAACCACCAGCAGACCTGCAGTCTGAGAGCGAAGTGCTCTGTTAGGAACATACGGGATAATCAGAGCTCTGATATATGATGGAGCTTGATTATTAAGGGCTTTATACGTTAGAAGAAGAATTTTAAATTCTATTCTTGATTTAACAGGAAGCCAATGAAGGGAAGCTAAAATTGGAGAAATATGATCCCGCTTGTTGATTTTCATCAGAACTCTTGCTGCAGCATTTTGGATCAGCTGAAGGCTTTGAACTGCATTTTGCGGACTTCCTGATAGTAAAGAATTACAATAGTCCAGCCTTGAAGTAACAAATACATGGACTAGTTTTTCAGCATCACTCCTGGACAGAATGTTTCTAATTTTGGCGATATTCCAGAGGTGAAAAAAGGAAACTCTGGAAACCTGTTTAATATGGGATTTAAATGACATGTCTTGGTCAAAAATAACACCAAGGTTTTTTACTTTATTACCAGAGGCCAAGTTAATGCCATCCAGATTAAGTGATTGGTTAAGAAGTTTATTTTTTGAGGACTCTGGCCCAAAGATTACAACTTCGGTCTTGTCAGAATTTAGATGCAGGAAATTTAAAGTCATCCAGCTTTTGATGTCATCAAGACATGACTGCAGTCGAAGTAATTGATTGGATTCATCAGGATTTATGGATAAATATAGCTGAGTGTCATCAGCATAACAGTGGAAATTAATCCCATGCTGTCTGATAATTTTTCCGATCGGAAGCATATATATAGTAAAGAGAATTGGTCCAAGGAGTGAACCCTGTGGTACTCCACAGGTGACCCTAGTTTGAGGAAGATTTATTATTAACATGAACAAACTGGAATCTGTCCGACAGATAAGATTTAAACCAGCCTAATGCTTTCCCTTAATCCCTACAGTATGTTCAAGTCTTTGTAGGAGAATATTGTGATCAACTGTATCAAATGCAGCACTGAGATCTAACAGGACAAGTACAGACACAAGTCCATTATCTGAGGCCATGAGAATATCATTAGTGACCTTCACCAGAGCTGTTTCAGTGCTATGATGAGCTCTGAAGCCTGACTGAAACTCCTCAAGTAGGTCATTGCTTTGTAAATGTTCACAAAGTTGATTAGCAACTACTTTCTCAAGAATTTTAGGTAAGAAAAGAAGATTAGATATAGGTCTGTAGTTTACTAGCTCATCTTGATCAAGAGAAGGTTTCTTAAGTAAAGGTTTAATAACAGCTACTTTAAAAACCTGTGGTACATATCCATTTACTAAGGATAGATTAATCATGTCTAAAATAGGACCACTGATCAAAGGGAATACCTCCTTAAACAACTTGGTTGTGATTGGGTCTAACATACAGGTAACCTGACTTCCGCCAGCTGTATGTCGCTCCGCCTAGCTCCACTCACATACATCTGGGACACCTCCATAGGAATTGCCTTTATTGAAGACTGGGCCTTATCAAAAATCCTTGCATATGATTGGATAAGCCACTTGTCTGTCATCTTTATCGACGTGCTATTTCAACCACTCACACCGAAGCTAACCCGTGACGCTGATGAGAGCGACGCAGGAAAAAAAAAACTTTTTTTTTTATGTGTTTGCGGCTCTAGTGGCACATGTTTTATTGACAGTGAGCTGACAGGAAGAGGGGGGAAGACAGGCGGCAAAGCGCCGCGGGTCAGAGTTGATCCCGGGCCGACCGCGTTGAGGACTAAAGGCCTCCTAATATAGTTTGCGCTAACCGCTAACCGCTCCGGGGCGCGTCCGTACTTGCCAAATCCGGTCAGGAGAAGAGCGAAAACATCGTTTCCACCAACAAAAGCCTTCAGAGCCGTTCTCTGATGTTCTTTTAATGAAACAATATTAGGTAGATTAGACAACACGGAAGAAATAGCAGCATCAATGTTAACGCTTGCTTCCTCGATGAGCCGCCATTGCTATCAAAACAGTCTAACGTCATGGTCGCGTCTCCACTACGTCACATCTATGAAACTCCAGCCCTGCGTCCTGATTGGCCAGACCATAAAATTGGTTGGAGAAATCACTCTCTATGGGAGAGGTCCCAGATGTATGTGAGTGAAGCTAGGCGGAGCGACATACATCTGGCGGAAGTCAGGTTAACATACAGGTAGAAGGTTTAGATGAAGCTAAGATTTTAGATAGCTCAGAAAGCTCTACTGCTTCTAAACAGTTCAAACACTGTGCAGGTTCTAAAGATTCCTCCAATGCTGCCTTACTTACTGGGGATGAGGTAATCATGTTTGGGAGGATGCCAATTATTTTATTTTTAATGGCATCAATTTTATTTATGAAGAATCCCATAAAATCATTACTGCTAAGAGCTAAGGGAATGGATGGATCAACACTAAAAAGGAGTCGAGCAAGTGGAATTTGTTAAATTTTCTCATTGGACAAGCAAAATTATCCATCTATGTTAATAGGAAAAATAAAATCAATGGTGGTCAGGAGGAAAGAGTGGATAAGATATTTATTTTGTTGGTAAAAAGTAGAGTAAAAGCAGAATTTATGTTTTTTTCAATGATGAATAACTTAATTGATTTTGTGTTTTTGATGTGTTTTAATAATGTTGTATGTTCTGTGGTTGATGAGGAGCTAGTTTTCAGTCCAATATTTGTGTGAAAGTTGAATTGAGCTATGCTAAAATGTATTGTTATTGAAAAATAAATGTGGTGTTAAAAAAAAATCTTTCTTTCTTTCTTTCTTTCTCTCTCTCTCTCTCTCTCTCTCTCTCTCTCTCTCTCTCTCTCTCTCTCTCTCTCTCTCTCTCTCTCTCTCTCTCTCTCTCTCTCTCTCTCTCTCTCTCTCTCTCTCTCTCTCTCTCTCTCTCTCTCTCTCTCTCTCTCCCTCTCGCTGTGTTGCTCAAAATTGTTCTTTTTCCAGCCAAGACCAGCCCAAAGAGTCCTCTTTTATAACATATGATCATGTGATTGAATGAACCTCAACACCTGAGTGTGCTTCCTAGATGGAAATCAGCTGTGATTTCAACAATTGCATAACTTCAAAAAGCTGTTTCTCATTAGCAATGGAATAAAATACAGGGAATATATTTGTGTTTCAATTCAATATGAAGAGTTGTTCACCTTGACTTTAGCCTGTAAGGTTAGGTTTAGAACGTGGTGTTATCTGTTCTGACATACAGTGTTAAAGCATTGGTAAATTTGGCTGTAAAATTCTATTGTTTTGGTCTTGTTTGAGCTGGTGTGTAAAAGGAGTTTAATCATTTTAAATTTGTGTTAATTGTATGCATTATGTGTTAAAGCAACAAGAAATGTGTTAATAGTATAGCTTACACATGCGGATGTAGTGCTAACTGAGTTAAGAGTTTTGGAAAATTGTTAAAAGTATTGAAAAAAATCTGTCATAGCAATTGTAAAAAACTGTAAGATAAGTACATAAACTATCTAAAACCCTCCATAAATCAAAACAATAAACCATATAAAACCCCAAGCTATATACATAAAGTTCTAAACCGAACACCAAAGATAAATAGAAACATCATAAACCACTAACAGCTCAACTTGGCTCACCTAAACATTTCCCTGCCTTGGTCCAGCCCGGAAAACTTCTTAAGGCACTCGTTTCTGCACGGGCATGTTTTAGGTGATGGACCTGGACACACGGACAAGGTAAGTACAAACACAAAACATCATTCACTATAACACTTGCAATTAAACACACAAACACTTAGGACTAAATGGAAATATTTTACAAATATTGACTTTGTTGGTACTCTAATATCCATCACCCTTGTTCTTCAGGGCCCAACCACTGTATTAAAGTGCTGCAGTACCACTGGATCTAAAACCAGGAAAAAGAAAAGACAATAATCAATAAACACTTATAAAATCAGTTTTGTGCAATTATTTCTGAAATGTGCAAATTTGCTTCCTTACAGTGCTGTGCACCATCAAAAGTGCTAAAAATGCAAGTTAAAGTGCTCAAGTGAAAAGTTAAAGGTGTTACCTGTTATTAAAAGACTGAGAGAGGCTTTGATCTATAATTATTCACCTGTTTTAGAGAAGACATTACAGGAATTTGAGGAGGACTAGAGAGCACCATGAAAGATGTTTAACCACCATCTGTCTTTTCCCGCTGTTCTGAGGTCTGCCACCAGAGGTCACTCAGATTCCAGTAATCAAGCCACAGTGCCCATCCATGTCCGAGAGAACATTTCTGTGCCCGTCCACGACACTTCTGGTCCTGTTCCGGTCGCTGAGGGTCTGACGAATGCTTCCGTTCATGTTTCTGTGGGTTAGTTGGATGCCACTGGTCCTGTTCCCGTCTCTGAGGGTCCGGCCGACGCCTTGGGTACTGTTCCGATCTCTAAGGGTCCGGCTGAAGCTTCGGGTCCTGTTCCTGTTTCCGGGGGTCTGCCTGACACCTTGGGTCCAGTCTGTGGGTCCAGGTTGTTTTCATCGACCAGTTAATCTGTGGATCACCGGCCCCGAATTGTAGAAGAGACACAGAGAAGGGACATAAGGCTCAGCCTCGCTGGTTCTCAGTTCTCACTGGTTCTGTAGTTCTTCCTTGATCTTTCTTCTTCTGTCTTCTGCTCTGTTTGACTTGTCTTCCGTGATGAGAACTGAGCACTGAGTGCCCAAACCATCTCCTTTTTGTGTTTGAAAACCGTTGGTGTGAGTTGATGTTGCAATAGGTTCTTCCTCATTCAGTTCCTGCTTGAGTCATCTATGACCCCTCTTTCAACAGCCTTTTCGGGACAAGTACAGGCTAGCCTCACAGCCTTCACTGAACATGTTCAGACATATATCTCCTTTCAATCTGTCTATGCATAAAAATCCTAACATATTTATTTAATTAAAAACAATTTTACTCATTATTTCATTTATTTAATACATAAGTGCTTGAGTTTTTAATAAAATAGAAAAAGAAAACAATAAGTCAACCATACAATTTCAGAGCTTTTGTGTTTATATGTTTCTCTCTAATATATGTAATGTCCAATTTACTTATTAATTTGTGAACATGGAATATGGACAAGCTCACCACACCACAGCCTATGGTAACTTCACAATGATCAGCAGTCAATACTGACTGAAATAGAGGGTCCCAAAATCAAATTTTGCTTAGGGCCCCATGGAGGCTTGGACTGGCCCTGAGGCTCTCACTAATTAAAGTGCTACTAGTCCCATAAAGTTTTTCTTCTTCTTTAAAATAATCGTTCTTTCTCTTTGCGTGTCAGTCTTCAGTTGTTGTTCAAAACTTTAATAAGTCCGGAGTGCATTCATTTTCCCCCTCAGCCTCTCAGTCTTCAGTTGCGTTTCAAAAGGCCAAAGTGCATTAATTGATGCGTGAGCGATTTCTGTTTTTATTGGTTAACTGTTGATCACGTGAAGTGTGCACGTTGTTCAGCATCTTGGAATATATCAGTAAAACTAATTTTCAACAAACTCTGCAGTAGTGGTATCCCCCCCCCCCCACCAAGTTCAACGTTGCTTAATACACCTTGGGTTAAATGTTGTGATATTGTGAATGTAACTATAATATAAATACGAACCACTTCCATTCAGACTTCCCATATTATACTCCAATTTCACACACCAGTCAGAGGTCCAACAAAACCGTATCAGAGACCAGGGGTCCGTTCTTCGTACGTTGCTTAAAACATCCGAGATTAAATGAGACATCCAAGATGATATCATCCGGCTAATCATCATCCGGCTAATTGGGTTCTTCGAACACACCTGTTGTTTATGATTAGTATGGCTGGATTGAGTTATCTGAGATAACTGCGCGTTCATGCGTCGGTTTAAAAGGGGAAATGTGTCGATAGTAGAAACAATGATCAGCAACGCTGCTATTGGCTGTTCAGCAAGGCCAAAGAACGCCCACAGTTTTTCTCCCAAGCAGAACAAGAGCTTTTAATGAAAGGTTATGCCGAATTTGAGTCATTAATTAAAACGACAGGGAACACCTCAAAGTCTGCTAAAGCCAGGAGAGAGGGCTGGCAAAAAGTAGCAGACAAATTACATACATAAGTGTCCATGGTAGATGTTTCTATCACTTTCTACAGTATGTATTTTTGCATTTTAATAATTTCATATTTACTTTGTGCTTTTATGTCAGAGCCTCCACCGGACCCACTAGAACATGGGGAAAAAAGTGAAGTACAAGAATATTCTACAAAATGGTAGCCTTTAATTATTATACTATATTTTAAAAAGCCACTTTTCCCTCTTTTTAAAGGCCACTGTTAAATGATGTGTTTGTCTGTTTATAACAGCCACCAAGAAAAAGCCTGAAAAAAACAGGTTCTTTTTACTTTTGTTGCATGAGGCATGTTTCACGCTTTCTTTTTCTTTCACAAAGTGACACATAGTGCCATCCGTTCCCTATATAAACGGCATCTTCAACAAAAAATTTAGTATTTTGACCTGAAAAAACGCAAATTAAGAGGAGAAATTGAACGCCACAACTTGAAAAAGAGAAAAATTGCACTAGAGATCGAGTTGCTTCCAAAGGACCTTCAGAGTAAGTTCTAATACACCATTTGACAGTAGTATTGCTGACTTTACATAACTATCTCTTATTGCAGGCAAAAGATGACTTGCTGGCTTTTCTTTATAAAAAAATTGTTTAAATAAAACGACAGGAACTAAGCATTATTTGTTTCGTCTTTTATTAAAGATTAAAAAATGGTGTTCCACAATTCTGTCCCGTCCTCTGCCACTAGGTGGTCCAAATGCACTGGCTGGACAGACTTCCCTATCTCCTCCGCTTATAAAGCTGCGATCTAGTCCTGTTTACATGAAATAAGCCTGCTCGCGAGCAGGCTTAAGTTTGCGCACATGTTGCTATGACAGCAAGTCCAGGATGACTTTCGAAGAACCAAACAATCCAAGATCATGCCAAATCGTCAACAAGAACGGACCCCAGGAAAAAATTGTTTTTAATATACAATTCAATCATCCTAATGGCCTTTCTCTCAATAGAAACACCCATTTGACTTAAATTCTACTTCACAGCTCTTTCCAGAAAAATCTTAGTAGTAACTCAAGGGCTCGGGGTCACATTACAACTAAAATAAATTTTTTATGTTGTTTACCAGTTTCTCCAATTAAGTAATGTACAAACATGACCTAATGGTCAGATTTACTCAGCAGTGCATCAAGTTGTTGGGGGCATAAATACAGCTCCAATCCAATACAAACAGGGATTGCAAAGCAAAACAATTGCTTTTCTCATCATAAAACCAGATGTCAGATGAAGTCCTCCAGTCTTAATACACTGTTTCCAACAAGAGCACTTGTAGTTCTGGATTCTGGATGGCATTAACTTGGCCTCTGGTAATAAAGTAAAACATATTGGTGTTATTTTTGACCAAGACATGTCATTTAAATCCCATATTAAACAGGTTTCCAGAGTTTCCTTTTTTCACCTCAGGAATATCGCCAAAATTAGAAACATTCTGTCCAGGAGCGATGCTGAAAAACTAGTCCATGCATTTGTTACTTCAAGGCTGGACTATTGTAATTCTTTGCTATCAGGAAGTCCACAAAATACAGTTCAAAGTCTTCAGCTGATCCAAAATGCTGCAGCAAGAGTTCTGATGAAAATCAACAAGAGGGATCATATTTCTCCATATTTTTGGCTTCCCTTCACTGGCTTCCTGTTAAATCAAGAATATAATTTAAAATTCTTCTTCTAACGTATAAAGCCCTTAATAATCAAGCTCCATCATATATCAGAGCTCTGATTACCCCGTATGTTCCTAACAGAGCACTTTGCTCTCAGACTGCAGGTCTGCTGGTGGTTCCTAGAGTCTCTAAAAGTAGAATGGGAGGCAGATCCTTTAGCTATCAGGCTCCTCTCCTGTGGAACCAACTCCCAGTTTTGGTCAGTGAGGCAGACACCCTGTCTACTTTTAAGACTAATCTTAAAACTTTCCTTTTTGACAAAGCTTATAACTAGAGTGGCTTATGTTACCCTGAGCTACCTCTATAGTTATGCTTCTATAGGCTTAGGCTACTGGAGGACATCAGGATCTATTTTTCTCACTCTATTGAGTTCTACTGTTCTTCAATTAAGCATTGCTTGTCATCATTTCTGATTATAACTTTTTGTTCTCTCTCTTTTTTCTTCATAGTAGGTACACCTGGTTTGACGTTCTGTTAACTGTGACATCATCCAGAGAAGACAGATCACCGGCTATTACCATCTAATGTAGAACAGATTACTGGATCAATGTGTGCTTCTGTGCTTTTTTGTCTGTCTTGTTGTGTCTCTGCTCTGTCTTCTGTAACCCCCAGTCGGTCGAGGCAGATGACCGTTCATACTGAGCCCGGTTCTGCTGGAGGTTTTTCCTTCCCGTTAATGGGTGGTTTTTCTTTCCACTGTCGCTTCATGTTTGCTCAGTATGAGGGATTGCTGCAAAGCCATGGACAATGCAGACGACTCTCCCTGTGACTCTACGCTTCTCCAGGAGTGAATGCTGCTTGTCGGGACTTTGACACAATCAACTGGTTCCCTTATATTGGAAATCTTTTGACCAATCTGTATAATCTGACCCAATCTGTATAATATGATTGAACTTGACTTTGTAAAGTGCCTTGAGATGACATGTTTCATGAATTGGCGCTATATACATAAAATTGAATTGAATTGAATAGTTTTTTTTTTGTTTTTTTTTTGTAAGGCACGGGGGGGGGGGGGGGGGGTTACCAGGATCATGAAATGGTCAGGGGGACATTTGTTCAAAAAAACCACTGATCTAAACCATCAACTTGTATGTTAGACCCAATCCCAACCAAGTTATTTAAGGAAGTATTCCCTTTGATTAATGCCCCATTTTAGATATGATTAATCCTTAGTAAATGGAAGTGTCCCACATGCTTTTAAAGTAGCTGTTATTAAACCTTTACTAAGAAACCCTCTCTTGATTAAGATGCCTTAGTAAATTACAGACCTATCTTCTTTTCCTGTTAGATCTCAGTGCTGCATTTGATACAGACAGTTGATCACAATATTCTCCTAGGAAGGAAGACATATTATAGGGATGAAGGGGAGACCATTAGGCTGGTTTAAATCTTATCTGTCCAACAGATTCCAGTTTGTTCATGTTAATAATAAATCTTCAAACTGCGGGGTCACTTGTGGGTGACTGTGGCGTGATGGGTTGAGTAGTTGTCTCGCAACTGGTTGTGGGTTCAATTCCAGCTTACCCTTTTAACATATCGATGTGCTCCTGGGTACACAAATGTGTGTTAGTGAGTGCAATTAGGTGAATGTGGCTCTAGTGTACAGCGCATTGTGTGGTCAGTGTGACTGGACAAGCGCTATATAAGTTCAGTCCATTTACCATTTTGTGGAGTACCACAGTGTTTACTCCCTGGGCCAATTATCTTTGCCATATATATACAGGACTGTCTCAGAAAATTAGAATATCGTGAAAAAGTATACTAGTAGGCTATTCAACTAATCACGTGAATCGTCTAATTAACTCGAAACACCTGCAAGGGTTTCCTGAGCCTTGAAAAACACTCAGCTTGGTTCAGTAAACTAAATCACAAGTATGGGGAAGACTGCTGATCTGACTGCTGTCCAGAAGACCTTCATTGACACCCTCCATCAGGAGGGTAAGACACAAAAAGAAATTTCTCAAAGAGCAGGCTGTTCACAGAGTGCAGTTTCAAAGCACATTCACAAAAAGTGTGTTGGAAGGGGGAAATGTGGCAGGAAACGCTGCACAACCAAGATCTGGCACCTGCCCACAGTGCCAAAACCACCAGTAACTGGTGTACTGACCATGGCATTACTGTCCTTGATTGGCCTGCCAATTCCCCTGACCTGAACCCCATCGAGAATTTGTGGGGTATTGTGAAGAAGAAGCTGAAAGACACCAGACCCAACAATGCAAATGAGCTAAAGGCCGCTATTGAAGCATCCTGGGCATCCATAACACCTCAGCAATGCCACAGGCTGATTGCCTCCATGCCACGCCGCATTGATGCAGTAATCTGTGCAAAAGGATTCACAACCAAGTACTGAGTGCATTAATGGACATTTTCAAATGTTTGATTTTGTTTTGCTGTTATAATTTTATTTTTTTTACTTGGTCTGAGGAAATATTCTAATATTTTGAGATGGGATTTTTGAGTTTTCTTCAGCTGTACGCCATAATCAGCGATATTAAAACAATAAAAGGCTTGCGATATTTCAGTTGATTTGTAATGAATCCAGAATGTATGACATTTCATGTTTTTTAATTGCATTACAGAAAATAAAGAACTTTATCACAATATTCTAATTTTCTGAGACAGTCCTGTATATACACTACCGTTCAAAAGTTCGGGGTGTTATGCTAGAAGCTGGTTGAATATGCTTATTATTATTATTATTAATTATAATTTGGTATTATAATTTAAATAATAAATCATTCAACTCAAAATTCCGCTATAACAAAATATAGTTCAAATGGTGGTGATGTTAGCTATAAGCTTGTAAGTATTTATACCACTAATGCATTGGTTAATTTGCTGTTATGAACTCATTTATGCTGGGATAAATGATCTGGTCGGACTTGTGACCGACGAGGTTTATCCGGCAGGCTGTGAGAACCCCAATGTAACTGCAATTAGAGTTTAAATACTTATTCCTTTATCACCATCCAATGATATTGTCTCTGTATTAATGTCAGATGTTAACTCCAAAGGAGGTTAGCTCTGATTTCTGAATAACAGGCAACTGTGAATTGGATTGAACACAAAACAATGTCTATTCCGCAGTCGTTGGTTTTATTGAACCAAAAGCAATTCCCTGTTACAGTAATTCTCTGATTCAACAACTTTGGAATTCTTACTCACTACTAAACATGCAAAATATATATGTGGAAATAAAAGAACAAAATAAAAATAAACAATGGATTAAAATGAGCGGTTAGCAGATCTTAACTCAACTCACAGTGGTTTAACACCACACTCAGAACATCGGCATTTGACGTAGCAGCATTGACAGACAGAACAGCTCTGAGAGTCCCACCGGACGCTTTGATGTCTTATAGAGCCATCCGCTAAGCTACCTACAGTTCAGTCATCCGACACCCTCCCAAGATGGCTGCTACGATGACGTATGGTCTACCAATTTGCGTGATCCGTGAGGGGAGGTTCTAATGACGTAACCACGCTTACGCTGATGGGGTAATGCCTCGCTGCGAGAGGGCACGGCTAACTAGGAGTTTAAGTAAAGCCCGCGAATTGAGCGAACAAAAAGATTAAACTGATAAGAAGAAGCGAAAAGAGAGAGGGGGAAAGCAGGGAAGAAGATGGAAAAGAACTGAAGCAATGACCCACGGCGGGGTTATTGATGAATCACAAATCAACACAGCAAAATCAAATGTAAAATGCATGCACATACAAAGAAAATATTCAGCAAAATAATTCCAACTTCGTCGTGGAATAAAAGCATTAACCTAAACCTACAAATTTCTACGTCTGCCCAGGCACTTCTAAACACCCTGTTGGTGAGACAGAAATAAAAGGGGAGAACCCGTTACTTTGAGGTGCCTCGGGGCTGGTCCGGAGTGCTCCGAGTAAGGCGGCTTTCTGGACGCGTCTCGACGACCGCAGGTGTCCGCAGGCTGCAGCGGGACCAGACTGAGAGAGTTCCTTCGTCTTTCTCTCTCTCTCTCTGGGCTCCCAGACGCTTGTTGGGCCAAACAACGCGTCGTCCTCTTTCGATCACTGGGAGATAAGGCGGCTTCCAGTATTTGATCAGAGGGAGTTAAAGGTACCTTTTTGAGTCGACCTCCTGTGTCCACACAGGGAATAGTTTGCTCCGGTAATCTTCGAACCAGCAAAGAGTTATCGAGCACGTGGCGTGGGGTTACCCCAACGAAGTGAAACAGCTGTGTGTCTCCTCAGCTTGGCAGCGCGCCAGGGAAGAAGGCCGATTGCGAGGTGCAACCGAGTTTTATCAACTTTACCCTAGCAACGTTATCGGTTGCTAGGGTAAAGTTGATAAAACTCGGTTGCTAGGGCGCCGGCCATTTTGGGCCGCGTTGCATGATGGGAGTTGGTGGCCATTTTGACCACCTTGCATCATGGGAAATGCAGTCCGTCATGTCCCGAATTAATGCCGTCGTCACGTCTTGAACTGGCACAACAGGGGTCACATTGAAATGTCCTTAATTTTGAAGGAAAAGCACTGTACTTTTCAATGAAGATAACTTTAAACTAGTCTTAACTTTAAAGAAATACACTCTATAAATTGCTAATGTGGTAAATGACTATTCTAGATGCAAATGTCTGCTTTTTGGTGCAATATCTACATAGGTGTATAGAGGCCCATTTCCAGCAACTGTCACTCCAGTGTTCTAATGGTACAATGTGTTTGCTCATTGGCTCAGAAGGCTAATTGATGATTAGAAAACCCTTGTTCACACATCTGAAAACAGTTTAGCTCGTTACAGAAGCTACAAAACTGACCTTCCTTTGAGCAGATTGAGTTTCTGGAGCATCACATTTGTGGGGTCAATTAAACGCTCAAAATGGCCAGAAAAAGAGAACTTTCATCTGAAACTCGACAGTCTATTCTTGTTCTTAGAAATGAAGGCTATTCCATGCGAGAAATTGCTAAGAAATTGAAGGCTTCACGGCAGAGTGGCAAAGAAAAAGCCATATCTGAGACTGGCCAATAAAAGAAAAAGATTAAGATGGGCAAAAGAACACAGACATTGGACAGAGGAAGACTGGAAAAAAGGGTTGTGGACGGATGAATCCAAGTTTGAGGTGTTTGGATCACAAAGAAGAACGCTTGTGAGATGCAGAACAAATGAAAGCAGCTTGACCGTATGGTCCAACCAATCCAACTTGTGGGAGCTGTTTCTGGAAGCGTGGGGTGCAATTTCTCCAGATTACCTCAACAAATGAACAGCTAGAATGCCAAAAGTCTGCAATGCTGTAATTGCTGCAAATGGAGGATTCTTTGACGAAAGCGAAGTTTGATGTAAAAAAAAAATCCTATTTCAAATACAAACCATTATTTCTAACCATGTCAATGTCTTGACTCTATTTTCTATTCATTTCACAACGTATGGTGGTGAATAAGTGTGGACTTTTCATGGAAAACACAACATTGTTTGGGTGACCCCAAACTTTTGAACGGTAGTGTATATATATATATATATATATATATATATATATATATATATATATATATATATATATATATATATATATATTGTCATGGTTGGCTTTATGTATTTTGCCCACATGCAGAAGCACACTCGGGAGAAACAGGTGAAGTTTAAAGGTTTTATTTGGAGCTCCTGCCATGAGAGACTTCACAGGGTCACAAGAGGAAGAGAGCTGACACGAGGAGGTACCTGGGAGACACAGAGGTGAGTGATTAGTTCCTCTGGGAAACACAGAGAACGAGAGGCCAAGGCTTGTCTGCATACCACGACGGTAACACTCTGGCATCCTCTCGCTGTCTGCGTGGTGTTTAAGTAGTGCCTCCCGATGCCGCTCAACCGCCCGCAGGTGTGTGGGCTCCGCCCACCAGTCAACCCAGAACACCTGTGGAAAGAGTCAGAGGCAGCAGAACCGGCAGCAAGCTGCACGGCCCTGCTGGCTGAGTCCTGACATATATATATATATATATATATATATACATATATATATATATATATATATATATATATATATATATATATATATACATGTATATATATATATATATATATATATATATATATATATATATATATATATATATATATATATATATGTATATATATATATGCTTCCGATTGGTAAAATTATCAGACAGCATGGGATTAATTTACACTGTTATGCTGATGACACTCAGCCATATTTATCCATAAATCCTGATGAATCCAATCAATTATTTCGACTACAGACATGTCTTGATGACATCAAAACCTGGATGACTTTAAATTTCCTGCTTTTAAATTCTGACAGAAGTTGTAATCTTTGGACCAGAGTCCTCAAAAAATAAACTTCTTAATCAATCACTTAATCTGGATGACATTAAACTGGCCTCTGATAATAAAGTAAAAAACCTTGGTGTTATTTTTGACCAAGACATGGCATTTAAATCCCATATTAAACAGGTTTCCAGGGTTTCTTTTTTTCAAG
This sequence comes from Fundulus diaphanus, assembly GCA_037039145.1. NCBI lineage: Eukaryota > Metazoa > Chordata > Actinopteri > Cyprinodontiformes > Fundulidae > Fundulus > Fundulus diaphanus. The sequence continues at coordinate 55,280,616 of CM073127.1, forward strand.
GAGTGGTGCTGAAAAACTAGTCCATGCATTTATTACTTCAAGGATAGATTTCCTATCCTGCTGATTTCTCCTACTGTTCTCCTATTTGCATTCTTTGTTGTTATTTCAACTTTTAACTTTTTGTTCTCTGTCATTTTTCTCTTCATAATTGGTACACTGGTCTGGTGTTTTGCTAGCTGTGACATCATCCAGGGGAGGCAGATCATCTGCTATTACCATATAATATAGAAAACATTCCTGGATCAACGTGTACTTCTGTGCTTTTTGTGCCTCTGCTCTGTCTTCTCTAACCCCCAGTCGGTCGAGGCAGATGACCGTTCACACTTGCTTTATGAGAAAGGAGTGTTGTGCCATATTAAAAGCCATGATGAAATAATTGATATCAGATTGAATTCTGACCATGTACCATGGAGGAGGGGCCCGAAGGAATTCCACCACCCTGCTGCAAAGACTCTCAGCAGGGTGCCTACTGTAACGCACTCCCCCCCACATACAAAGGTCAGAGCACTCCTAGCAGAGACCCAGTCTATTCCTGCAAACTACATGGAACAACAGACTCTGCTCTGCCTCCGTGGGGTTGCCAGGTGGCTAACTAGCCACCTCTGCAAGCCACCACAGACTTCCAGTCTTCACTTCTGACCAGACTCACTTCTCTCAGACTACTTCTCCCTGGAGCACTCCTGGACAAAGCTGCCACCCAGTCTTCACCTTCTTCTTGCCTGAGACAAAGGAATAGGGAGACGGGCCTGAACAACGATGGGCCCTCCCAGGGCCTGAAAGATGCACAAGCCTGCAGCTGGGAGAAATCTCTCTTCGCCCAGGGGACATGACCGGGCAAATCAGAGTTTAGTCTGCTGTCTTAACCTCAGCGTCAGGTGCAGGAGGGAAGAATCCTGGCCATGCAGAAACAGCTTTGTTTATTTCTCCTCAGCCTTTACAGGAAAGTGGACTCCAGACGGAGCTGAAAAACCAGCAAGGAGCCACTTCCCCATGCTGACAGGAAATCCTGCTGAAATCGTGACTGCAACTGGGTCAGAGGCTGTCTGCAGGACCTCTGAGCCTCCGATCATAACCGCTGCTCCACGCTTCGGCAAGCTCATGACTACATGCCTCCAAGCTGCCCGACCACGCTGTTGGTTAGCTCATAGCTGCAGAGCCGCAGGCTAGCCCACTGCTGAAAGACCAACGATTTTCCCTGCTTTTTAGTGATCCTTCTTTGGATGGCCAAAGTGGACCGAACTCACACAAGGCACCGACAGGTTGGACAGAGAGACCCAAAGGGAAAGGTTAAATGGTCATTGGAAAATGTTTGTGCAAGGCGCTCACATGGTGTCTTTAAACAAAGGGGCTAACGGAATTAGCCAATGCTAGCATCCTGTTCCATGGCATTGCTGATATGGTTCAAATGTGTTTTATGGTTATAACAAACGTTATCTCCACAGGGGTTTCATACATTGATGGGATATTAATGTTTATGTTATCCGGCCACTCATTATGACTAAAATAAAAGCCTAAGCTTTTAAAGTCAGCGCCAAAAATCCGCTAGCCAAAATGCTATTAGCTTCTGGTAATTTCTGGTTCCAGACATTCACAAAAGCCGTTTAAAGCATAAAGCTTGCTTGGTTTCACTCCGTTGTCGTTCGATAGTGCTATGAGCCTTATTCCCGCATTAATATTGAATATTAATGTCGATTTAAAGGTGGTTTTGTTAACTCTAGGAGTAACCGATTTTAGCGACCAATAGCTGCAGCGCCCCCTAGCGCCCGGGGATAGGATCGCATAAATAAAATCTACCTTCCCTGAAGTAAATGATTTTACTATGCAAATCACTCTGTAAAACATTATTTTCTCAAATAATGTTTTGTGCAACACATGATTTGCATTGTGAATGGGTTGAAACACATACCAAATGTTTTTCTAAATTAGTTAAGCTAATTTAACTCCGTTCCATGCTTTTTGAATCAGATCTGCAGTGAACAAGATTCACTGAATTATTCTGATTATGATCAACCACTTTTGTTTTGTTTTTGCATGTAAATAATTCCTTAGCTTAGTTTCTTTTTATCTTCATTTTGCTTAGTAGTTTAGTTAAGTTTCACTAGCCTTGTAGAGAAGATTTGTTAATCGAAATATTATGTTAATTCAGATAAACAGCATTATATAGTAATGTTCTCTGGATGTTCATTTTATTTCTGCTATTAAATTCTTGAACTTGAAGAAGTTGTCACTCCTTTATTCTATGTGTGCAGAGTTTGCTGTTAAAAGATCGCTAGTGCTCGAATTCATCCCTTTCAACCATTGTCCTGATATCAGCTTAAGAGCTGATTATCACCAGACAATACTTAACAGACAGAGGGTTATTTATGAAACATTAAATAACTTTAAACAGTGTATAATTGCACAACAGGAGTAACAGTCTTTAAAAGAACTGGTTTGTGCTTAACTGTGTGCTTTATTGTTTCCTTTATTGTTTGTTGCATCTTTTAATAACACTTGAGTGTTTATGCAAAAAGAATGAGCAGTGCAGGCAAGTACGAGTTAACAGTGGCAAATAAATTAAATTTCCAAAGAGCAGGGCTTTCAACCTGGCTTTGTTAAGTGCCAATCTTATTAGAGACACATACAGAACACACAGCAGCCGGTGTCTGGGAAATGTCAACAAATCCTCAACACCCCTCCCTACCAGACAGGCTACTGGTAAACAGTCAGTTTTGTTCAAACAGTTACCCTCCCGCTTTTCTTCTTAGTAGGTATGAAGATGTGAACTTTACTCAGAGTTTGAATACCCAGGAAACGGGCATGTATTCCTACAGTGGTTTATCTTTTGGAAAAGGTTCATTGTGAAATAGAATCTTGTGTTCAGAGAAATGCACAGAGAGGATGAGACAGATGGTGCAGGAGGTTTGTAAGATGCTTGCTTCTTCTCTTTATATCAACATATCTTTTAAAGTCTCTGGATCAATTTCAAATATAAACCTAATGTTTTCCTCCCTTAACAAAGACAAAAGAATGAATAAACCTTCTCTTAGTTGTCAAGGCTATGCAGGTCTGGGGTAAGTCAACTATTTCTTTAATGAATCTGGTTGGATCGTCAACTAGGATGAGATAGAGGACCGGATTCCCCCTGTCTTACTGTGTTTTAACAATGTGAACAAACTGAGTGGCAACACACACATTAAAATAATGTCTCCCATTTCTTAATCTGAAACACATACATGGTGTGGATGAGTAACAACTTAAAATATGCAACCCCTAAATTGTCCAGAGCTTTTGAAAGGACATTCAACTCAATTCAAAAATATTTTGTTAATACCAAAGGGATATGAAAGGCGTGTTTAACTCTTGCTATGGGGTTTCTTCAATGAGTTGTTGTAGATGCTGATCGCTGCAGGCAGGAAGGATGTCCTGTAGTGGTCTATCTTACAGTGGTTCTGGAGAGCTTCTGAGCTTCCTCAATTCAGTTGCTCTGATGCTGCTACCCCAACAGATGGTAAAGAAGATCACACTCTCCACAACAGACTTATAGAAGATCTGCAGCATCTTGCTGCAAACCCTGAAGGACCTAAGCTTCCTCAGAAAGTAGAGTGTGCTTTGTACCTTCTTGTAGACAGCTTCGTAGTTGCATCACCAGTCCAGTTTGTTGTCCAGGTGAACACCGAGGTATTTATACTCCTCCACCACATCCACTTCTTCTACCAATATGGCAATAGTGCTGGACCTATTCCTGTGTCTCCTGAAATCTACAATAATCTCCCTTGTTATATTCACATTCAGGACTAGATGATTGTTTCTACCCCATGCCACAAAGTGGTCCACTAGCTTCCTGTCCATCTCTGATGCAACTAACGACTGCAGAATCATCTGAGTATTTTTTTCAGAAGACAGGAGCCTGTCTTATACTGGAAGTCTGAGGTGTAAAGAGCAAAAAGGAATGGTGAGAGGACAGTCCCATGTGGTGCTCCTGTGCTGCTGACTACCTGGTTAAACACACAACCCTTCAATGTCACAAACTGTGGTCTGTTTGTCAGTTAATCGCCGATCCAGACAATTGTTGAGGCCTCCATCTGATTCTTCCGGAGTATCTGACAAAGCCAATCAGGCTGACTTGTGTTTAAAAGCACTGGAGAAATTAAAGAACATGATGCCACTGTCTAAACAACAGTCTAAATAACAGTGGGTTTATTGAAGCAGTTAAATAATGGAATCTTCTTTTTTTTTTTTCCCAGTGTCCTATCTAGCAATGTGGCAATAAGAATTGATGTCTTAATGCCAAATAGAGCTCGACAGATTTTGCTTTCACAAGTGGAACAATCAGCTTTCGCATAGTGCTCCGCTTGATTTATGCATGTAAATAGTTTTATTGTGATTCCTGCGGAATTTCAAATTATGTGGACACTACAATGGGAAAGTAGGAGAGTAAAGGAAGAACAAGAAGAGAAAAAAAGAAAGAGAAGAGGTGAAAGAAAGATGATATAAAAGGGAAAGAATGATAAAACGTCTTCCGTCTGCTTCATCACCTGGAAAGAGAGATGTAAAAAGAACAGCACAACCAACGGACATAGTTTAACAGATACAATAGAGTAACACCTTGATGCCATTGCTAAATCATATGTTTTATTATTTAAACTGACATGTATAATGTGATACCTGAGAAAAGAAAGTAAAAAAATAAAATAAAAAATAAATAAATTACGGGCTTTCTGTATATAAGTGAACACTTAGTACCTGGAACCCAGCACCTGTGGGTGTTTGTGAGAGTGCACTTGTGTATGTGAAATTTATCCAGAAGAAAATTGCTCAATAGTGGTTGTGAAGAACCAAAGGCCCGCCTTCCCCGAGCACCGAGGCAGGCGCCAGGGGACCCTTAACTTCGGACTCTCAAAGGGGCCCCCAAAGCAGGGCGCCCAAGACGGGCCAAGACAGGAAATCCGCAACCCCCCCCCCCCCCCCCCCCCAGGGAAAGAGAAGAGACGACCCCGAGAGGAAATCCCCCAGCCACCGCAATGCCGAAGCCCCCAGGAGCCACGGGGCCGCCAGCAGCCAGCTACGCTGAAGTGGCACCGGCCGAGCCCTGGGGGGCCAGGCCCCGCGAAGGAGCCACCAGGAATGGGCCGGCACCCACCCGGGAACCCGCCCCAAACCCGAGGGCCGCCAATGCACCAGCGGGCCAAGGCGCCAGCCAGCGGAGGGGGGCAGGACATGGGGGGATGGGCTCCGCACCTAGCGGAGACTTCAGATGTTCTTGGGAGAGGGAGCAGTTCGGACCCGGACCTGGCAAAAAAAAAAAAGAAAATTAATAAATCTCATTCACACCATCCCACCCTAGTGCCCCACTCACCACACACAGATTTAAAAAAAAAGGGACGACGACGCTGTACACACATTACCACATAACACTCACATCCAACAATCCCAAGTGTGGGGGGGGGGGCACCACAATCCGACTGCCTGTGCCCGACCCCCGATCCCGCCCCCGGACCAGATGCCCCCCGGCCCAGGCCCCCCAGGGAATGGGCCAACCAGAACCCTCCACACCCCCTAAATACCTAATAAACCCACTCCCTCCCCCACCTTACCCTAGCCACCCATCCCCCCCACCCCTTTTTTGGGAGAGCAGTTGCGTCAGCCCCAGTCCCGGCAAGCCGCCCGGGCCCCACAGCAAGCCCCCGCCAAGAACCCGGACCCGGTGGCCCGCTCCTCCTCCAGGCCCCAGACTCCATGCCGCAATCGGAGAACGGGGGTGTGGAAAAGACCCCGATCCTCCCTACGCCCGCTCAGATGTTGTGTTGCTGCATGTTGTTCTCAAGTGTGTTTAAAACTGGGAGCACCGAAGGGGGTGCCCGGCACAGCCCACCCCCCCTCCGGAAGGTAGCTGGTGCCGGCGCACCCCCTCAAGCAACTGCCCAGAACCCTCAATGTCTAAATGCGAGAGGGGGTGAAGGGAGCCATCTGAGGCGAGGCTCACACAACATAAGCCCCCCCACCCCCCCGGATGTCTTCACCCCCCCCCCCCCCTTACCATGGCCTACATGTATGTGCATTTTGAAAATTTTTGGAGTGAAAGTGTCTAAAATGCATGATAAAATTGGGGTGAGGGACGTCATCAGAAAGTGGCAACCTCCAGTAATGCCCCCCTCCCCAAGGTCCTACATGTGTGGCAGCGTGATGGAGCAGGCAGAGGGAGGGGTCCGGGGATGGGGAGAAAAGGACTGGGGAGCCTGCAGCAGTCCCAGGGAGCCAGCTCCCCTAATGACTCCAATAGGCACCCCCGCTCCCCGAAAGTCCACCCAGAGAAGGGGGCCCCGCCAGCGGCACCACTGTAGCCCGGGGGCCAGGGAGAGGCGGAAGGGCCCGCGAGCCACCCACCCACCAGGACCAACACCTCCACCCCCCCAGCCCACCCACCAAGCCTCCTGGCTTCCCCCCCCCCCAAAATAAATAAATAAGAGGGGGGACCCTGGCTAGCCAGCCCGCACGAGCCATCCACAACCCAACCCCCCAGGCGAAACCCGCACCGGGAGACGGCACGGACCAGAACCGAGACAGGGGGCCGGACACAAAGTGCACCAAAACATCCACACACACACCCCACCCCCCACTCGTAGATGTAATCCCTCCCCAACACTAACATTCAAACAACTCACCATACATACAACAATAGACATCCAGGCTGGGTTAGTCCCTACTCCCCTCCCTCCCCTCCCCCCACTATTAAAGTGCCAACTCAAATAAGGGGAAGAGCATCTGCCCTGAGATGTTCATGTCCATGCCCCACTACCAGCTCAACAGGCCCCGAGGCCCCCCAGCACACCAGAGGCCCCGTGCAGGGGCAGACACCCGGGCGCGCGCCGGTCCAGACCCCAAGTGGCATACCCCCCGGAACCCGAACCCCCGAGGCCCCGCCGGGGCCCCCGCCCGAGGGCGGCACACCCCAGGGACCCCCAACCCCCGGACCCACCCTGGACCCACCCAGCGGCAACACAGCTACCAGGTCAGTAACCCACGTCCGTCACCGCGGAACTCCCCAAGAGCGCCGCAAGCGGCCGCTGTAGGCTGCCCGTAGGCCTCCCAAGCCCCTCCCAGATGGGGGCAACAGACCCCGGGGTCAGACCCACCAGGCGCCCCACTCCGAGTGCTCCCCAGAGCCCCCCCTATCCAGCCACTGCACTCTGCAGGACGCAACCCACCGCCCCCCATTCCACTAAGTGATGGTGCTGATCAAAGGAGCCCAAAGAGATCGATCAGATGTGGATGCAGATGCTGTCTCAAGATTAATATGATCCAACAAATGATCTCTATCATGAGGATAGTTTTCTTTGCGATACATAATGCAGTGAAAACCATGCAAACTATTTTTTTTCCAGAGGGCTTTGCTCAAAGTTACCCAGCAAGCAAACTGATGGGAAAGTGAAATTTTACAACTCAGGCACTTTGATAAGTACTTACATATCTGTGCCCAGAACCTCTGGACTGGTGTGCATAACCATAACGCATGAATATAATTATCAGGATGATTGCCTATGCAGTGTGGACAGATATTAGATTGTGCAAAACCCATCTTGAATAATCTTTGTCTTGTGTAGTGTACTCTATGAAGGATTTTGTATTGTATTAGTTGTAAGTTGGTGTTTCTAGTCAATTTGAAAGTTCTTAGACATATCTGAGCCCAGAAGTTTTGTTCAAAGCTGACTGATAAATCCTCTTCCCATTTCATAATAGGAAGAGATATTGAATCATCTATTTTAGTCAGTGTCCTGTATGATTTAGACAGTAGTTTGGGGGGGTTTAAATCTAGGAATTGTAATATATTATTTGGGATTTGTAAACCCCCTTTAATATGCTTAAATTTATTTCTAATTATAGATTTAATTTGTTCATATTCTAAGAATTTATTTTTACTAATGCCATATTGCATATTTAGTTTGGCAAAAGTGATAAACTCGGTTCCGTCAAGTAAATATTCCAGGTATTCAATACCTTTATTCTTCCAGTATGTATAGTTTATTATTATTTTGTAGGATGTCAGGGTTATTCCAGATTGGTGTACGACTGCATGGGATAAGTGATGACTTCGTCATTTTAAGAAACTCCCACCATGCTGTCATAGTGGAGCTAATGTTAATATTTTTAAAGCATGTATGCCGTTTTATATTTGAGCTAATAAACGGTAAATCTGAAATCATGATATTATTGCATATTTTCTGTTCTATGTCTATCCAGGGCTCGTCTAAAGGATTATGTTTTATCCATTTAGAGATGTATTGTAGTCTATTTGCTAAGTAGTAGTTATGGAAATTAGGCAGATCTCGTCCCCCTCTGTCTTTAGTTTTCTGTAGTGTCTTTAAGATGAACCAGTCGGATGATGGTTTATTGGGGATCATTGAAAATAAGTAATTGATTCTAGGTAAGACCATCATTTTAATTGAAGCTACCCTACCCATAAGTGAAATTGGAAGCGATTTCCATCTTTCAAGGTCCTCTTCAATCTTTTTTAAAAGGGGGATGTGGTTAAATTTCACTAAATCCGCTAGTTTAGACGACACAGTAATACCCAAATATTTAATATTTCCTGATTCCAAATGTAAATCTAGGGGGTTCTGAAATGAGCAATTAATTGGCAGTACCGTAGATTTAGACCAGTTTATAGAGTAATCTGAAACCTTTGAAAAAGATTCTAGTAATCTAATTACTTGAGAGAAGGAAGAGTTTGATTGCTGGAGATAGAGTAATACATCATCAGCATAAAGACTAATCATATGCTCTATTTTCATGCATTTATACCTTTGACAACATTTGTTTGTCTAATTGTTGCTGCTAGAGGTTCGATAAAAATGGCAAAAAGTGAGGGGGAAAGCGGGCATCCTTGCCTAGTGCCCCTTTGGAGACAAAAGCTGGAAGATGTTTGATTATTTGTCCTGACACAAGCTGTAGGAAAGCTGTATAAAATTTTTAACCAATTTATAAAAAAAATGCCAAAACCAAATTTATGTAGAGTAGCGAATAAAAAATTCCAGTTTACTCTATCAAATGCTTTTCTGCATCTAAAGACACTATATTAGTTTTAATATTTGTACTGTAGGAATAATCTATTAAATTAAGTAATCTGCGTGTGTTTGTGGATGACTGTCTTCCTCTGATGAAACCAGTTTGATCAGGGTGGATAATGAAAGGAGTGACTTTATCTAATCGTTTTGCAAAAGCTTTACAGATTATTTTAATATCCACGTTGATTAAGGATATGAGATGATAGCTCGTGGGAAACATAGGATCTTTGCCTGGTTTAAGCAGAAGACTGATGGTGGCAGAGTTCATATTACCTGGAAATCTGCCATTTTCCTGAATTTCCTGCAACATTCTGTGGAACGTTGGTGCCAGAATATTCCAGAACTCTTTATAAAACGCAGTAGGGAATCCATCTGGACCTGGAGCCTTTTTATTGGGCATGCTTGTTAGAGCTTCCTGAACTTCAACTGTTGTCAGCCGTGAGTCCAGTGTCATTCTTTGACTATCTGATAATTTAGGAAGTGTAATTTTATCCAGAAATTGCTTGATGTCATTATCTCATGGATTTATCTGTGATGTGTATAAAGATTTGTAGAAATCTCGGAAGGTGTTGTTTATACATTCCGGATCATGTAATGTGTTACCAGTTAAGTCTGTAACTGCAAATATAGTAGTTTTCGCTTTATTTATTTTTAGCTGATTAGCTAGGAAGCTTCCTGACTTATTGCCATGTTCAAAATTTACTATTCGAAGTTTTTGTATTAGAAATTTATTTAGCTTTTCAATATAATGGTTTAATTCTAATTTTACTTTACGGATTTTACCCAACTTTCCCTCTTCTTGAGAAGTTTCTAGTAACTTAAGTTTTTCTTCTAATTCTTGAATGTTTTTGTTTTCTATCTTCTTTTTATGAGATGAGAATGAAATTATTTTACCTCTCATCACTGCTTTCCCTGCTAGTATAGATGCTAGTATAGATGCCGATGTGCCTGGTAGATCATTGTATTCTAAGTATGAAGCCCTCTCTTCTTTGAAAAATTTAATAAATTCTTCATCTTCAAGCAGTGATGTATTAAATCTCCAGCTCTTGTTTTTGGGGTTATTTTTTTATTTGTTCAGGTTAAAGTAACAGGAGCATTATCACTAACAGCAATAGGATGAATTACAGCCTCTGAAACGTCCAACAGCAGCGAGCTGCTGATTAAGAAATAGTCCAAACGAGAATAAGAATGGTGGACATTTGAAAAAAAAGTATATTCCTTACTATTAGGATCAAGAGATCGTCATGCATCGCGAAGACCAAAATCACTCATGTATTGTTTGACTACATTTAATGACTGCCAACTGCGCTGAGTCCCTGTTGTATTCAACCTGTCTATTTCCTCATTTAGACCAAAGTTGAGGTCACCCCCAATAATTAGAGAACAATCCCCGTGTTTTGAAAGTGCATGGAAGAGTTTGTGGAAGAATGAGGGTTCATCAACATTTGGACCATATATACTGACAAAACATAACTTCTGGTTATGAATAGATATTTTAATTATTATGAATCTACCTTCAGGACCTATAATTTTGTCTAATATTGTAAAACTAACGTTTTTGTGGATTAAAATTGCTACTCCTCTCTGTCTAGAGTTATAGCAGGCAGCAAACACATTAGGGAACTCAGGTGAGTTAAGATCACTTACAGTTGTAGCTGATTTATGGGTTTCTTGTAATAAGACAACATCTGCCTTTAATCTTGTAAACTGGTTAAAGATCTTTAATTTTTTCTCTCTGGTGCCAGCTCTATGCACATTCCATGTCACAAACTTTACATTCATCATAGGTGAAAGTGAGAAGTTGAAAAGTGCATGTCCTTGGAAAAATAGTTATACAAAGACCCAGGTAGCATCATATGACGTGCTTGTGATTGTCTGGTCAGCAGGAAAGAAGCAGACGAATAATATAAAGAAAGACAGAGGAATTAAGAGAGTGCAAAGAGTGAGAAAATATGAAAGAGGAAGAACCACAGCCCATGCGTCGTGTACCCAACTGTGACTAACAACCATACCGTGCCAACGTGCTCTTGAGCTGTGCATTTATTTCATTTATCACCATGTTCCGATCTATGCACCTTTTTTTCTTTTCTTTTTTTTTCAAGTGTTACATGCTTTAGATCCACCTGTTGTGCATCTAATAAAGCTAAGGAGTGCACTTTTTGTTTATAATGCTCAAATTTAGCTACAATTGGACGAGGATGGATTTTATCGGGTTTCTTACCTCCGAGCCGGTGTACCCGATGGAAGGTGATGTTTTTTACCTGATCCGCCGGGATTTTCAGCTTCTGCTGGAGAAACTCACGGATTGTCACCTCGGGATCCTCCTCCTGCTGCTCCGGGACGCCTGCAAAGACAAGGTTATGTCTCATACTTCGCGACTGTATGTCCAGAATGGATTCTTTCATCTTCTTATTTTGTCCGGACAGCTGGATCATCCCCTTGGTGAGCTCCGTAACTTTCCCCCGTAACTTTCCCGCGTTCTCCGCGGCGATAGAAGCTAGTTGGGCTTGGCTAAATTCCACCGCCTCCCTCAGGGCCTGAAACTCTTTATGGAGCACTTCTACCAAAGCGAGGCGGGCGTCCAGGCTGGTAAGCTTCTTGTCGAAGGATTCCAGGACGTCTCCCGACAGGAGCTACAGCGCCGGTAGAGCGCCGGTGGAGCTAGACCGGGCGCGTTTAAATGAAGGTGTGTTTGTGGCTGCGGGATGTTTAGATTTCCCCATTACGATGTTATCAAAACACTCGTCCAGGTAGCTCTCCAGACTCGTCAAGGTCTCTTCGTCCAGTTTGTTCCCTCGTGAAAAATGAGACAGTTGTTAATATTTAAACTTTACTTTGTTTAATTTTGGTGAGATACGTTATTCACAAAGCTCCCTAGGCTGTAAGAGAACTCCTAAAGTGAAAAAATGTAGTAGTAGTGAGGACTTTTAGCTTTTAGCCTAAGAGTGTCTTAAGCAGGGAAGATAGTGGAAATAGAGAAAGATGAATGGCTAATCCACCGTCCAAACGGTGGAAGAAATGAGCACAAAAACTTCTTTAACAATCATACAGTTATCAATATGTAGATAAGATAAACTTTATCATCCCCATAGGGGGAAATTAATTCATTTCAGCGGGAAGACGGGTTAAAAATCCAGCTCTAGTGACATAATTTTACTATGGATAAATAAATTTGGATTAGAAAATGAATTATAATCATGAATGAAAATTGGAGGAATGTACAAATAATATAGTACAGAAGTATTTTTACATTATTTACAGAAAATGCTGTCAGTAAAAGACATTTTAGAAGAAATTGAAAACGTTGCGGAAAAATATATACATAAATACTCTAGACAAGATAAAAGAGGTCAGAAACTACGTTGTGTATTGCACATGATGATGTCAGTAGCGTAAATGGTCATAAGTTTGCTTGTGTGATGCCATCTCCTCTCTGGCTTTTGATTGCTGCGCGGAGCGCAACTCAATTACCAGGCAGTTTTGGTAGTGGGAAAGACACTGTCTCAATGAAGTAATGGGTGGGTAACAGTACAGAAGCTTCAGAGAGGTGCTATGGCTCTGCTTCCTGGTCTGGACCCTGGGTTGTCAGCATTTTGTAGCACTAATAAATCCAGTCAGATTCCTAGAAAGAAGAGCTGCACCATCCAAAGTGGGATAGATGCCGTCTCTCCGGATCAGACCAGGGTTTCCCCAGAAGGTTTTCCTGTTATCAATGTAGCCCACGTCGTTTTCAGGACACTAAAGTATGACAGCTAAATACTGGTCAGATCAGGCAGGGGACCAGAGAAAATTCGGGAGTCCGACATTGGAATATATTGGTTCCCCAACATCTAACCATGGTAATCCAGACAACATCCAAGCGAGAATGGCATAATTTATATCTCTGTCTTATATTTCCCAAAGTTACTAGAGACTGTCTTTAGTATGGTTCAAAATACAATCACCATTAATTTGAAACAGTATAAATTTCTATTTAGCTGCCATATACACACCAACTATTTTGTATGATTGTTTACAATACTGTGCATGCCATTTTGAAAGTGTGACATCATCTGTTGTGTCTCTTACTGTATTTCCACTGGTTATGTTCAGTACGCCCTGTGTTTTTGGAGAATACTGCATCAATGTCTGTGAAATATAAACGTCTACAGCGCTTCTATGGGCTCACGCCCAGTGCGCTTAGACCGGTGCACCAACCAAACGTACAAGTATAACTCAGCCTTTGTGCAGGGGTCTCCACAACAAGTCAGTACAACTTGCACACAAACTTTCCCAAGAGTTTATGGCAGATTCCCTCCCTGATGCAACCAGTATTCCAACCTGAGTCCCTGAACTAAAGTCATGGACTTAATCCTCTACACCAGGGATACCCAAAGTGTGGTGCACGAGCTGCCACTAGGGGGTACGCGAGATGAAAACTGTAATGGTGGTCTGACAGCGTTTTTTCCCCACACCATAAAGACGTGTAAATAAACATTTCCTTTGTAAAGATTAAAATCAAAAACTGTAAATTTAATCAATAAATAAAATGTATTGTAATGATCCGTATTAGACTTTATTTCTAAGTGCTGTTGCACACTTACTGTTTCTTTCAGTTAGGTTGTTTTGGGGTCGTGAAGAAATGTGTGGCTTTGGGGGGAGGAGTGGTGGTTCGGGGGACTGGCGGGGTGAAGTCCCGTTCTGTTCGTCTTAAAATAAAGTGTTAGCAGCAAAACCTCGGTGTGGGGCTTGGGTGTCATAACGGAACGATTTTCACACGAAAATGTATTTATTTAAAAGAAATTTTCTACATTTCATTTTAAGATGATTGTGATGATAAGCATTGTGCTGTATATGCGCACCTAGATTGTGGCGTCTACTTCAATAATTCTGGCAAATATGCTCAATTGGCTGAAATCAGGGAAACTGTCATGCAGGTGAGATATTTAAGGTCAAAATTGGTGATGAAGGAGGAGAGGAACCAAGAGAGAGTGGAATTTGAAGCAACTGATCCAGGAGAATAAAACAAGTGAGGTCCAGAAAATGTCTCTTTCCCTCTCCTGACTTTACGTCAGCAGAGGAAATTTTCAATTCGGGACGAAAGTTTTATTTACAAGATTAAATTGAGTGACTGTCTCACTATCGATCGTGCAGCACCTACAAACAGCGCTGCTCATAGTGCTGTAACTCTGAACCGCGACAACCACCAATGCGTCACGCCCACATCGCTGCTGCCTCCGCTGCTGCTGAGTGTAGACGCAGTATCTTGACTATGTTCACGCACAGCGCTGTAATACTTGTCATTGTGATTCTGACCGTTGCAGTTCATTTTACAGATGCACTTTTAGCACATATTCAGACCAGAACAGGGAAACCGGCGGAGGTGTGTTGCTATGGGCGTGTTTACCTGCTGAATGTAACCGCTGTGAAACAACCTGGATATAATGTTTTATTTCTCGGATTAATAACAGCTTTATCGAGCGTTCTGTTATTGTTACTCTGTGCCGCTCTACCAGTTCGTTTTCTCGCTCGTCATCAAACACAAATGAAACTTCTTTGTTTTTGTATTATGCGGCGTAAATTGTGAGTCAGATTCAGATTAAGAAGCTGGTATATGAAATACATAAAGTGAGAACACGCACAGGTAGATCATCAGAGTTTAGTCCGTGAATCCACCTGGATGATCTTCTGAGACGTTTCAGGTTGTGGAGGCGTGACCGATCTTTCTCTGGATCCACGCTGAGCCATCGATGCCCCTGAAAACCCTTAGGATTCTGTTATGGATGTTGTGTGTAACTTTATTGCAATTTAATTCAAATTATGTTCTAATTTCATTTACATAACCTTTGTTATGACGGTTGAGTTGTAACTGCAACTGAATTTTTTTTATTTTAATTTTTTTGAAGATTGGGGGTGTGTCAACCTGGTTGGGACACGGAAGGGGGTGCACGGCGAAAAAAGTTCGGGAACCCCTGATTTACACTATGGTTTCTCAACTGGGCGGTACCGCCCCCCTGGAGATCTCCCCTCTGCTTCCTGATCATGATCAGTTAAGCCGAGCAGGAACGGTCTCCATAGTAACACCCAAACAAATCCACCACAGCAACAGCAAAACCCAGGAAACACAAACGCTACTGTTGTGCCATCGAGCCATTGGCAAAAATCAGATTGAATTGGGAACAACATGTAACATGAGGAGAAATCAAAATGGGTTGTAAAGCAAAGGAATTTCACACATCCACACAGGGATAGCCTCTCACAGCAGGGTGTCCTGCTATGAAGCCAGGGTACACCCCACTTATCTTCACTTCTTGGTTGTGGACTCTCGAGGAGAGGGTGGCTGGGGAGACCAGCCCCCTATGCGGGCCGTATGGGACTCAGACTCACAAGCATCTGTAGGGTCGATCAAGCTGAGTAAAATATGTATATATATATATATATATATATATATATATATATATATATATATATATATATATATATATATATATATATATATTTTTTTTTTTTTTTTGTCTTGTCATAGTGTGAAAAAACTGCCTGCGTGTGTGTGTGTGTTTGTGTGTGTATGTATGTTTGTCTAAATGTCTTGTTTGCATGTTACTAACTCTGTTCGTCTGTGTGACGTAATCCATTGCAAATGATAAATATCATGGTTTCGGAAATGTTTATTTGTGTTGAGATTCTGCAGGTCTGAACACCGGTACATTTTTGGAAACCTCAAATAACCACAAACTATTTGACTAAAGCTCAAAAGAAAAAAAAGAGAGACTTTGATAACACAGCGTTTGGCGTTTCACATTACATGTCCGGCCCAAATTAAATTGATACATGGAAATGTTAACATGGCTTGAACGAAAAATATATCAGGGTTGTTAGAAATTATTGGAGCTGGCTTTTGGCTTTTTCGTTTGGAGCTTAATTATGGAGTACAGTAAACCAGAGGCGTTGGGGCTGCATTCAGAGTTAGACTATGAAATTGCACTGAGCTTGCGTTTGACAATAGATTCAGGACAGTTAGCTGTAGAAATGCCAGATTAGAGGCTCTTTATATTGTGATTTTAGAATATTAATAGAATGGCAAACAGCATATAATCCTGAAAAGAAGTGACTTCTGCTGTTATTACCACTTTAATGTACGTCAATACATATGTATATAGTCACTGTGAATGTACAGTACAGAATGTACATAAGACATCCTAAATCTCTGCTTTATTTCCTTTTTGTATTTTTATTTTTCTTATTCTTTGATCCACTGTATATATATGGACACACTGTATATACCTGATGCACCTTTTCCTCCTTTTGGCACCTTCTTTTCATTACTGATTACTGAGCCGACGTGACAAGTGAATTTCTCCAATGTGAGATCAATAAAGCCTATCTTATCTTATCTTATCTTATTTTATATGAGGAGAATATGAGAGATTATGTGCATAGCTTTGATTTAATACTTGTATAAAATGCAGGTAGAATGTGTACTTTGGCTCTGATCAAAACTATACAACATTGAACTGGATATGAAGCATTTCTTTTCTTTTTAAGGGAGACTTTTGACAATTTTTTTTACTGCTGCTAAGAGAGGAATTTTGACGAGCCTCAAGATATCGAAAGGCCACACTAAACACATCATCTATTGCACAATCAGTTTATGTTGTCTTGTTGCGCTGGGCTGAGGCGAACCTCGAAGGGACAGTTTGGCCTGAACAGAGACAAAAAGATATGATAAAACAAATCTGACCAGAAGTTAAACCCAGGGAGAGATTGCTCGGCTGGCTTGGTGTGTTCTGGCCTTTATGGGCTGGAGATAGAAAAGATTTTCAGATGATGTCGACAGGAGAGGCAAAAGGGAATTCCTAATAATTATTTAAGGACACCAAGTGTCTGTGATCAGATAAGGTAAATGTAGCCTGGACACTTAGATTGTAAATACATGAAAAGGCTTGCTGCTTAGAGGATCTTGTGTTTTTATTTATAGAGTTGTGACCTGTTAAGCATGGTTGTTGAACGGAGATTCTGGTCCTGGCGAAATGATGGGAGCTTTAGATCTGAAGGGTTAAAATTTGATTTTTTTTCTGTACAGTTTGTTATTGATCTTGGTTTTGCTTCAGGTAGTCTTGTCGATGTGCTGAAATTGTGGGGGAAAACTGTAATCATTGCATAAAACACTAGAAGTTCATAAACTTAAAGAGAAAATCATTGTTGCTGCTGATGAATACTTTAAAAGTCACTTTAAAAGTTTCACCCTAGACCAACTGGGAATTGGAACGTTGTATATATTTAAAAGCATTAATAACTGAATTTACATGGTCAAAGGGACCAGAAAGAAATCAAAAGTCTGAAATAAGTTAATAATCTATGTATTAATAAGACAAACATAATTGTGCTCCTTGGGAGACATTTTCCCTTGTTTATTTTCTTGTATTTTGATTGTTTCTTTGTTAAATATTTATTTTTTTATTTGCTTTTAATTTTGGCATCTCCAGTGACATAATGTGACTACAGTCAAGGGAGTTCTGCAGATAATTTGAAAGAAGGAGATGTTTTTGAACAAAGTTTTAAAAGGAAAGGAAAGGAAAGATGGACCTTCCCAGGATCAGCCAAGAACCTAGAAACATCATGTCAAACACTAAGACACTAAGAGGACCAGGTTTTCTTTTGACTGCATGCCTCACCTAAATACTAACATAATTATTTTTTCTGAGCTAATACTTCCAGATACAGGATGGGGATTCTGAAAGGCAACTTTTCTTCCAACAGAAGACTCTGAGAAGTGAGCTGTAAGAGGCATACGGTAAGAAGTCATAATCAAATTTGGACATGCAGGGATATAAGCAGAGATGACTAAATTATGCTAGGTTTTAACCAACTTAAGTCAGGTAATATTGAGATATTCCCAAGAAAAGGTGGTGGCTTTATAATTTTTGTTTGTTTACCTTTCTACTGACCGGTATTAACACTTCTATCCTGCGTTCTGCTCTTTTCTTTGCAAAGAAACCTAGTCAATATAATTGGAATGTGCTAACAGAGAGATTTTAGTCTCTTTTTAGAAATTCTCATATGCGAGTGAGCACCAAACGGTGCAGCAGCGGTCATGAGGGGCTGATCCAGGGGACACAGAAAAAAGGTGATGTCATTGACTTCTACCTAATCAAGTTTTTGATAAAAATTTGGGACAAATATTAAGAATGTGTGCAGAAGTTGCATAAAGGTTTAATGGGGAAATGTGAAGCTAGTAGCGTTAAGAGAAAGCTGTTTTATTTTTGATTGGATGTATACAAAGAGGATGAATTCACTGTAAAATAGTTTGCTTATTTAAATTTTTAAGGGATTAACACCTGGGGAACAGGTGAAGACTTATGACTATTTTTTTAGAGGGAACACTGTGGGTGAAATGTTTGCAACGGGTTTACTGTAATTTTTTCAACTTATGGACACTACACTATGGATGAAGAAGATGATCGATGATTATATTAGACAAAGTGATTTTGGAAAAATCCATATTGGCAAAATGCTGACAGAATTCATTGTGGTTTCAGACACGACGATTGGAGAATGAAGTTTCATGGACAATGCTAGTCCTGGAAGGGTGTTGTGCTGCTGAATTTAAACATGGGGACTGAAAATGGACAACTAATGGTGAGGGCTAAGACAGAGGCATCGGAGAACCTTCAACAGACCTGTCAGCAACAGAAACAAAGATGAGTTTGGCAGACACACCTTCTGCATTTCACTTCAGATTTTCTTGTACACAATTAAAAACAAAACGCACATTAGAAACACAAATTGATGGATGTGTTTAGGTGAAAACTTTCAAAGTAGGCACCTTTTAAGATACAATAAGCTTCGTAAAACACAACGTGCATGAGAAGAAATAGGGGACACCGCTAAAAGAAAATTATTTTGCACCGAAATGTTGATTTATTTGATGGAAGCTTAAAGCAACTTCAATCTGAAAAACTCACAGAGAAAGAAATGGCAATTAGAAGGATTTTTTTGACACAATATTTTAAGTCTTTGGCGCTCAGACCTCGGCAGGAACATTAATGCTGAATTATACTTTAATATGCATAAGTAGATGTATGAGAACAGGGATGTTCCCCCCAAAAATGCCGAGGTCAGAGCGTCTGTATGCTCATAAGGCAGTGTGACGGGATAGTGATTTGAATGGGAGATGATTAGGTGAATGAAATTAAAGAAATGAACAAGGAGAAGTGAGCAGAGATGCTTTCTTGCGGAAGATGTCTTGCTTATGCTTTCTTGCGGAAGATGTCTTGCTTATGCTTTCTTGCGGAAGATGTCTTGCTTATGCTTTCCTGCGGAAGATGTCTTGCTTATGCTTTCTTGCGGAAGATGTCTTGGTTATGCTTTCTTGCGGAAGATGTCTTGCAGATGATGCACATAGAGAAATGAGTGATCATGACAAGATGCAACACAGGTGACAGGATGCATGACAGGATGCATAACAGAATGCTTGACGCATGCATGAGAGTTACGGACTGCGATGATTATGAATGATAAGCTCAATTTGAAGAGTGAAACATGAAGGGTCTGGCGAAACATGTGAAAAGTTTCAATCCACCACCAGTATTTGCAGTTAGATTACCTTAAAGCCGAGAGGGCATTGAGCAGCTAAAATGAATGGATGCTCAGAACGAAGTGTGAGGCATGATGATGATGACCATGGCCCATTGTTTGAGTGATCAGGAATCTGTGAAACAATTATAAAGAACCCCCCCAAAACCTACGGATGGCAGCATCCGTAAATTTTTAAACACATCCACGACAGAAAGGCATTATAGAAATATATTTCGATCCAGGCGAGAAGCAGACCAGACGGTCAGAACGGCAGCTCTCAACCAGAGTATCCTGTTCAAGAAGGTAAGAACAAATTTAGTGAACTCGAGCTGCCTGGAAATAAAGCGTGACTCTGGCAGTGATGCATTTGTGAGATTGAGGTGACCGAGCAAGGAGGGCAGCTGACGGTTGGAAATAACTGATATGGAATGAGACTAATATCTTGTGAATTAGAAAGCTGAACTGCAGGCAGGAAGCCATGCTGGAACCAAGTTGAGATCAATACCTAGAACTCAATTTGCAGGCCGACAGGTTTAATTTGAGAAAGGACAAACTGAGAATAGTGAAAGGAAGATCTATGAGAGGAAGTGACCACAAGATGAATGAATGAAGAGGATGAAGATGGTAACATGACTTAAGACATAATTTATCAAATAATGTTTGCTTAACTCATGAATGCATAAACTGCCGAACGCATACTAAATGCTGTCATGAACGGATTAAGCTATTTAGCTCATTCCATGATGTTTGAAATGAAATTAATACTTTATTTAGATTCTGCACTACATTCTGATAAAACTGGTGATCTTCATTACTTATTAGCTTAATTAGCCTCACCAGTCTACAGACAGGATCCGTAATTGAAAACTTATGTTATGCAATAACGGCATGATAAATAATTGATCTCGGATTGAATTCTGAACTGTGGTATGGGGAAGGTAACAGGAAATCTGTCCTGCTGCAACATGAGACCCTCAAGGCTTGGACGGCCTTTCTTCCCATCATGGGTCCTGCTGAGAACCCTCCTTACAAATAAAACCTTTCCCCACAGACAAAGAGTTATCTTTTCTTCAGCTCACTCCTGCAGACTTCTTTAGCAGCTCTCTCAGAGCAGACAAAGAAGGCCAAACCATGAAGCCTTGTCGGCCCTGACCAACACACAAGCCAGCAGCTGGGAAAGGTGCCTGGCCAGCCACGCTTCATCCTGGGTCTGCTAGACTCGACTGCCTGCTTCAGCATCTGAGAGGCTCTCATCGCCTGGAGAACATGTCCGGGCAAATACAGAGCTAAATTGCTGTCCTAACCTCACAACCGGTAGCAGGAGCAAAGATCCTGCATGCGAAACAGCTCTGTGTATTTCTTCTCAGCCTGTACTAAGGAGCGAACCCAGATGAGCGGAAGCTGTGGAATTCTGAGGAAAAACCCTGCTCAAATCGGACCGCAACCGGTTCAGAGAACGTGCTCACACCAGGCCTCCGACCCGACCACATGCAGCAGAGCCATTATTTCAACAAATAATGTTCTGTTTAACTTGGGTCCCGCATTGTAAATGGATTGAAATACATGGCAAATGTCTTAACTCCATGCCATGTTCTGTTTAACTTGGGTCCCGCATTGTAAATGGATTGAAATACATGGCAAATGTCTTAACTCCATGCCATGTTCTTGGAATCAGACCCTCAGTGAACAAGGATTCACCGGGTTATCCTGATCATGATCAACCACCCTGGTTTGTCCTTTGTTTTGTTTGCAAATAGTTCCTTAGCCTCTTTCTATCTTCATTTGCCCAGTAGCCCAGTCAAGTCTCACCAGCCTAGCAGAGAGGATTCACCAATCGAACATTGTGCTAATTCAGGCAAACAGTATCACATAGTGATGCTCTCCGGATGTTCATTTTACCTGTTACTAATTTCTTGAACCAGAAAAGAAGCTGTTACTCCTTTACCCTGTGTGTGCAGGTTCTACAGTCAAAAGACAGCCAGTGCTCGAACTCATCCCTCTCAACCATTGTCTCGATATCAGCCCAAAAGCCGATCATCACCAGACAATACCCAACAGACAGAGAGTTATTTATGAAACATTAAATAACTTTAAACAGTGTATAATTGCACAACACTATCAACCAGACAACAGCACCCACAATGATGCTCTCCGGATGTTCATCTTAAAATAAATTCTTGAACCTGAAAAGAAATATGTCAATACCTAAAATACATGAGCAATTGCTGTTAAAAGATCGCCAATACTCAAATCATCCCCCACAGCCATCCGGACGTCAGCTCCCCGCTGACATTCATCAGACAATACCTACAAACAACATTTAAATAACATGTATAATTCCACAACACCTGAAGTAATTGATTAGCAAAACATTAAACTGACCGATGAAATGACAAGAGTGACAAAGTGGCCTGGTCAGCATGAATAAGAGGTCTGAACCAGTACAGACCGTTCCAAACGAACGCCGAATTGCACCAGAGTTGCAGCGGTTTGAACAACAATTGGTATAAATCGCTGGATTTAAAATGCACTTCTGAAATAAAATGGGTTAAGTAACAACACAACCCTACTGTCCGGTTAAACTGAACGTGAATGACATTGAAGGTACTTAATGCGGAAGGATTGCCAATAGAAGTCTTTGAATGACAAAATCAGAGATTTAAAATGCTGAGACATTTGCTAATACAGCCTGCAGGATGATGATAAAGGGGAGAAGTGAAGAACGTTACCATATCAAAGATAGTAAGAGAACACAGAAATAGGAAAAAAACAAAAGGAGAATGATAAGGTTAACATTTCAGCCTACAAACTTAATTAACACTTAAAATCAAGCATACTATGGACAAGAAATGACTGTAGAAAATATGAACAATTAGTTAAATTAGAATGATATAATTATTAAATAAGAGAAGATATATGGAGTCCATCACGAACCATACTGCAACCAGTAGGTGGCAGTAATGCTACTACAAGCTTGTTGCCAACCGCCAAAACCAGAAGAAGAAGAAAACGAAAACAAACAGAATAGCTGTGTCTCAATTCGGCGGCTGCGTCCTTCGAAGGACGCATTTTAAGGCCGGTGACGTCACAACGATGCGTGGAGGCTGTCCCATTTGGCAAAAATTCTGAGGATGCTTAAAATGCAGCCTTCGAATGCGTCCTCCTTTTCCCCGAATTCTGAGGATGCACCGTTACCATCCTCAGTGGCCTCGCCTGGCACAAGATTTCGCAAGGTGCTTTGCTTGCTTTTTTTTTTAGTAGTTGAAGAAGAAGAAAGAAGGCGGATTTTCTAATGGAAAGCAGCAGCGCTGGCAGTAGCGCTGAGTACAGCTTTAAATGTAAGTAGTTTGTTTTTATTTTTTTAACTGAACATCTATTAAAATACGTGACGGTAACGGAGCCACCGGAAATTGTAGGACCAGCTGAAGCTAAAGCTTAGAGCTAATCTGTTGATACGAGACGTTCAGCAACATTAAAAGCCTTCATAAAAATGTCACAATTTTTTATTTTAACCTACATCTTATTGTAACTGTGCTGATAGCCGTGTCCCTCACAAATCCGATCAATCTATTCTCATACAGTTTATTACAAGTGATTAGAACTGTCAAAGCTTAATGCAGCTGAAGAAATAACATCAGTCCAGCTGTACTGGGCTGTCAATACTGCAAACGTTTTGTTTGAATACTCAATAACGTATAGTTAATTTACAGTACAGTATAATAAGGTTTAAAGTATAATTCACTTGAAGAACAATACCGGCGTAATTATACAGAAAAGTCATTTTGCTTGTTGACATAACAGAAATATGCTTTACATGTCATTTTGTTCTAGGGAGCAGGGAGCATACAGAGGAGTTAAAACTCAGAGGAGGATAAAACTCCGTGGGCAACATGTCCACCTCTTTACCGGGGCCAAAAACACTGCCACAGTCGGATGGAGGTAAGAGTTGAGACATAATTCCATATACATGTTGCATTTGTATGTAAAAGTCACACAAGTTCAAAGAAGTCCTGTTCAAACACCAACGTACAAATATAATCTTTTGATCACATCAAATGATGCCCAGATGTCACTTTTTTTAATCTTATAGTTGTGATAGTAGTGATCCTTGTGTGTTTATCTCTTCTCGTTTCTCTTGTTTAGAACAATCCTGCAAAAAACGGGCCTGGAGGGTGAAGTTGAGCCACAACAGGCCAAAAAAGAATGGGACAACTTGAAAAAAAAGATCCAGGGACAGGGCAGGGGGTCAGTGGGAAGCCTACTGCTGCCACCTGGCCATGGTTTGTCCTCAGGTTCTGTGGTGCTGTCATTGTTAAATTAAATTATTAAATTGTCTATAAAAGTTATTGTTGTCTGTGTGTTCTTAAAGTCTTTTAACCTTTTACATTATCTGTTTCATCACTTCTTTACAATTTAAGTAAACTTAGAACAACTTCTCAGTGACAACATCAATTTATTTTTAGAGAAACAAGTATTTACAATAAACTATCAAAAACATTAACTATTTACATTAGATTTTAAAATTAACTACTACAACTATTTACAGAAGATATAAAATAAATATTACTAAAGACCATATTTATATATACAATTTTGACTGAGCAGGAGTCCCTGGTGGTGCTGCTGGACTGGATGGGATGCCACACAGATGACCTTGGAGTCTTCTGACTGCGAGTGGGACATCATCTGGGGGGTGGGGGATGCCTCTCTCCACTGTTCACCACATCATCCATCAGGGTTTGCAGGGCTGTCTCAATCGACGGCTGCCATGTTACTAAATATGTTTAAGAAGACGCAGAAAATGACTTTACTACAACTGTTTTCATAACCCTTACATGAGAAAAGCTAAAAAGTGATTATACTTGCCATCTAAATGTAATCGTGGTCGGGTAGAACCTCCTCCAGGGCAGACACCTCGACAGACAGCTGGTCCCGCCAGGGAGCACCACTGACTGCCTCCAACACGTTCTCCCCCTCCTCATCCTCTGGCATGTCGTCCTGCACTTCATCCTCTGGGGCCATGATGTTACCGGCTCCCAGGCAGATGTTGTGCATTTAAGTTGATGCAGCAGTACATCGGCCTTGTCTGGATAGAGACATGAAGATTAAGAACAGGATTAGATGATAGCAATTTCATTTTATCTGATATAATTCTAGTGAATGTCAACCCCTTAACGCCTGGTGTTGCTAATTTGTGACCAAACAATTCTGGCCTTTACTTATTTTACTTCATCTAGAGCCACTATTTAACTTTTTTTTTTACGTTTTTACATTTATATTTATTTTTCCTGTATTATTTTTTCGTTATATTACAAATAAAATCAGGCAGTAAGGGGATAACAATTTAGACAAATAATGATTTATTTCTCAATATTAGTTTGGCTTCTCAACACAACATTAGTGATAGTGAAAGTAGTGATTTAAGTCAGTTATTTACAGGGTTTGTACACATTTAACTATTCAATTCAAATTACTAAAGTTACAAACATAAGCCTATATCAGGTCTTACAAATAAATATAACATTTTATATTTAAACATATTCGTCAATCTGCTGACAAGCGTTTGTTTAATAACTGGTATATTATGATCATTAGCAGGCCCCTGTGGGTGAAAATAATAGCAGGTAAATGTTACCTCTCCACTGCGCTCCTCCAGCCTGAGAAAAATTCGTCGCCGGTTTTACTGCCGCCGAAGCCGTCTAAACCGACTCTCCTCCTCCAATAACAAGTAAATAAAAAATAAATAAATTCAATATCCATTTTTTTGCGTCGTTTATCGGCGCTGGTGCTGTTTTTCTCCGGGCTAGGGGTAGACGTGATGACGTCGTGTCGCAACCAGGAAGTGCTCCAAAGGCTAGACTGTCCCATTTACCAACGGTTGAGGATCCTCCGGAGCATCCTCCGATGGCTGGGTCCTCCTAAGGCTGTGTAGGCTGGGTCCTTCGAAGGACGCAGCCGCCGAATTGAGACACAGCTAATGGATGGGATACTTCTGCCTAACAGTCGGACAGTTTAGAAGCATGATGAGCGAAATGCATGTAATATGAATGAAAACATGAGTGGATACATGTTACCTTGAGCTGCTATAGAGCGGGCATGAGAGGAGATCCGGCTGAAAGTTGCGCAGGGACGATACGGGAGGATGGGCCTCTCGGCTACGAAGCGGAGCGGGACCGGAGCTCAGATAGAGTTGGGACGGCGTCTACGTCGCTTGTGAAAAGCGGGGATTTACAAGTTCATAGCGCCAGGAATCAGAGCTGATGAAAACAGAGGTTGGGTGACGGAATGAGACGCCACAGCGGAAGAAGGCCAGCTAAGAGAGCGAATCCAGGTCAGTGCTGGTTAAGATATGCTGGAGCGAATACAGAGATTGCAGAGGATGGATGCGCGGCTAGATGGCGTTCCTATGAGCAGCAGGATTTGAGGATGAGTTGTTATCGTCTTGAATCGGACATTTGATTCGAAATCCGACATGCAATCCGTTTGCGCTTGCTGGTTAGCAGGCTGAGACGTGGATTTGAAGTTGCTTTTAAGATGAGCGCGGGATGCTGATTGGCTTCATGGAGGTGCGGTTCATAGCTGATTGGCTCACATCAGAGGCGGATCGGACTCTTATTGAATGGAGGCAGGCGATGAGTTTCTTCGATTGAACTTGCGCTTCAGCTTCATTTAATAAATAATGTGACCATAATCAAGTCTGACAATGTATGAATATTGGTAATTGAAGCAACAAAGTGTAATACACAGAGGAGCCCTTTAAGCTATAAAAGAAAGTGGGTAAGAAAAATGTATGCACCTCAGACGATATGGGGAAAAATAGATGTACATAAATGAGCAATAAATATGAACAAGAAAAAGTTGTAAAAAACTCTCTGGACTCTTGGACACAAGGTGATGATAAGAGGATAACAGCTTGAAAATTATATCAATGCATGAAGGTTGACTCTGAGGAACATCAGAGCTGCAATGGCGCCCAACATTGGCACTCCTGCTGTGCAAAGAACATCTTGAACAGGACTATGCATGACTGCTTTGCTTTACAGGTGATGGATTTCAACTGCACGGGGTCACAAACGTGACCTAACTGGTTGCCGTTCAGGAAACGCACCTAAAACACACTCTTGGACTCTAGAGGGAAGAACATTTAAATATGGTAATTCAGCAGCATGCAATTTGGGGTAAATGGGGTCTAAAGCAGGACACTTAACAGGACATGAGCTGACATCCTTGGCTTACAACGATGCTTCATGATTCAGCCTATGGGAAGGCATGACTATAGGTTTACTCAAAGTGGAAGTAGTGGAGAGACATTTCACACACAGGGGGTGAGGAGACACCCAGGACAATCTGCTGTGATTTGAAACTGTTATGAATTTGTCACAGTTTGACACAGGAGACGACGAGGTGGTCCCACAGGGATTACCTAAAACCTAACACTGACTGTAAACGTTTTTTTGGGGTTTGCTGGGGTTGCCAAAAGAAGAAGCATCAGAGAGGACTTTCTCTGTCCTGACCAGGTCCACACTTGAAACACAGATATCCAACTACAGAGGTCTAGACAAATACGGACGCAGAGACGCCTTCGTCCAAGAATTCCTTTAATCCACAGATTAAAATGCAGCTACTAAGGCTGAATGGAGAATTAAAAGAGGCGCAAAATTAATGCGATATATTGACCACAGGTGGTCAATATTTAAAGAGGTTGAAGGAACTGCACGATTTCTTCAATAATCAAAATAGACAGCGATTGATAATGATATGAAAATGCAAATTCTAGGGTTGGAGAAAAAATTTTTTATTCACATGATTAATCTGCTGGGAGAAGATGTGGTGCGAACATAAAATAAGGATTTATGAATCACGGGGTGGTGAAATTACACAGACACTTCTGGAAATGCAATAGTAATAATAATGGATGAGTGTAATGAGAGTAATGTCTGCTTAAAATTTTCCATCAAGGTTTAGACTGAACACATGAGAACTGAGAACAGAATACTTAATAAAGGGCTGAATTGTAGAGGTGGGTGGATCGATCCTAGGATCGATACTATTGATACCAACGCTGGTATTGATATTAAATTTAACAAGATCGATACTTTTTATTCTCTCCCACGCGTGCTGACTGCAGCAGATTCACCAGTCTCCCCTTCTGTGTCACGGCACTTTGCTGCCCCCTAGTGATGTTACGTTATGTGCTGAGGCTTCGAGGTGTGTGTCGAGTAATGGAGGGGGCGTTTCCGCAATGCGCGTATCGAGGCTTGCTTCATTTGGGGGAGGAGCCGAAAACGATGACGTCCGAAGCCTCGCTGGCCGGCTGTACCACGTGACTGCTTCGGGAAGTGGCTCAGATTGTTGCGCGGGGTTTGACGGCTTTAAAAAGTCCACAAGCTCCATTCAAAATGTGGGTTGTTGTAGGAGAGTTGCGGTCAGTTGAGAGAGTGGATAGAGTTTGGATAGTTTGGATAGTAGAGTTTGGATAGTGGTTATTTAGTTTGAGAAAGTTAGTTTGGTGTTTGGAGAGTTTAGGAAAGAGATACATAGGAGATTTAGGAGTGCGAGGACAGGATAGGAGTAGGATGGAGCAGGCGAGAAAGAGGAGGATGTCCCCTATGTGGGAACATTTTGATTTGATAAGCCCTAACAAGGTAAGGTGAACTGAACATTTGCAGATGCATTAGGTTTGCTTATGAGGAACTGTATTTTTCACTGTTTCTTATTTTGTGTAAAGGTGAGGTGTTTATTGTGCTCCAAGGAGTTGGGGTACAATAATAACACCTCATCCATGCTAAGGCACTACCGTGCCTTGCATGAGAATAGGGATGAAACTGGAGCTTCACCCAGCCAAGGTATTTCATTACTATATTAAAAACACACTTTCACAATTTTTGCATGCTGATGTTTGCTTGTTGTGCAAATAAAGATAGGTAACAGACACTGTATTTATTCCCTTTTAACCAGCCACCAGAAAAGCAGAGCTGGATGAAGCTCTAGTCTCCATGATAGTGAAGGATACCCAGCCTTTCACTATTGTGGATGACGTTGGATTCAAGACATTTTTGTCTAAGCTGGATCCCAGTTATGTTCTCCCTACAAGGCAGGTATGTGTGGGTCCATACATGAAACGAATGACTACATTATTGTATGTGTCACAATTCAGCAATATATATATATATATAAATGTTTGTATATATATATATATATATATATATATATATATATATATATATATATATATATATATATATATATATAATCTCTTCCTTTAGGCTCTGAAGGCCATGGTGGAGGCCAAATATGAGTCTGCTAAGGAGCACGCTAAGGCTAAAGTACAGAAGGTGGCTGCTGTTAGCCTTACATCAGATATGTGGACATCCATCAACATGGATGCCTACCTGGCAGTGACATGCCACTTTGTGGAGGAGAATGAAAAGCTGAGCTCGGTGTTGTTGGGAGTGCAGGCATTCCCCCAGTCTCACACTGCTGAAAATATTGCTTGTGTGAAAGCCTCCCTGATGGAGGAATGGGGAATCTCAGGCAAGGTGACATGCATGGTCACCGATGGTGCTCCTAATATGGTGGCATGCGTGAGAGACCTGAAGCTTCGCCACCACATTTGTGTTGCTCACACCCTCAATCTTATTGTGAAGAGGGCGCTTGACCACCAACCTGCGCTCTCTTGCCAAAGCAAGGAAGCTGGTTGGCTACTTTAGAAGCAGCACCACTGCTAAGGTATCCTCTTTTATTTTATTCCAATATATAATGTTAATAGTTTGTCTGTACTCCTACTGCAGTGACTTAATGGCCTACTCTTCTGTATCTTTAAAGGAGAAGCTTACACAAGTGCAGCTTCAGCTGGGCATGCAAGCAACCAAGCTGATGCAGGAGGTGGAAACAAGATGGAACAGCACCTACTTGATGCTGCACCGTCTGGTGGAGTTGAGGGAGCCAGTAGGAGCGGCATTGGCTGGATTGCACACTGACATTCCCTTTTTAACTGCCAGTGAGTTTGATATTGTTGTAGCGTGCCTTTCGTTACTCTCTCCTTTCTATGACGCCACCATGGAGCTCTCGGCAGAACAACACGTGTCGGCATCAAAAGTTATCCCCCTCCTGAAGATGATAGAGAATGCCCTTCAGGAGGAGGACACCAAGTCGGCACCTGCAGAAGCAGTGCAAATAGGAGAGCAGCTCATCAGACATCTCAGGGAGAAGCTGCACATGCTCCAGTCAATGAGCATCTTGTCGCTGGCTACACTCCTGGATCCACGATTTAAAGTTATAGCATTTTTCAGCAACACAAAAGCTGCTGAAGCAGTGAAGCGCTTGACTTCAGAGTGTGCCACCGTAATCCGACGGAACCTAGAAGAGAACACTCACGAGATTCCCCAGGCTTCCACCTCTCAAGAATTCAGTGGAGGTAATCTTTGGTATTACATTTTGAGATTACTTATTCCTATTAAAACACTTACTAACCTGACCTGTGGTTTCCATTTAGGTAGCAGACTTTGGCAAAGATTGGACACTAGTGTCATGGAGGCAAAGAGGACTCCAAATGTCTCAGCAGATGCCACCGTAGAGGTCCAGCGCTACCTCTCAGAGGCGAACATAAGCAGGCTGGAGAACCCCCTGGAGTACTGGGCTAATCATCGGTCACTGTACCCCAATCTGTACAAACTTGCACTTATTTATTTATGCACCCCGGCATCATCTGTGCCATGTGAGCGTGTCTTTTCAAAGGCTGGAGAAGTAGTATCAAAAAAGAGAAATCGTTTGAAACCAAAAACTGTGGAGAAATTGTTGTTTCTTAATAAAAATGCATGAAATCATCCAAGTTACACAAGCATCAGCCTATTCATTACCCCTCCCTAGTTCCATAAGCACTTTCACTGTCCTCTGCCTGATTAAGGCTATGCCATTTTTGTAGAGTCACAGAAAAACATTATTACACAACATGCCATATCACATGACACTCCTATTTTGGGAATAATTACACACAGAGAATACATTCAAACAATATTTTATTGTACACATGTGTTTACAAAATTTATGTAGACAAATGATTTCGTCCTACACCTTCTGTGAAGTCATTCCCAAGAGCCATAATAGACAAAAATTAATGCATCACACGTGTTAAGATACAGCTGGCTGTGATTATACAACTTGCCAGTAGGTGGTGCAGTGTGCACATGAACCGTCAAGAAATGAACCTTTTCTCGAACCAGTTGGCTGAGTGGTTCAATGCCTCATGAGGCTTCATCTCGCCATCACTACTGCCCCCCCTCCCCTCAGGTACTGTCACATGGCTCACCAGCGCCAGGTAATGAGCACGCAGGCTCAGCCTGGCCCGCCCACTCAGCTCTCTCCACTCAAAACACAAACAACCACGCTGCTGCTCCTCAGACTCGGGGAGAGAGAGAGAGAGAGAGAGAGAGAGAGAGAGAGAGAGAGAGAGAGAGAGAGAGAGAGAGAGAGAGAGAGAGAGAGAGAGAGAGAGAGAGAGAGAGAGAGAGAGAGAGAGACATGAAGAGGGAAAGAGGCGCCGTTTGGCCATATTTTAATACCGTAAATGAAACAACGGCAAGCGGTAATAGTTTGTAAAAAGCTGGTTAAATGCAGTGGAAACACAACAAATTTATATAAGCACATGAAAAACCATGAGCAAGAAATAGATAATCGCATTAATAAAATCGAACGTTCTAGAAGTTTACTGAGAAAACCATTCTTTAAAATGTTATTTTATCAAATAATGTTTTGTTTAACTCAGGATTTACATTGTGAATGGGTTGAAACCCATTGATCATGATCATTCTGTTCTGTCTCTCTTCGAGGTCGGTCGTGCTTTCCTCTTCTCTCCAGCTTTCACCCCCCCACCCCCCTCTCCTGCTTCTGCTGCTATGTCTTGTCTTTCTGAGCACTTTCTTCATCAACTGAACTCTGAAAAACATGGATCTGGTTTACCTTCTGCTATATGTGTCTCGTCTTATTTGTGCAAGAGGTTTTTGATATCTCAAACTGTATCCTGTTATAGGATAAAGTATGAGGTATGTTTTTTCCCTCCCACCTTTCTTTGTTGAAAATCTATCTTTTCCACAGATTCAAAGGCAGCGCCCAGTGGGCACCGTGTAATGCGGCCCCTTGGCAGCAAGGCCCCAGTGAATTGTCTCCCCCTAAAATGTTTGTGATGTTTTGTCTTGCCGGTTGTACTGAAACTGTCAGGAACCAGAGACAGAGGGACCCAGTATTCAACCAGACAAGCAGAGGTTAGGTTAAAGAAGGTTTATTTTTCCAAAAACAGATGTGAGCAGAAACCAAGACAGGCAGGCAAAAATGAAGGGCAGGACAAAAACAAAGCTTGTGGTAAAAAACAGTCCAAGGCAAAAAAGCAGGCAATTTGATAAGGGAGGAAAAACACAGTACAGGGAATGCTGGCAAAACTCACCCATGGACATGGCAGAAACAAACAATGATGTGGCCGATTGCAGGGGGCAGAGACAGATATAAGGTGAACAGAGTGAAACTAATTACAAGAATGGGTGGAGCTGATCGGGGGAGACAAAATGGCTGCAACTAAACTGAAGCTGATTGGATGGTAACTGGTGAAGGGGAGTGAGAGCAAGACAAAAGAATGCTGGCAGGTGAACTGAATAAAGGCTGGTGACAGAAGTGATCAGAGCAGGCCAGAAGAAAAGTACAAAATAAAACCACATTAAAACCCAAACTATTGCATTAACCAAAACTAGTACAGAATTGATTACATAAAAGAATCACTAAACCAAAACAGAACTTAAACTAATCCAGAACCAAAATCACCATAAAGACCAAACAGAACATAAGCAAATAATAAAAACCCCAAATCATGACAGAAACAGCAATTTCCCTCTGGGATTATTAAAGTATGTCTGATTCTGATTCTGATTCTGAAACACATACCAAATGCTGTTCTGAATTAGTTAAGCTAATTTAACCTCAATTCACATTCTTTAAGTTGAACTTTTGTTCTTTAACTCAGGTCTGCAGTGAACCAGGATTCACTGAATTATTCTGATGATGCTGATGATGATGATCAACCACTTTATTTTGTCTTTTGTTTCTTTTGTGTGTACATAGTTCCATAGCTTCTTTTTATCTTCATTTTGCTTAGTCGTTCTAGTTAAGTTTCACTAGCCTCGTAGAGAGGATTTGTTGATTGAAATATAGTGTTAATTCAGATAAACAGCATTCTATAGTGATGTTCTCTGGATGTTCATTTTATTTCTGTTAACAAATTCTTGAACTTGTAGAGAAGTTGTCACTCATTTATTCTATATGTGTGCAGAGTTTTCACCGGACAATACCTAATAGACAGAGAGTTATCTATTAAACATTAAATAACTTTAAAACAGTGAGTCATTGCACAACACACCTTATCTTTGCGGGCTAAAACTTATATAACTAATGAAAATGTAGACAAGCACGATAATGGAACCATGTTTAATCACTCAACATTACAATCAAACATTCCGGAAAATAAGAAGAAATGCAGGCAGTACAATGCAAATTATATAAATTATGGGTTTATTCCATCACCCACGAACATACATCTGCCGATGTGCCTGCTATGTGAGCAGGTTTTCTCCAACGAGACAATGAAGCCGTACAGGAGCATCAGTCAAAAAAATATCCTGACAGGGCATCAAACCACTCGGCCTACTTCCAGTCCTAAGGGATCATCATTCAAGGCGCACTACAATTAACAGTATGTGCGCTCAGAGTGTCAACCAGATGGAGAGTGGTTTGGTGGCATCTTATAACATAGCACTACTGATTGCAAAGGCCAGCTTACCGTTGACTGTGGGGGAGTTTCTTGTTATTCCCACAATGAAAGAGGCAATCTACAACGTCATGCATCGCGATCCGTCACCAGTCATCAAGGCTGTCCCGCTCTGTAATGACAGTGTGGCCCGGCGCATATGGGAGATGTCAACTGACATGGAGGCACAGCAGTGCGCAAAGTTGCGCCGCTGTCCCTTCAGTGTCTGGATGAGACCACCACGGCTGACAGCAAAGTCCTAAGTTCCTATAGGAAAGGGACATCCCGGTGATTTACCTGGTCGGCAGATACCGGTGATTCGCCACCCAGCTTTGATAAGGATGGGCTTACTGCACCATCACAATTTGGTAGCCAAAAAAAGTGTCCCTGTCACTCCATCAGTCCCTGGACATTGTGGTCCAGGCGATCAACAAAATAAAAGCACATGCGCTGAATCATTGGCTCTTCAGACATCTGTGTGGGGAAAATGATGAGGCCTTTAAGAAGAAGAAATCTTTACTTGTCATTGCAATTGTACATTCCAATGAAATTTGTCTTCTGCATTTAACCCATCCCTTAGGGAGCAGTGGGCAGCAATCGCACGCCCGGGGAGCAAA
The DNA here is from genome assembly GCA_037039145.1 of Fundulus diaphanus. Taxonomy (NCBI): domain Eukaryota; kingdom Metazoa; phylum Chordata; class Actinopteri; order Cyprinodontiformes; family Fundulidae; genus Fundulus; species Fundulus diaphanus. The sequence goes on from CM073127.1 coordinate 55,314,623, forward strand.
ATGGGGCTAGGGGTCTTGCTCAGGGACCCATAGTGGCAGTCTGTGGGGATCAAACCAGGTACTTGCAACCTTCTCAGAGTGCAGGCACGCTGCTCTAACCATTAGGCTACCACCTCTGCTGCTCCACACAGCAGCTGTATATATATATATATATATATATATATATATATATATATATATATAGAGATAGATAGATAGATAGATAGATAGATAGATAGATAGATAGATAGATAGATAGATAGATAGACAGACAGACAGATCGATAGCTGCTCTCTCACCCACCCATCATACTCCTGAGCAGGGTTGATGGCTCTCCATTTATCAAGCTCGGGTCCTGGGAGCTTGAAGGTTCTTCTTAGAATCTTAGCTGTTCCTAAGCTTGGGCTGGATGTCTGATGTTTCTCCAGGTATCTGTTGGAGCCACTTCTCCAGAGAGGAGGTTACTGACCTGAGTGTTCCAATGACCACAGGCACCACTGTTGCCTTCACCTTCCAGGCTCTTTCTAGTTCTTCCCTGAGCCCTTGGTATTTCTCCAGTTTCACATGTTCTTTTTTCTTGCTGTTTCCATTGCGCAGGATGGCCACAGCGATCACAACAGCTGTCCTCTGCTGCTTTTCAATGATCACAATGTCCGGTTGGTTGGCCATTACCATTTTGTCTGTTTGTATCTGGAAGTCCCACAGGATCTAAGCTCTGTCATTCTTCACCACCTTGGGAGGGGACTCCCATTTTGACCTGGGGGTCTCCAATTTGTATTCTGAACAGATGTTTCTGTACACTATACCAGCCACTTGGTTATGGCATTCCATGTATTCCTTCCCTGCTAATATCTTACACCCTGCTGGATGGTTTCCGGGGCCTCTTTGCATAGCCTGCACCTGGGATCTTGCCTCGTATGGTAGATCTTAACCTCTATTGCTCTGGTGCTCAAGGCCTGCTCCTGTGCTGCCATGATCAGTGCTTCAGAGCTGTCCTTCAGTCCAGCCCTCTGTAACCATTGGTAGGATTTGGTCATATCAGCCACTTCAGCTAACTGTCGGTGGCACATCCCATGCAGGGGTTTTTCCTCCCACGATGGTTCCTTCGGTTCCTTCTCTTTCAATTTCCATTTTCTGAGACATTCACTGAGCGCTTCATCCCTTGTGACCATCTTCCTGATATATTCTTGGAGCTTGGATATTTCATCTTCAATAGTGGCTCTGATGCTAACTGAGCCTCTGCATCCTTCTTTGCACTTAGTGTATAGCATGTGGATACTGGATTTTGGGTGGAATCCACCATGCATGGTGAGTAGCTTTTAACATCAGTGGTCTGGATTTCCTCTTTGGGCCAGCTTATTATCCCAGCAGAGTATCTGATTACTGGCAAGGCATAGCTGTTGATTTACCCGACCTTGTTCTTACCATTGAGTTGACTTTTCAGAACTTGCCTTACTCGTTGCAGGTATTTGGCTATTGCTGCTTTCTTGTGAACTCTTCATGGTTGCCATTTGCTTGTGGTATTCCAAGGCAGTGGCATGCTGGGACAATTTTTCAACCCGGCAGTTTCAAATCCAACCGGCCCACAGACCCGATTACTTATCTAAAATAAAAATTATGTGCTGTCTCTAGAGTTTATAATATAGTTTATGTATACAGGACTAATCTAAAGTGCCATCAAAATCACACGAAGTAACTAGTACTTAATTAAGTAATTTTTTCAAGTAATTTCTACCAGAGAGAAAACATAAATATACACATATCTCAGTACTAACTACATCAATGTGCGCCTAAGGAGTGCATTGGTGATCACAAAGCCTTCAATTGTGAACACAGGCTTGCCTACCAGTCTCAGAAGTACCTGTTCCCTCCTTAACTTTTATTTCCACCGTAGGTCTGATTTCAATAGGACTTTGGTGCTGCTGGGATGCTACAAAAAACATGCAATTGATGGGTTAATTGTTAGCAACATCTATACAAGAAATCACAACATGAATAATTTCAAATGCATGCACATTCTTCTGCATGCAATTTCACTTACCACTTTCAGAAGTACCTGTTCCCTCTCTAACATCAGTTTCATTTGTAGGTCTGATTTCAATAGGACTTTGATGCTGCTGCTCAGATGCTACAAAAATCGTGCAATGATTAATGGATTAGCTGGTTAGCAGGCATCTATACAATTAATCACAGCATAATTACTGATGCATGCACATTTAAACTGTATGCAGTTGACTAGTGTACACAATTTCACCTACCACTTGAAACCTTCCTAACATTTGTTTAATCTGTAGTGGTGGCACAAGCAGGTTTGATTTTATTTGCAGTTTGATAAGCTCAGGTGCTACAAAAATCATGCAATTAATAGGCAATTTTTGATTCCCAAAACATGCACTAATAGTCCCAAATCCTGCTAACAAATTATTAATAAAGTAACTACTTTATTAATAATCTAAATAATCAAAATCATGTTCTCTTACCTATATTGATTTTTTTTTTGCCAAATTATACTGTTATTTCTTAAAACACAGCTGTGAATTATGTAAATATCACTTTGCCAATTCAGAGCGTAGTCTGATATTAGCTTATTAGCCCCAAACAAGCTATACCGCCATTGCTAGTCATTTACCATTTGTCACTTCTGTCTGTCGCCTGGAAAACATGTGTGTGAGCTTTGCACACTTTGCAGCACCTCTTCCAAGACTTTTCTCTTTTTTATTCTGGCCTTTTCAACCCCACTTGGCCTTTTTCTGTCCATCTCTAATCGAGCTACTCCTCCCATTTCCTGTCATCCAAGAGGGCAAGCATGAGTGAGGCTAAATTAGACTCAACCAACTCACGTGCAAAGAAGTGTTCAGTAGTATATGTTTCAGACAGGAAAAATAACTAAAATATAAAGGGTATTCTAAGGCTACATTCACACTGCAGGTCTTGATGCTCAATTCCAATTTTTTGCTGAAATCAGATATTGTTTTTTAGGTGGCCGTTCATACTACTATTAAATGCGACTGCCATCATACTTCTGTCTGAATGGTTCAAGACCGCAAGGCGTCCCACATGCGCAGATAACAGGAGACATAGTAGCGCACTATTTGCGGAAGTAATGGGGAATGTAATTGTTTCTGGAAGTGTTCGATATATATATATATATATATATATATATATATATATATATATTTCTTTTTTTTTTTTTTTCTTTTTATCTGAAGGTCCCCAGGGTCCATCATTAGCAGAAGGTACTAGAAAGCACAAAAATTGAATTCCTAAAGAGAAATCCCACAAACATCTTTTAAGTAGACAGCTGACTAACATGCTATAATGACTTAATTCAACTGGTGTAGAAATCTGTACAGTGATAGACTGAATGCTGAAGAGCAGCTGATGTGTCTCACAGAAGGGCTTCTTGCGCGTCTAGATTTCTACTTACTTTTCACCAACTTTCCTTTACACATTTGCGGTCTTGGTTGCATGACAGTAACTAAATTATCTAGCTTATGTTTGCCTTTCCCTATCTTATGTCAGGTATCTCTGGCTCCGGAGCAGCGTGTTTATTCTGCAGTTACTGGCCCAAAACCTGTTTATTGGTTTCTTTTTCTTTGGTCCAGTCTTTTTTTCCTCTTGGTGTCCTCTCATTCCAACTAGCTGAGGCAAATGTCTGTTTTCCATTACTCTGGTTTCATCAAAGGTTTCCTTTGTTTTAACTTTATTAAACCTCATTTGTTGAGTTTGAAGAGGATTGGTAGGTTGATCAAAGCACAAATGGTTATAACAGCATTTGATTTTACAGTGATTAATGACTACAAGTCATCAGATTACAAGTTACAGATTCAAAGTCTATTTTGTTGATTAGAGCTTTGTAATAGTTTTTTCTACAATTATACAAGCAAGACAAGAAGATCACATATTTTGCTCTACAAATGCAAAAAATATGAATGAAAATATCAACGCATGATGAGATAGGCAGAAAGAAACATAAAACACTAAGGTATGGAAAGGACTAATGAGAAAGGAAGTGTAAAGCAAAGACGGAAGTAGGCCATTTCTCCCAAGCTGCATTCCATTGCAGCTTGACCATGAAGAGTGTGAGATCTGATAAGTTTTTGACGTCAGGCAAATCAGCAGTTGATGGCCATTTGGATAATGTCCAAATCAGCATCATAACACAGTAATGAGGAAATGACTGAAGTCAGCTTTCTTTGTTAAAGCTAAGATTGAGTGACTTCCTTTTGTGATGTTTACAACAGTCTTAGCATCAGATATCGCAACATCCTCTGTGGATACAGCTTTCCTCTCATGCAAAAGCACAATTTAACAGTATTTTCTATTTATTCAAAACCCAACATAGTTTGTTCTCAAGAAATGTTTGAGACAAGTGCTGACGAGCACATTTGTGTACTAATCACAGCTGGTCATTTATCACCATACTTTCGACAGCTTTTCAGCAAATACTAAATAGAGTAATAGAAAATCAAAACAAGTAAAACTGATAGAAGCAGAGACACTCAGCAAAGTCGTTTTAAACATTATTGTCATGAATATTAAAAACAGGGTGTCACAATACTGTATTCTGTATCTTTATGACTTATACAGTATGTCAGGATCCCCAGGAGTTTGATTTTTAGCCCCCTGGGGATACTGCAATTTGCTTGTGTTTTTGCTCTGCTTTCGTATTGGGTATTTTCTGTGGATTGTTGTTGCTGTGATTCATTAAGTTTTCATTTCAATATTTATGTTAGTAGTTTATTTGTGTTTATTCCCATTTTCCTGCCTGCCCCAAGTTAGTTAGGTTATTCGTCCTTATCTGGTCACTTTTCATGCATTCCTAATAGGCTACGTTCACACTACAGGGAAATGAGACCCAAATCCGATCTCTTTGCCCATATGCAACCTATATCTGTCTTTTTCACAGCAATGTGAATGGCCCAATTCCGATCTCTTCACCCCCCCCCCCCCCCCCCCCCAGAAAAAAAAGAAATCAGATCTGTGCCACTTCCATATGTGGTGCTAATTCGGATACTCATCAGATTTTTTTTTAAAGCGTCCGCTGTCTCAACTGTCATGTCTAATTTTATCTGTCTCTCACGTCACTCTCCTGTCTCTCACTACACATCCACACACAGTAGCAGCAGTTAGTGCTCCATAAAAGACCATTGTTCACCACTGCGCTGCTTTCTTCTTACCTTATTTTGTCTTGCTACGATGTGGTCTTAATTCTGTTGGCTCCCATTGCTCAACAGATTTCTAATAATAACAAGGAGAGATGCTGGCCGGTATCCACATTTTTCTTGTCTTTTCGAGTTTTTTTTTAAACAAAACTATATTAAACACTTCTAGAAACAATAGTAATAATTCACCACCACTTCCACAAACAGTGCGCTGCTCTGTGACATATCCTTCTGTCTTGAACCGTTCAAACAGAAGTCTGATAATGGCCACATTTAATAGTAGTATGAACAAACACCTTAAAAAAAATCCGATTTCAGCAAAAAAATCGTAATTAAGCATCAAGACCTGCAGTGTGAATGTACCCTTAAATTCTGTTCTTTCCTCCTGCCTCTTTCAGATCAGTCCTCTCTGTCACCTTCTGTCTTACAGTCTTACCTTCACTCTCCTCACCTGTGTTAATTGCTATCTGTCTCCTCCACCCCTATATAATCATCCAGTCCAGTCACACCCTTTTCAGGTCCTTTGCAATGCTACCCCAGTTCTGGTCTTGTTTCTGTTGTGTTCCTGTTTTCTATTTTCACCTGCCAGCTTGTAAGCCTCCATTTTCATTATTTAATGAATAACTCTCATTGCAACTTCCCAGCTCTTGTCTGCATTTTGGTCCAAATCCTAACAACACAACAAACCTGGCACAGTATTTATCAGGGCAGTAACTCTCAAGGAAGTCTGCCAGACTTGTCTCAGATTTTGTCTCGGATGAGGAACAGCTCCACTCATTTAAAGCCAATTACAAATGCCATTGGATTATTAAAGATGTCCAGCCTTGCAGTGTTAATGTGAACAAGGGTTTCTAATCCTCCTCATTGAAGACTTTGTACAAAATGTTAAGCATAATTAAATTATTTTCAAATCAATTCTACTAATAGTGTATTTATACAACTCCAATTCATGGCAAGTATCATCCTGGGGCACTTTGCAAAATAAATAAAAAAAATAAATAAAAAAATACATTTTAAAAAGTCTATTCAATCCAATCATGTGCAGATGAAAAGTCAGTTGAGGGGTTAACTTTAATCCCTAATAACGAGCATGCATGTAGTGACAGTGAAAAGGAAAACTCCCCTTTAACAGCAGAACCAGGCTCAATGTGAACGGGCATAAAACCGTGACTAACTTGTGGTTTGAAAAGACAGAGCATGCGCACGTAAAAAAGCAACACAAATACACTGATGCAGGAGTACTTTTTATGTTTAAAGAAAAAGTTAAAGATGAACTCAAACCCAATCTGCAAATATTGACATAGCTGGAATATCATTTAGTGAGGCATTTCCACAAAACATTAACACTAGAAGTCCCGGAGATACGAGAATTTTCGTCAGCCTCCAGTCCCCCCGACACTACTTCACAACTCATGAATCTCTTTTCAGATGTAAATGCCCCATTAGCGCTGTGGTTGGAGAACCATTCTACCCCCTTCAGTTTCGGTTTCAGCTCAAGCCTCTCTGTTGACGAGTGTTTTACCTGAGAGCAGGGGGGAAAAAAATCATATTTGTAATTAAATATAACTAGGTCTACGTCATCAGTGTCGCCAACACCGGAATGATTTCAGACAGCGGAGCCACCCGCACAGGGATCAGCTGATAACTGATCTGTACAATGAAAATAGCTGTAGAGGTGGAAAGCAAGAATATTTATATAATAATGACCATCAGCCCTATTTACAAGGGGGCAAATATAACTCAAGTCACTTCAGCGCGATCTCTCGTGTGTGTGTGTGTGCCCGCGCGCGAGATGAGCGCACACACACACACACGTGTATATATATATATACTGGAGGGCCCGACTGAGTTTGCACTGGAAATAGGTTTCCAGCTCAAAACCGATTTGGCGGGGGGGGGGGGGGATGTAAATGTTGTGGGTGTGATTTCTAGCTCTCAGAATAAATAGGCCCAACAGATCGACTCAGAGTTATTGAGATTTCAAGCTAGATCAATATGGCTAGGTGTACCAAAAGGAGACTGAGCGCTTTGGAGGCTTTGGCTATGTTACAAGACATGCCAGACTGTGATTCTGATGGCGAAAACGTTGACTTCAAATTTGAAGAGGAAGACTCCACAGATGCAGAATCTTCATCTGATGAGGATGTGACCGCTCCTCCTGCAACAGATAATCCTCCTCCTCCAAGAAAAAGCAGGAAAGTTTGTGTTGTGATTGAGGAGGACAGCACAGACGAGGAGGCTACATCAGATGAGGACGACAACTCTCCTGGTAGCAAGAAACGCAAGGTTTCCGGTATGGACACAGCACCAGAACACACAGAGACAGCAAAAGATGGCAGTGTGTGGATCCAGCAAAAAGTTGAGGACTTCACCTCTCAGCAAACCACGCAGATGAAATTCAGCGGGACTGGAGGGCCAACTGAGTTTTCAAGACGGAAAACTACAAGTCGCCTCCAAAGCTTCCTCTGTTTGGTGGATATTGGTATTCTGATGACCATCAGAGACTGCACAGTCCAGCAGGGTCGCAGAACACATGTTTTGTACAAGGAATGTACAGGGTCTGAAGACAGTCGACAAAAGTTCATTCTGCGACTTGCAGATGAACTTCGTTACAGGTTTATGCAGGAAAAGGAAATACAAGAAGAAAAGATGAGAGAGCATCGTGAGATGAAGAGACATTCTCGTGGTAAAACAACACAGTGCCAGGTGCGCAATCTCTGCAACAGGAACCACAGCACTGAGCGTTGTGTGCACTGCACAAAGTATACCTGTCGCAAATGCAGGAAGGACTCACCTTGGGTTTGTGGAAACTGCTAAATGGGACAATTGTAGCTTTATATGTAGTGCTTTTCCTTGGGTGAAATAAATGTTACTCCAATACTGAAGTCATACTGTTTGTCATTTTCTAAGCGGAAATGTTGAATGACATAAAAAGGCGAGACAAGACAAAATACAATTATTCTCTAAGTTGTTCTTTCTTTCACATAGTGAGCTTTACAATATAAATGAGTCTGTTGGTGAATGGACAATATAAATAGGCTCTGCCTTGCCTTGTTGGAAAAGCATGGTTATGACCGATTCTCAGCTCAGGAACTAGGACCCGTCAAGGGTAGAGGGGGACAGAGGGGGGGGGGGGGCAGAGGGGGGCTGAGTAAGAAGAGGAGAAACTGAAAAATAACAGGGGAAAAAAGCCAGACCAAAACTAAACCATGACAATTTTTAGCCATTTTTTCCCAAGCACTGCCAAAGTGGGCTTATTTTGGTGGGCGGAGCTACCTGTCACATAGTGAGCCATGGCCAGCTACAACAGAGCACTGAAAACCTAAGAAGGCTGTTATATTCCAGTTGTTTACTTGTAGCCATGGAAGAAGAAAACATTTGAAACTTTCCAGAAGATTTTGTGGGTGTAGTGAGTATTCAACCATACCAGTATGAACCTGAACTGACAGCTGGATCACTGGAATAAAGTGAAGTCTGATACTCAGATCTCTGGATTCTGAACATGTGGCCTGTCACACCACAAGGAAGTTGGTTACAGTTTGTATATTTGCGGTCTGCAGATTCAGCGTTGTTGTCCCCCTGAAGCCTACAACTTCCTCGTGGTGACCATCATAGCTTAGAACAGTGTTTCCCAAACTTTTTTGGAGTGACCCACAATTTGAAAAATATGAAATATTGTGAACCCATTTGAATTAAGCTTTATTTACTGAAAATAAACCAATTGTGATTTAAAATACCTTTATCCTATACATTTTCTATGCGTTTTGTTGGTTAATTCAATTACAAATAATGTCAAAGTTTAAGTTAAAGTTAAGTTTAAGTTTGAAATCACTTCTTGGAAACAGTGTACACATTAAATCTAATTAAACAAAACATTACCAAAATAAGCAGATAAACAATCAGCTCTAAGTTTGTCTATTGCCCAAACCAGAACAATCAAAACAAACAAACAAACAATACAATAAAAACATGTTTTGAAGAAAGAAAAAGGATGGCACATAAACATCAATGTAGAAAATAATAAATACTAAAGAATTTCCATTTTCTTTACTAATGTGATGGATGGGCCTGTTTATTTTTTAATATTGCAGTCCAGTCTGGTGTACAAGAGGATAGTGCAACATGCGTGTCTGGTGCAGCATTCAGTGGATTTTGGTATTTTGTTTTTATTTTTGTCTGAACTGAGAATCCAACTTTGCATTTGTATGTAGTTGTGAAAGGAATGAGAAGCAGAATGCTCGCCTTACTTAAGAGGATATTCAGATGAGATGCTTATCCAAAATGAGGATAATTGCATGCATCCATGTTTTCTCTTTAACATTGAATCACTGCTAAGTTGTAACATCTCAGTTTCTTCTTTAAAGAAGAAGTCCGGTCAAAATCAGAAATCCAACTGCTGAAAGTACTTTAAATATAAAACTACTATATACTGTGCAATAAATTATCCGTTTTTTTAATTAAGAATAATTTTCATTTAATCATGTTTATGTGGAGGAACCCATCTTGTTCAAGAATAGTACTGTCACATCCCATTTTGTGACGTCACTCAGCGGACCCGCTGTTTAGCAAGTCCCAACGCTCTGTTGTTTGTCACGACGCACTATTTTCCAAGATGGCGAGAACTGGTGCTCTGTACTAAGCAGAGAGTGATGAAGTACTTAGTGACAGAGATGGGAGTTCCGTGGAGCTATTATCATCTTATAGCGATATGGATTTTATTAGAAGAGTTTCTTGACAGAAACCGGACTTATTTCCAGTGCAAACTCAGTCGGGTCCTACAGTATACATATTTATACGCGCGCGTGTGTGTGTGCGCGCGCGCTCACTCCTCTGCATCACGGCTTTACCGGCGCTGCAGTGGAGGAGAGATCGCGCTGAAGTGACTTGAGTTATATTTGCCCCGTAGTAAATAGGGCAGGTGGTCATTATTGTATAAATATTAAAATATAAAAGCGTTCCAGCACATGCTGGGGCAGAGGGATACCACATCACATGTGGTATCCCTCCGCCCCTCTGGTCGGAGGGATACCATCCCCGCAAATTCTAAATAAAAAAAAATAAAATAAAAAATAACTTACCGAAAATCCTCGCTCTCATGTCATGTTCAAAACATTCTTCTTCGAAATGGTTGCTGCATATGACGTGTTTTCTCTCTGGCCAGAAGTTAGATGGCAAATCCGCTCTCTTCAAGTTGGCAATCCAGCGACGAGCCCGGTGGCTCATGAATCGGAAAGTTGAAATAAGCAATGTTTTTTCCACTTTTACTAGTTGCGTTGGAACATCCAATGGCCATGCACGTAGGCATTGTTGCTGTAACAATAGCTCTCGCGAATGTCAATGGTGAAGTCCTCTGGAAAATCCGAAATAATTGTTGATGATCGTAGCTGTGTAGAACGGCTCCTATTGACTTTGCATGGAAAGCGGGGAGAAATGCTGTCGCCGCTTCCGCTTTTCCACGTCGCAGGATGTGATGTTAGACAAATATGGGCAGTAAGGGCCCATATTTGGGCCGGTACTTCAGTGTGGAACAGCAGGTGCATGCCAACGCATGTCGATGAATAAAGCAGTGATTCCACACTATGTCCACGCCAGCTGCCTCTCTAAATTTCTTTTTACAACCCCGCTGTTTTTGCCCGTCATATTTGCAGCTCCATCAGTGGTTATGCCTTCACAATGCTCCAGTCCAGACCACACTTTGTCACCACAAAGTTGTTTAATACAGAAAATATCTACCCACTTGTCGTCCCAGTAGGAATATTCAAGCAACACAAAATGTCCTCCGTGACTCTGTGCCTTGAGATGACATGTTGTTAATCGGGGCTATATAAATAAACTGATTTGATTTTAGAGAACATAAAGTTAAAAGCTGAAATAAATGCAAATACAAAATCAGAGTGGTAGAATTTAGGACACTTGGTCAATATGCGCTCCAACCTGTGGTTCTGGTGAGAAAACCCAATTTGCTTTGATTTCAGGTCATCTGCATCGTCTGGTCTGTAGTCTCTCATTGTCTTGACAATACGCTATAGTCTCTCTATGGGGTTCAGGTCAGGCCAGTTTGCTGGCCAATCAAGCAGAGTAACACCTGGTTATAGAACCATTTTTTTTTTTTTTACCTTGAGCAGTGCGCTGATCAGTGTTGGGTAAGTTACTTTAAAAATGTAATCCGTTACAGTTAAAAGTTACTTTGTTTAAAATGTAATTGTAGTGTAACTTTTTCGGTTACTTTTAAAAAGTAATGTAACTAATTACTTTTGATTACTTTTTGATTACTTTAAGGTTTTAATGAGTATTGACCCATGTTCAACATTTAATTTTTGAGAACTGAATGTGAACCTTAAAAAAGCACTAAGCTGAAAGGGAACTGCAGACAGGCAATCACAGGATGTCCACAAGTGTGTGTGTGTGACGATTTTTAAGTTTAAAACTAGGAGGATGGATTTTTCGGCAACTCCTTGCCAAAAATTGCATCCCCTGCTATCTCAGAGGAATTGACACTTATATGACTCTATTCCTGTATATCCATCAGTAGTTAAAGGACAAGAGTCAGCAAATGCAAATTCTGCCCTGTAAAACAATGACAGCACAATTGTTGCTGTATGATCTGAAGCCCCATTTGGAGCTTTTAAACAGGCTTTGAAAAACTTTGATAATTTGCTGCTGTAATATTATAGATTTTTTAGAATAAAAAGCTAGCAGATGTGCATAATCAAAAAAAAAACAGAAATACAATTATAGAGCATTCAGTATTGTAAGAAAGCCCACACTGTTTCTGGATAAATACATTATTGTATGAGTTAAGTTCTGTTCCGTTTTCTGCCTTTTTCGTTGTAAAACTGAAATGTCCCATGCTCCTGAATGCAACATAGCTTTCCGACGCTCACAAACGCAACACTGTGAACGCTGAGCTGTGTAGACGCGCGTTTGATTTTCAGCTTAAGACAAAGTTTTGCAGTTTCACAACAGACGTCGGCTCTCACGGTTTATTGTTGTGTGTGAATAACAAGAGACTGCATGATTGCAAAGCGCCTTGTTGCATCTTTCTTTTCCTTAAAATGAAGCCAAATAAAACCGTGAAACGTCCGCTCGCTTGCTGTTCTTTCAGAAGGCTCCACCAGCACAGGATGGATCATCAGAGTGATAGAGACAAGGAGCCGTAGCGGGAAACGGCGATACAGGGCGCGAAGCAATAAAAATATTATTACATATTTCGCAAAGGTTTTTCTTTATATTTTTAAAAAAATGTAACTAAATTTGTAATTCTTAATATTTTCGGAAGTAACTGTAACTGAATTACATACTTTCTCATTGTAACTGTAACGAATTACAGTTACTCTTTTTTTGTAATTAAATTACGTAACGTAATTACATGTAATCCGTTACTCCCCAACACTGGCGCTGATGCCATGTCCTACTGGAAAACAGCTCAATAAAGCTTATCTCCATAATGCTTGTCAGCAGAAGGAATCATGAAGTGCTTTAAGATTTCCTGATAGATGGCTGTGTTGACTGTGGTCTTTAGAAAACCCTGTGGACGGGCTAACACCAGCAGATGACATTGCACCCCAAACCCTCAATGACTTCACCATGGACTTCAAGCAATGTGGATTCTGTGCCTCTCAACTCTTTTCTGATTTTCAAATGAAATGAAAACTTTACTTTCATTTGAAGAGGACCGCTGAACAGTCCTGTGTTTTGTGTTCTCAGCCCTGGTAAGGCACATGTAGTCCATGTGTAGTTGATGTTTTCCAAAACCAGCCCTTTGACGAGGGTAAATGTTTTTTTTTTTTTGATTGAATTAATCAATTCAATTCAATTCGTCCGTCCGTTTTCTTCCGCTTATCCGGGGTTGGGTCGCGGGGGTAGCAGCTTCAGTAGGGAGGCCCAGACGTCCCTCTCCCCAGCCACTTGGGCCAGCTCCTCTGGGGGAATCCCAAGGCGTTCCCAGGCCAGCCGAGAGACATAGTCCCTCCAGCGTGTCCTGGGTCTTCCCCTGGGCCTCCTCCCGGTGGGACGTGCCAATTCAATTCAATTAAATTTTATTTATATAGCGCCAATTCATGAAACATGTCATCTCAAGGCACTTTACAAAGTCAAATTCAATCATATTATACAGATTGGGTCAGATTATACAGATTGGTCAAACATTTCCTATATAAGGGAACTAGTTGATTGCATCAAAGTCCCGACAAGCAGCATTCACTCCTGGAGAAGCGTAGAGCTACAGGGAGAGTTTTCTGCATTGTCCATGGCTTTGCAGCAATCCCTCATACTGAGCAAGCATGAAGCGACAGCGGAAAGAAAAACTCCTCATTAACGGGAAGGAAAAACCTCCAGCAGAACCGGGCTATGAACGGTCATCTGCCTCGACCGACTAGGGGTTAGAGAAGACAGAGCAGAGACACAACAAGAGAGACAAAAAAGCACAGAAGCACACATTGATCCAGTAATCTGTTCTACATTAGACGGTAATAGCGGCTGATCCTTATAACCAAATGTAGTCAACATGTTCTGCATACAGACAGATTTAACTGGGATCAAAGACTTACTGTTTTGGCTAACAACCTGCAGAGAGCAGACCCGGCTGCATTGGCGGGCATTGGGGGTCCGGGCCTGCCCGCTGAGCCAGCTGTGCCCGCCCTGGACTGGAAGCTGTCTTTTTTTCTGTTTTTTTACCTCGGAGTGGCCATTGTCCCGTTAGTACTATCTTTGATTTGTCAAGCATACAATTCAACCAATCAAATCAAAGACTGAAGGCAACATGCTAGCCAATTACAGCTGGAGACGCCGCGGCTCGGCTGTGGTCACCGTCGGTAGTTCGGGATGGAAATTCGGTCTTATTACCAAACAATTACAAGAAGTGACAACGAAGCGAACGAGAGAGAGCTGGAAGCAGCGCTATTAATTTCTGTTTGAAACGTCAGCATTGAAGTCAACACTGGAGTAAACATTGACGCTAGGAGGGTTAGCTAGACAGGTAGGAGCACAAGGAGCAGAACCAGGCAGGAAAACTGCCAACTGAAGAAACTTGGGTTACTTGCAGGGAGAAGGGAACTCTGCTTTGTTCTGGTCCTTGTGCTCCTTAGCTGCTGTAATAGACCCCTTGCAACCACGTGACTCCGTTACCCAGAACCCCTTGCGTGGCGGCCATATTGGTTGGCATGCCATTTTCTACACAACGCACGATATTCAAGACACTGTACGAGTTTTTCCTCTTTTCGGGCTGATTCTTCAGCCGTGCAAGCATGTTTTGAATCGGGCCGAATTTCAGCTTGATCGTACAGGGGGGGAGGAGGGGGGACTGGCGTCTCACGACTACCTCCCGATCAGGAATCGGACGATCGGTGAAAATCAAACATGTTTGAAATTCAGTCGGCTGTCGTGAGGTTTTCGTGAGCGCATCCTGCTGTTCAAGCAGAGCTACGAGGGAGCGCCCTCCCCTCCTCTCCGTCCCCGCCAGGGGAGGGAGGTGAGCGGGCGTCCCTGAAGCGACCTCCGCCCGGCCCGCTCGCGGGGGGGTTGGAGAGGGCGAGCGCTCCGGTCCGCGCAACGCGCTGGCCGCCTGTTTCGGCACTCCTCTACTCGCGGGCGGGCCGGGCGACCTGCCGTGCCGCGCGGCCGCCGGTGCGTCTCGTCCCTCCTCTCTCCCCTCTGTTCCCCCGATGCCCGGTGCCTCCTGCGGGCCTCGCCAGAGCTGGGCTCGACCCCCTGCTCTGGGTCCCTGTCACCCACTGTCGCTCGCCTGCCTCTGCCACCACAGCGAGCGTCGCGCCGCACAGATCGTGAGCGGTGAACTTTTTAAACCCCGCGGTTCCGTCGCACAGTTTTTAGATGTATGTAAGTACCACGACTGAAAAACTCGTACAGTGTATGTATGCCCGGTATTTGCGGACCCTTTGGCTCTTCCTGATAAGGATTTTTCTAGCAATCCCGATGATTGGCCATCAGTTTGCTGTGCGGATCTGGTGAACTACCTTGTGTTGTCACCCACCCCAACGTACATTGGCGATCAGATGAAGGCGTACAAGAGTTTGGGAGCGCACAAACAGTTCACTGCCGGATGGATACGTGAACTGTCTGTTTTTTACCTGAATGATGAAGCAGTTGTCCGTGGAAGGGTGAGTTTAATGTTGTTTATTCTCATAACTTGGCTGCATATAGTCCGATAACATCTGACCCTAAACTGTAAACATTGCTTTGGCAACAGAGATGCAGTCTGTTTGCACCATATTGAACAATCAGTGAATAGTCTTTTGTATACGCTCCGCCGGCCATGCGAGTAATGAGGTAACTGGGCCAGTGCAGTGGTGGGCTGTCACGCTAGCCTGCCCACCAAGATGGAGGCGCGCACCCCCGATCACGTGACTGTGACGTCAGATGCAAGGGGTCTATTACAGAACCTCTTCTAGTATGAATTTTTACTTCAGTGTTCAGCCTGACACCAGCGCTCATGTCTATCAGCGTGTAGCTGATGCTTGACTTTTGAGTCAAGACACAGAACTACAGGTTATCCCACTGTTAGTTTCCAGTAACCCAAACCAGTATAAAACCTGCCCAACTTAAAAGAAAAAAAAACAAGCCCAAATCTCAAACTCTCTCATGTTAAAAGCACAGAACTATTAAACACATAAGAACATGCCATTAGCGCACAACTGCGCTGAAGCAAAAAAAACAAAACTGTGCATACGGGCTCCACACAAAATGTACAACCAGACAACCAAATAACACACAAGATCACTTTAACAATCATGATATATCAACTGGAAAAAAAGAAAACTTTTATCAATAGCTTCCCAACATGAGTTGTAAAGCTACCTTAATATAAACTTAATTTATCTTACTCAATCAAACATTTTTCTTTCACACAGCCGTGAAATATTTTTAAGTTGATCAGTAGAACTCAACCCCTCTTGGGGCGTTTACATTGACCAATACAATTTCATAGTGACACTTGATTAACCATTATTCTTTTCTTGTTTTATTATAACAGTCAATATTATTATAACTATTAGTCATTGTTGATGTCAGATTTGACAGATTCGACTCATTTCAAAAATAAATTGACCATTAAAATGAGTTCAAGGAGATGGGATTTTATTAAAATGGTTTTAGTTTTCTGCTAGACATTGAAAACTATTTTGATATATTTTGTTAGTAATTCTTTCTAAAAGCCCAACAAAAGTTGTGAAAAGCTTCCCAAATTTTTACAACCTGCCCATAAGCTATTTTGTTCCAGGTCAATGTGTTCAAAAGAAGCCTAATTGGGTAGAAACCTGCCTAATTTGGCAACACTGACTACACTTTTGCTTTTTGTTTGTTAGTTTTTTTAGATTTTGGGATTTTATTGATAATTTCTTTCTCAGCACTGTAGGGGAGTCACAGAGCCACTGTTCAGCCTGAAGCATATAAAATGTTTTTTGAAAAAGTGTGCCCCCCCTGTAATTTGTTTCTGCAGCCGGGTCTGGCAGAGAGTCTCCTCCATCTCCTTTCTCACTGACTGTTCCATACGTAGGTTCCAGCCTTTACTGTCCTGTTTGCTTTTCTGCTTCTCTGATTTGTCAGTTTGCCTGCTGTACCGTGTTTGATCTGGTCTGTGCCATTTTTGAAACCTTTCACCCTCTGTACTGTCCTGTGGACCTCTCCTATCTTGAGAAACTTTCTTCTCCTGCGGACTGAAACCCTGTTGTTTCTTGAACCCGTATTTAGTCTTAGGTTTGGAGGGAGGCATCTCCTGTCCCTCCAGACCTAACCTCTTTTCTGGTTCCACTTGAACCCTGGCTCCCTTGTTAGGGCGGATAAGTGTTTCCCATGCTACTTGGGTGTATTTCCTGATTTCTTGCATGGTAAGTGTTCTGTTTCTACAATACATAGTGACCTCATATTGCACGCTGTTGTGAAGGTTATGGAGGAACAAAGATGTATGGTCTTCCTTCAAGCCGGGAGCATTGCGTCCCTGAAAATAAGCAGCTCTCAAGTGACGGTAATACTCCTTTGGTGCCTCATTTCGCTTTTGCTGAATAGTAAAAGGCCCAAGAGTCGCAGAGGCCGGATCTGTGAACACCGAGTATTCTTCAATTAAAGCCTGACAAATGGCTGAATAACAGACTCGCATAGCTGGGCGAAGGCTTTCTATGAAAACATGGACACTTCTTTTTTTTTTTTTTTTTGCGGCTCTAGTGGCTCGCTGTTTCCGAAAGTAGGCTGACAGGAAGGGGGTAGAAGAGGGGGAGAGACATTCGGCAAAGGACCGCGGGTCGGATTCGAACCTGGGTCGACCGCGTCAAGGACTAAGGCCTCTGTATATGGGTCGCGCTACCAACTGCACCACATGCGCACCCCAAAACATGGACACTTCTGGGCGTGGTTTTCCAGATAAGCCTCGACTTTTCCCAAGCAGAGGGACTTTGTAAGGCTAACAGACAGCGCTCTACCTCTCTGAGATAGTGGTCAATGGTGGACTCAGTATTGCTTGGATCAAAACGTTCTATGTCTCAGGCCAGAGACTCAAGTTGACACATCCACTATCCCTGTTCAGGGATTGGGGCCGGTCCATCTGAGTCATCCTCTAACGATTCCTGCCTATGGTAACCACGGTAGCAGAGGGGCTCCTGTTCTGAACTCTTAAAAGGCATCAGAGGCCGTTCATGGGACGCCGGTGGACCCTGTCTGCCATAAACTCTTGTCCGTGGACGCAGTTCAGGGCAGTGGAGTTCACCTGTGTCCCAGGAATGGTGGCCCCATCGCTTTGACGGGGGGGCGGGGGGGGGGGGGTATGGATCATAGCAGATGGTGCTATGGGTTAGAAGCATGTGCTGTCCTATGATTTACATCACACGCACCAGTCCTCTCTGCCACCCTAGGTTGTTTAGGCACTTCCTTCCGTACCCCGCTGCTGAATCCATCCTGACCCATCACGCCTTTTCTCCGTTCAGGAGATGCCTGAGGGACCACTTCATCCACTGTCTCCCAGGTGAGATCCCTACACCCCTCCTCCTGAATCTCACTTTCAGAATCTTCTGCCTGTGAGCTAGGGTAATCCTCAGCTTGCTGCTCCTTGTTGAGAGGACGGGTGCTATGCTTACACCCCTGTTCTAGCTCCTTGGCCCTCTCCTCAGCTTTGACACGCTTCTCAGTCTCTCTGCTACGCAGATCAGTTTCTAGCTTTAACCTTTGCTAGTATAACACAGTGAGCTCACCTAGCACATCTGCTACTAACACACCCTTCGTCTTGTTTTTAACACCGCTAACCAATTCCTGAATTCTTTCCTCAAAAGCCTCAATGCTCTGACTGTCCAGGTGGTTGCGGTCCTCCTGGGTCAATTTGATAATTGAGCCAACAACACCCCGGCTTTCCATCCCAATGGAGAACTCCGGACATTCAGCTCCTGCTTCTTGGGAACCTGTGCTATCCATTCTTTGTCACAGCTTTGGATAACAACAACAACAACAACAACAACTGTAGCTTAGCTTAGCACTAAAGAACAACAAACAACAATTGCTAACCTGTTAAATAGTTTTTACTTAACTGTTAGCAACAACACGTGCTGTGGCAGACACTCTACTATAGTAGGTGTTAAATATGTGCGTTTAAATCGGCTGCGCAGGGGACTATCAACCCTGAGACTTACAACTCCTATGTTTAGGAACGTTTTATATGCCATTTTATCTTTTCAGAATATTACCCATGGGTGATATTTACTTACCTTTCGGTCAGTAAATAAAGCGATAATGTTGTAGTTTTGTTTGTGAGGTAGATTATTTATGAACAAATGCTTTACACATGTGGGTAAAAACAGCAAAAATGTTTTGGAAACGCTCAGAAGTGGCAAAAAATAACAGTTAAAACGACTAAATTTCAACCTCAGGTTTCAAAACCGCAGCTCAATTTTAACCACTTGTGATAAGCAGAAAAAAAGAACAGAAATAACCATAGAGAATGTTTTAGGAAACTGACTTCTCAAAAGCAACCACTAGGGGCAGACAGAGTGTCTTCACCTGAGAGTTTTAACTATGGGCAATTACCTATCCTGGCAACCAGATGGAGGCAGGGTGGAGACTGCTGAGCTGTAATTACACACAATGTCCACCAGATGGAGGAAAAGTCTCTCTTGTTTAAACAGAAAAGGACAACACAAAGCAGCTATGGTTGTAGTTACCAGGAACTACATACATGTTATGCAATTACACCTGTTTCATTCTGAAGATTATTATTAATTAAATTGCCAATTATAATTTAATAAAATATCATTCAAAATCATAGGATAGCTATAACGAAAATTAATTCAAATGGTTGTGATCAAGGCATATGAGCCTGTAATGATTAGCACTAACAATTGGTTTATTAATTATCAGTTATGAACTTATTTATACCAGAAAATTTTTATCTAACCAATAAGGTTAACCAGTCTAACCAATAAGGTTAGACTTATCCAGCAAACGTTGATAATTTTAATTATAATTGCAATTGGAGTTTTAATCCTTACTCCTTCATCACAAGCCAATGAAAATGTCTCAGTTTATTCAGTTATTAACTCAAAAGGAGATAATTCGGTAACTTCTCCCTTTTCTACACTTCAGTGCACATTAGTATGTCACCGATTTAAAAGACCATCTCTGAACGACTTTTGCATGGGCTCAAAAGAACCTAGAAGCCAGCGTACAAGGTGTCTACTACGATCGGAAAACATCACATAGGGAATATGAGATAGGAGACAAGGTTTTCTATTTCCGTTTTACCCAGCCATCCGGTTGGTCCAGGAAATTTCTTCCAAGCTGGGCAGGTCCCTTTGAAGTCGTTGGAAAACTCTCCCCGGTAGCTTACCGGATAAGTCCAGAGTACAAATGGGTTCATGCGAACCAGATCAAACCATCCACTAAACTCTCCTCACTGGGAACGAAGTCTAACTCTGCCCTCGAGGACGAGAATAATGCATAGTATTAAATAGGACAAGTGCAAAACATGCACTAAAAAATAACCATCCATACACAATTTCACGTCTGTAATTCAGATCTCTCTGTTGCAGGATGGAAGTCACCTGGATGATTATTTTTGTTGTTGGATCATCAATAAGCCAATCGACCAGCGTGGTGGAAATGGGACCCCCGACCGGCACTGCTCTCCAGGAAACGCCTGGGTTCCACTGTAGACTTCACACTCAGAGAGTTTCTGTGTGACTAGATCCATGGAATGTGTACAGGAAACACGTACACCTCCCTCCACAACTCAATGAAGGAAGACCCTGTGGAACTGAGGTCCACAACACCATAGAACACACCAAACAGGTTACCATCCATATTCTCAGACAACTGCAGAAATTCATGGTAATCAAAGAAGACCTTGGTGGCAGTATACGCCCAAAGAAAATTTTTAGGAGGACTGATAGCTTCCGTAGCAGCGATCGGATCACTTTTCTTAGTTGGTCTCTCGGCAGCAAATTCCGTCAGTAATGCCAGAAATCCGACAGGGACTCCTCCCACAACAGAGACTGTTAAATATCCAAACTAAAACCCTTCAGGGTACAATGGATACCGTAAATCTACACTCTGCACTCATCAATAACACCATGCATGCTTTGGGGACGCTCACAGAAGTGGTCAAGAATGACATGATGTATACAAAGGTTGTAAGAGAATTAATGCAGGATCTTACTCGAGAGCTTAGTTCATCTGTAAATAGCCTTGCTGAAGGATGGATTCCTTCGTACCTGGTACCTGTAGATTTGGTCGAAAAGGTTCTCAAATCTGCATCTACTGAAACCCTGCAACCACCACAAACACGTCTGGCTTACAGACTAGGTAGTGCAATTCCAATATTTGTGAATCCTGACAACCTAATGATAGGATTTATGCTAAACCTTCCCACAATTGAAAGAATTAACGTGTATAGGCTTAAGTCAGTATTGAATGCCGTTTTTTGGCAAGGTGAAACTCACATACACCTACAAACCCCCTCAATGTTAGACTATTACGATGCTGACCCCAAACTTTATTTGGTCCCTAACTTAGACTTGTGTACCAAAACTAAGGACATCCACTGGGTATGTCCAATTAATCCATTTATCAGAGATATTACCAATTACCTGTGTGGTCTAAGGAACGAGTTCACTGAACAAAACTGTCAGGCTAGAATGACCCTTAAAGATGCAGGTGTGGAAACCAAAATTGAACGGGCAGGTAACAGGTGGCTTGTGAGCACCCCTGAGACAGAAGCTCTGTTATCTTACGAGCAGCATGACACAGTTACCAGACTAAAACTGCCCAACCAAACCATTTTCTATTCCCCACCTCAAGGTGCAGTAGTCCACATCGGAAATATGGTTCTGCATCACTTTGACATTGACAAGTGTGACTCAGAGATGGAAATAATTGATGTCTTTAAAGGACATAATTTCAGCATTGATGTCGGCATTGAAAGACAGCGTACACATCATACAAGCAGATAAAACAGTTGCAAACCAGGATTGACGCCCTCACCTTTGTCGCCCCAAGGTTTGTAGCATCAGCCTCTCGAAGGCCACAAGCCGCTTAGACTACGAACCAGTCTCCTTAGTCTCCACTTTTCTTTTCCTGTCCTTTCCTTGGTTCAAAGTTACAAATCTGATGACCAATTAATGTATTGAGAATGGGGATTGTAAGGGTTGCAATATATTTTTGGTTGTTATTGTTAGCCTTAATAAGAATGATTAGCTATAGTTAGTTCTTCCCAGGCTAGGTCATCTGACCCAGGCAGACTAGATGCATCTTTCCTCTTGGACGATGAACAGAACTGCATGAATACCCCACCACGGCTTTAAACGCCTCAGGGTTCTGCGGGGTAGCAGCGCCGTGCTGAGAGGTAGTGTGGATAACACGTTGCTTCACAGCAGGCTGCTGTGATGACAGCCAGATTTCTCCGCTCCACTGCGCGATGAGGAGAGAAGGAGATATCCAGAGATCTCGGTGGGCTCTGATTGAGCGCACAGAGCTTCTCTGGGCTCAGGCTGGAGTGGGACAGACACTCCGCTCAGGACTCGTGAGGCAACGCTGCGTCTGAAAGTTTAGAGGCTACTTGGCGATTCCATTCAGCGAGGATTTTCTCACCTCCGGTGTTGTGCGAAATTCAGTTTGTGTTTTGTGTTATTTTAAACGCCAAGATAATCAGTCTTTTTCCAACTTTTGTCACTTAAACCTGACAAATAAAGGTAAGCCACCAAACACAGTATTCCAACACGTAGTGTTTATTTATGATCTTCTATTGCTGAAATAAGAGGATGGAAACTGGCTGATAACAGGGCACAAAAATTAAGACTTCCTGAAAAGACGAGAGTGCAGACTTCCTGGTAAATCCC
The DNA here is from genome assembly GCA_037039145.1 of Fundulus diaphanus. Classification (NCBI taxonomy): domain Eukaryota; kingdom Metazoa; phylum Chordata; class Actinopteri; order Cyprinodontiformes; family Fundulidae; genus Fundulus; species Fundulus diaphanus. The sequence continues at coordinate 55,337,094 of CM073127.1, forward strand.
GTTGTAATGTAAAATATGACAGATTACTGGATTAAGGAAATTTCTAGTATACTACATGCTATCACACATAACAATTTTTGAGAATTTGGAAACAGTTGCTCTTTATTTCCCAAAATTATGGGGGGAGGAGAGAATGGATATTTCAGCTGCCTGAAAGACCTCGTTTATTTATTTTTATTTTACTATTTTGTAAACAACAGCTGCCAATTAAACTGAATGTTACAACTTTGACATGATTATACAAGTTGTTTTACCGAGAAACCGATCAGAAGCGCTGTGAAACCCCGCCTCTCTGGCTGCAGTGCTCCCGACAGAGGGGAACAGATTTTCACAGGGGAACTGAATTTCGCACAGCACCGGGACTTTTCGGGTTTGGAAATGTGTGTAAGGAGACATTATCCTTGTTGGTATTTGACCAACCATAAGCCACACACTTTTTAGCCATGTTTAATCCGCCTATTTGTGTTTGAGAAAGCGAGTTTGCAACCAGGAAGTAACTTGTTGCAATGGCAACAGATCAACGCTTGTCAACGAATTACGTCATCGGTCACGTGACACCCAGCACAACATTTTTTATGAGCCTTGGGCTAAAAAGCCTTAAAAATCTACTTTGTCATTGAATTTTTTATTTTTTTTTCCTCGGGTCATAATAATATGTGAACTTTCTAATATATAGCAACTTGTATGATCTCTGAATCAAGAAGTACTTTAAGGACTACTAGAACGACTGTTAGGTTGTCTCACTCATGCACAATGGATTTTCGTCACGCTGGAATGGACTTGATTGTAGCTTTAAAGACTGTGAACAGCATCCCACTCTTCAAAGCTAAAGGGGCGTATGTTATGCCATCATGACGTGACAAACTGCAACTCCCAGCATGCAACACAGTTGGGACGACAGCCCTGGCGGAAACCTTATCTCGTCACCAGGGAGACAGCTATAAAAGCGTGCCGCACCATCGTTCGTTCTTCTTTTCGGGCAGATTGTCGTGTTGAGAAGACGTTCAGCTGACTCCTGGGTTGGGGCCCCCACGTGGCCCGTGATTCGATTCTTGGCTGGTCCATGCTTCGCCGCATTACTATTTCCCCCTGCACCCAATCAGGGAGGTTTTAACTTTAAAATTAACATTAATAAATTTTTTTTGATCCAACTGGAAGCTCCACTATCTTACAGAGATCAACAAGATCCGTTAATTTTTGTTTTGTCCAAACAAATCATTGGAGAAGCGCCCAGGGAACGTGGTGTTTTCTGAGTTTCTGGTCAGCAGCGGACACCTGGGAGAGAACGGCCCCGACCCCTGTGTCGGAGGCGTCGATCTCGACGACAAACTGCTTGGAAGGGTCTGGGTAGATGAGAATGGGGGCCTGAGCAAAACGGTTCTTGAGACTGGTGAAGGCTGATTGTGCATCGGGGGACCAGGAGAATGGAACCTTGACTGAGGTGAGGGCGTGAAGGGGGGCAGCGATCTGACTATATCCCCGGATAAATCGACGGTAAAAGTTGGCAAATCCTAAAAATCGTTGAAGATCTCGTCTAGTCCTGGGTATGGGCCATTCAAGAACTGCACGGATCTTTTCAGGGTCGGATCGCACCTGCCCCCCCTCTAGGATGAGGCCAAGGAAGGAGACGGTGGATTGATGGAACTCACACTTTTCTGCTTTAACGAATAGTTTGTTCTCACGGAGACGTTGAAGGACTTGACGGACATGCTGATAGTGTTCTGATGGGTTGCTAGAGTAAATAAGGATGTCGTCGAGATAAACAAAAACAAAAACGTTGAGGAAATCACGTAGAACGTCATTCACCAGAGCTTGAAAAACTGCTGGGGCGTTGCACAAACCAAAAGGCATGACTAGGTATTCAAAGTGTCCAAGCGGGGTCTTAAAGGCCGTTTTCCACTCATCTCCCCGGCGAATCCGTACCAAGTGGTAAGCATTACGAAGATCTAACTTGGTGAAGATGGTGGCGGATCGTACTGGTTCTAGTGCGGAGGAGAGTAGGGGAAGCGGATACTTATTCTTAACAGTGATGGCGTTCAGACCACGGTAATCGATGCAGGGCCGCAGAGAACCATCCTTTTTGCCCACAAAGAAAAACCCTGCTCCTAGGGGCGAAGATGAGGCGCGGATAAGCCCAGCAGCTAAAGACTCCTTAATGTATTTTTCTAGAGCCTGTCGTTCGTTCTGCGAGATGTTGTAAAGTCTGCTAGAGGGCAAAGGGGCTCCAGGCAAGAGATCGATAGCGCAATCGTAGGGACGATGCGGCGGAAGAGAGCTGGGCTGCTCCTTACTAAAAACCTCGCCTAGATCGCGATATTGTTCCGGTATCAGTTTTAACAACTCGGGATCGATCTGCGCGGAAGGAGGTGCAGAACCACAGGAGGGAGGAACGGCCGAACTTAAACAAACAGAATGACAGGAAGCGGACCAGGCGTCAATTCTGCGGTCGACCCAATCTATCCTTGGATTGTGATGTTGCAACCACGGGAACCCTAAAACTACTGATGCCTGATTAACAGGAAAAACGAGGAAAGACAAACGTTCCCTGTGGTTACCGGAGACCACTAGTTCCAATGGAACCGTCTTATGAGTTATGGGGGGCAGCTTCATCCCGTCCAGAGCAGTTACTTGAAGAGGAGCCTCTAACTTTACTAGAACAATCCCTGCCTGTTTAACAAAATTCCCGTCAATAAGATTGAAATCACATCCCGAGTCGACCAAAGCGGACATTTGATAAGTCTCCCGACCGGACAAGACTACAGCAGGCAAACAAAGACGCGGGGGTGAGGAAGGAGATAACTGCCGTTGGTCCGCCGATCTCTCCTTTACAATCGACGGACCTGTCCTTTTGGCCGATCCGGGCAATTGTTTACAAAGTGAGCGGGAGAGGCACAATAGAAGCACAAACGAGAATTCAGGCGCTGCTGCTTCTCATCAGGTGTCAGTCTAACACGACCCAACTGCATCGGCTCAGGGGGAGAGGGAGGAGCCGCCTCAGTTCTGGCGGAAGTCCGCTCGTTGCCCTCTGAGCGAAAAACTGGTGTTCGCTCGAGACGGCTCTTGCCACGGGCTCGCAGACGGGTATCTAACCTAACTGCCAGTGCGATACATTCATTCAAAGACTCGGGTGTTACAACTCGGGCAAATTCATCCTTAAGGGACTCGTCTAAGGATTGTAAAAACACTGATTTTAGTGCCCGCTGTTCCCACCCGGCTGCTGCCGCCACGGTGCGGAATTCAACGGCATAGTCAGCGACTCGTCTGCCCCGCTGCCGCAGGGTAAGTAAGCGCTGGGAATCGTGAGTCTCATCAGCCTCGGCGGAGAAAACTGTTTTAAACTCGGCGATAAATTCACTGAAAGAGCAGTCGAACTGCTGGCAGTCGGGAAAACGTGATTCTGCCCATCTAAGAGCACGGCCCGTTAACAGCCGCAAAATGTAAGAGATCCTGGCATAGTCAGGGGCAAAGGTATGTGGCGCTCGATTAAAAACTAGAGCGCATTGAAACAAGAAACCACCGCAACTTTCAGCATCCCCGGCAAATTTCTCGGGGGGCGGCGAGGAGGACTCCGTGACCGGAGAGGGCGCCATCTCAGGCAGAGGCTCGGGAGCTGTGCTCAATGACCCGGAAGTGGTTGGCTGAGAGTTAGCACTGGCTATGTTTACTAGCTGTGCTAGTTGAGCAGCCATACCCTGAAGCTGGTTCTGCAATCCACCAACGGCGGCTTCTAACCCACGAATCTGTTCCTGTTGCGCTGTGATGGTTCGACCGAGTGCTTCTGTTTGGCCAGAGTGTTCATCTGTCATGGTGGGCGACTTGATGTGTTTAGCCCACATGCAGAAATCACTCGGGGAAAACAGGCAGATTCGTAAACAAGGATTTATTTAACAACGAGCTAGTGATGAGTCAGTCTCTGGAGAAGAGGACACGGGCAGGAACCAGGGGGACACGGTACCGGGAAACACTAAGGGAACGAGAGTGGTGATTAGGTACGACAAGGACACGGAGAATCGTATGATGGAGCGTAAGCTTACCACTGGCCAGACGACCTAAGCCGGGGAGATGGAGTGGACTCAGTGTGATGACGGAGCCACAGGTGTCCGAGTGACCAGAGGGTGGGACTTTCGCAGGTCCGAGCAGCACTGGGGAATCCAGGGATCCAAGACAGCAGGAAGGAAATACGAGGATGTCAGCACAAGGCGGACCTGAGAACTTATCTTGGAGGATTGCACGTAGGTGGTTCTCAGGAGGACAATTCAAGAGGGAGCACGAGGTGAAACCAACACTGATAACACTCTGGCGCCTTCCTGCTGTCTGCGTGCAGTTCTTATAGTGCTGCCAGTGTCGCTCAACCACCTGCAGGTGTGTGGGCTCCACCCCCTAGTTAACTCAGCGCACCTGTGGAAAAGAAATGACAACAGGACCAGCAGCAAGCTGCGTGGCCCTGCTGACTGAGTCCTGACACTTCTGGACAGCAGTGTTATGCCATAACAGGCCATGATAAATGATTGATCTAGGATTGTATTCTGAACAGTGGAAGAGGGAATTCCTCTCTGCCCGTAACACGAGACTCTCAAGGCGTAGACGGCCCTTTCTCCCAGCAGGAGGTCAGCTGTGAGCCCTCCTAATAGATAAGGCACAGCACAGACAAAGAGTCCCCTTTTTCTCCCACTTCTTCAGACCACTTCAGCACTCTTCTACAGACCACCTCTCCAGGACAAGGGAGAGGGCCTGAACCATGGGGCCATATGGCCTCATCTGCTGGAACATCTGAAAGATTGCCTGGGCCAACAACACTTGATCCAGGGTCTGCTAGATTCGACTGCCTGCTTCAGCAGAGGACCTGACTGAATCCGGACAAACAACATGTCCGGGCAAATACAGAGCTAAGTTGCAGTCCTAACTTCACAATCAGATGCAGGGAAAAAAATCCTGCATCTGAAACAGCTCTGTGTATTTTTCCTCAGCCTGTACAGGGAAGTGAACACCAATGGAGCTGAAGGCTGGATGCTGAGGAAAACCCCTGCTCATCGGACTGCATCCCGGTCAAAGAACCAGGCCTCCAACCCAGGCCACGCCGTTAGCCACATGCTGCTGCAAGGCTAACGCTAGCCTGCCAAGAGCCAAGCGCTAGCCCGCTAGCGCTAGTCAACAACTTCCCTCCTTCAACGTTCTTCCCGTGAATGGCCAAAACTGGACCGAACTGACACAAAACAAAGGACAGAGGTTTGGGCAGTGGTCTGAGGGTGAAGTTAAAAAGGTTTATCGGGAAATGTTTGTAAACCGTGGTGTTTAGAACAAAGGGCTAACCGGTAGGTCGCGCTAGCTAACAGGATATTAGCCTTGCTAACATCCGGTTTCGGACCCCTAAAAAAAAGAGTCCGTTTTAAAGCGTAAAGCGTAACTGCTCTGCTCTGCCATCCACCGATGGTGTTATGAGCCTTATTCCCGCATCAATATGGTATATTAATGCCGGTTTTCAAGGCAATTTCGGCAACATTATGTTGTAACCTCTTAGCCACCGAGTTGCCACAGCGACCCCATGCGCCCGGAGGGAGAATCGCATTAACAAACTCGGTCGTAAGGGTTTAAATGATTTTACAGGACAAACCGGTCCTCAGAATATTATTTTAACAAATAATGTTTTGTTCAACTTGGGCTTTGCATTGTGAATGAATTGAAATACATGGCAGATGTTTTAACTCCACTCCATGCTTTTGAAATCAGATCTGTAGTGAACCAGGATTCACTGAATTAATCTGATTATGATCAATCACTTTTGTCTTTTGTTTGTTTTTGCATGTAAATAGTTCCTTAGCTTAGCTTCTTTTTATCTTCATTTTGCTTAATAGTTTAGTTAAGTTTCACTAGCCTAGTAGAGAGGATTTCTTAATCGAAATATTGTGTTAATTCAGGTAAACAGCATTACATAGTGATGTTCTCTGGATGTTCATTTTATTTCTGTTATTAAATTCTTGGACTGGAAAAGAAGTTGTCACTCTTTATTCTATGTGTGTGCAGGTTTTGCTGTTAAAAGAAGGATTGCTTTAAAAAGAAGGATTTTAATAACAGAAATCAAAAACAGAGACAAAATCCAAAAAAACCCTGTTGTAACAAAAATGGCAGAAAAACAAACGGTCCAGTTGTGCAGGCAGGGCAGGAACAGACAGATCAGGATGGCTCAGGTTACTGGAGACAAAGGGGGTCAAAAATCCAAAAGCAAATCATAAACAGAATCTTGCAGGAGGAGACTCACCCATAACTCAACAAGACGACCTGGCACTGATGTCTGGTCTCAACAGTTTATATGGAGGATGAAGCAGGTGAAACCGGTCAGAGATGATTGCAGCAGGGGTGGAGTAAGGCAGGTGTGCGGAGTAAGTAATTAGACCAGACATCAGTGCAGAGGCTCAAAACAAGAAATAAATCAAAAACCAAACCTAAACTAAGAAGCTGACAGGACAGGACAAAACTCAAAGTAGCCAGAAAACCTAAGACAGGGGAATAAAATAACTAACATAACCAGAACAGAACATTACAGTTTCGAGTTAATTAGACGATTCAAGTGATTAGTTGAATAGCCTACTAGTATACGTTTTCACGATATTCTAATTTTCTGAGACAGTCCTGTATAAGTGACTTTTGCTGTGTTGGTTTTGTTTGATGATAAACTGGCAGCGCGGATCGGCAGAAATTAGATTCCTTTTCCAGATTTGTTTCCTTTTCGTTCTTTCTCTCCACCCTTTCGGGTTTCCCGCACTTTGTCGAAGTCTTTGTCTCAACTGGTTACCGCCCTACGTTCAAAGTCCGCCTTCACGCTAGGCTAGTGAGTTAGTTGGGATCTCGGAGCCGTCATCTTACACACGACACGCATGGTCGGAGGTCATATGTCGTCATAATCGCCATTTTGGGTGGGACACTGAGTAGCCTGAATCTGTTAGCCGTAGGCTGTTGTAAAGTCACACTAGCTTAGCTACCGTTAGCCGAATGCTACCTTGAAGCTGAACTAGAATGAGTTTGAAGCTAACCGTGCATGAACGTTGCTAGCGGCTACTTTCCCAGAAGCGTTCCCCATCTTAGCCTCAGGCCTGTTTCGGTACACCAGCTTTGCTACCCCAGAGCTATTTAGCCAGCGTTCTTTCAGTGCTGTTACCTCAAACTGCTGACATGTTGATTGTGATGGTTAATGTTGATGCCGATAAGGTTTCTAATCAACTGTGAATTGATTATACATTGCTACCTCTCAATTAATCCATTTTGATTTACTTTATTTTCATTTGTTTTCATTGTTCTATTGAGTAGTGAGTAATGTTTTCTAATATTTTATTAAGCACAATAATTGCTGTAACAGGGAATGATCAGTTTAATAAATAACAGCTTGTGAAATCGTAGGTGTTTGTGATTATTTTGAGTCAGATTGATCTCTAAGAGTTACTGAATTATCTCCTTTTGAGTTAATAACATTAGACGTTTTCAATGGCTTGTGATGAATCAGTAAGGATTAAAACCTCTAATTGCAGTTATAATTAAAGTTATCAATGTTTGCTGGACAAGTCTAACCAGTCAACAATTGGTTAGATAACACTTTTCCGATATAAATAAGTTCATAACTGCCAATTAATAAACCAAATGTTTGGTCATTACAGGCCCATAACCCTTGATCACAACCGTTTGAATTAATTTTCAATATAGCTATCCTTTGATTTAGAATGATATATCATTAAATTATAATTGCCAATTATAATTAATAATCCATCCATCCATCCATCCATCCTTCCATCCATTCTCTTCCGCTTATCCGCGGTTGGGTCGCGAGGGTAGCAGCTTCAGTAGGGAGGCCCATACGTCCCTCTCCACTGGGTCTCCTCCCGGTGGGACGTGCCCCGAACACCTCACCAGGGAGGCATCCAGGAGGCATCCTAACCAGATGCCCGAGCCACCTCAACTGGCTCCTCTCGATGTTGAGGAGCAGCGGCTCTACTCTGAGTCCTGAGTAGAGCCGCTGCTCTATCTAGCGAGAGCCCAGACACACTACGGAGAAAACAAATTTCGGCCGCTTATATCCGGAATCTCGTTCTTTCAGTAATGACCGAAAGCTCATGACCATAGATGGGGGTAGGAACGTTGCTCGACCAGTAAATCGAGAGCTTTGCCTTTTGGCTCAGCTCTCTCTTCACCACAACGGAATCAAACAGTATCAAACAGGTGTAATTGCATAACAGTAGAGACAGATTTTGTGTTTAAATATTTTTCACAATTTCATTGTCACAAAAAGCATTTCAATTAATTTTTTGATTGATTTTGAATTTTAATCGTAATTTCTTAGTTCAGAAAAAATTTAATCGAATTCATCTTCATCACAGATGAAGTTATGAAAAAGTCTTGTAGAACTCAATACCTGACTGGTGCACTAGGGGTTCCATACTAGGAAATATATTGTTATATATTATATATCAGAATTTTGGGGATATTTGTAACCAAAATTTCTAACTCTCTACCACTGGAAGCTTCACTTATTTCTTATGCTTTGATTTCTACCGTACTATAACTATATATGTCGTTCCCTCTTTGCAATTGTTCATGGCAGAAGGGAGATACAGTTAGGACCAGAAATATTTGCACAGTGACAAGTTTTGTTATTTTAGCTGTTTATGAAAACATATTCAGGATACAATTATATAATCAATATGGGCTTAAAGTCCAGACTCTCAGTTGTAATTTGAGGGTATTCACATCCAAATTGGAGCAAGGGTTTAGGAATTACAGCTCTTTAATACGTGGCTGTCTCTTTTTCAAGGGACCAAAAGTAATTGGAAAATTGACTCAGAAAACTGCAAAATGCATAACAAGGCTGCATGGGCTCTGCCCTCATTAACCTTAACATTATTTACGCAGTTAAAAGGTCTGGAGTTGATTCCAGGTGTGGCATTTGCATTTGGAAGCTGCTGCTGTGAGCACACAACATGCGGTCAAAGGAGCTCTCAACGGAGGTGAAACAGACCATCCGGAGGCTGTGAACTCAAAGAGGCCTGAACATCCATGGAAGAGTGGTGGATGATCGCAGAATCCTTTCCATGGTGAAGAAAAACCCCTTCACAACATTCACTCAAGTGAAGAACACTCTCCAGGAAGTAGGTGTATCAATATCTAAGAAGACTTCATGAGAGTAAATACAAAGGATTCATCACAAGGCGCAAGCCATTAATCAGCCTCAAAAATAGAAAGGCCCAGAATTGACTTTGCCATAAAACTCCTGAAGAAGCCAGCCCAGTTCTGGAACAGCATTCTTTGGACAGATGAGACTAAGATCAACCTATACCACAATGATGGGAAGAAGAAAGTTTGGAGAAGAATTGGTACAGCTCATGATCCAAAGCACACCACATTTTCTGTAAAACATGGTGGAGGCAGTGTGATGGCATGGGCATGCATGGCTTCCTGTGGTGCTGGGTCACTTGTGTTTACTGATGATGTGACAAAAGACAGAAGCAGCCGGATGAATTCTGAAGTGTATAGGGATATACTTTCTGCTCAGATTCAGACAAATGCAGCAAAGTTGATTTACAGTACAGATGGACAATGATCCAAAACATACTACAAAAGCAACCCAAGAGTTTTTTAAAGCAAAGAAGTGGAATATTGTGCAATGGCCAAGTCAATCACCAGATCTCAACCCAATGGAACATGCATGTATTTGCTCAAGACAAAGCTTAAGGCAGAAAGACCCACAAACAAGCACCAACCAAAGACAGCTGTAGTAAAGGCCTGGCAAAGCATCACAAAGAAGGAAACCCAGCGTTTGATAATGTCCATGGGTTCCAGACTTCAGGCAGTCATTGCCTGCAAAGGATTCTCAACAAAATACTGAAAAGTAACATTTTACTTAGGTTTATGTTTATTTGTCCAATTACTTTTGAGCCCCTGAAATGAGGAGTACTTGTATGAAAATAGCTACAATAGCTACATGTTTAATCATTTCTTTTTGTTCAACCCCTTGAATTAAACCTTAAAGTCTGAATTCAACTTCAACTCCAACGTGGTGCATGCAGAGCCCAAATTATCAAGATTGTGTCACTGTCAAAATATTACTGGGCCTAACTGTATAATTGTACTGTATAATTTTCCACAGTCAAAGGGAGACATGTTTGTAGTTGTTTGGATCATTGCTGCAGGAAGAAAAACTCGCTGCTCTAGTTCTTAAAAGGTGAAAAAAAGATGAAAATAAAGTCAAACTTGAGTTTGTCATGGTTTTCAGATGACGAACCCACATGCAGATACGATCGGGAAGCAAAGCACAGTTTTAAGATGTTTATTTAGAAAGAGGCAGATGTAAAGGACGAGACTACGGGCAACTCGACGAGGTCAGAACGTCACGGCTGGTAAGACTCCAAAGAGAAGAAGAGCAATGACTTTGGGAAATGAACCAGGAGAACTACTACAAGCTGCGCTGCTTACCATAAAGTTGGGCGGACCTAACCGGGAGGAAGTAGCGCCGAGAGAACTCTGTGATCCTACCCCTGTTGGTGTGACGGCTAGTGGCTGAGGACGGCAGATGTAACTGGCGAGGGATCTAGAGCGAGCCTCCTCGGAACTGGGTGACAGATGGATTGACCAGAGTGAAGGAAGAACCAGCAGAATCCAGGAGGGGGAATCTCAGGCCCCGCTGGGTAACATCCATGGAGTATGAGGGGAGAGCCAGAGCAAAATCTGAGCGAGAGAATTCTGGAGATCTGATTCTTCGGACGAGACGTCAAGGCAGGTGAGTGCCACAGACAAGCACGAAAAACTGTGACAAAACAGGGAGATCCAAAATTAGTCAAAGTTCAAAGACAAAAACTCACAAGCAGGTTTCCAGGAGAGATCAGAGGCCACGTCGTACCACGACTGGTTTAAGGCTCTGGCGTCTTCCATCTTTCAGCGCTCTGCTTAAGAAGCCAAAGGAAGCTGCCTGCAACGAGTTGCAGGTGTGGGCCACGCCCCCTCAGCCAACTAGACACACCTGAGGAACAGAGTTAGAGCAGGACAACACAGAGAACCCTGACAGAGTTAGGATCAGGTCTGTGAGCCCTAAGGTCGCTGTCGTAGTAGTAGACTGGGAAATGATGTGAAGGGAACAGGAAGTTGTGGCTTGGAAGAAACAAACTGGAGGTTTGTTTCTACACTACACTTGGAAGACAGACACCATGACATTTTTATCCAAACTAAGAAAAAAGGGCAGCATTACATCACAAATCAAACAAACTGTAAGAGATCTCTTTGACCTACCCTTTGGTTTAAAACCAACTTCTTTCTGTGAATATGTCGCTCCTTGAAATATTCACATTTAACATTGAATCTTTTGGCTCTTAGTCGTGAACATTAGTTTATTTAAATTTTATATTTATATCTAAATCTAGATTGTCATGGTGCAGTTTTGGCCTGCCTGTCAGGAACTTTCCAGCACCTTCTCCTCCCGCCCAGCTCCGACTCCACTCTGCCTAATCATCTACACCTGTTAGTTCCTAATCAGCCCGGACTCTTTCCACCTGCCAACCTCTCCATATAAACCCTCCTCAGTTAGTTCTTCCCCGCCGGATCGTCCACAGTCTTCACCTGACTACGTCTGCAGTCTCACATGACAGCGTTTGCAGCCTACCTCTTTGTTTGTTCCTCGTCCTCGCCCTTGCCTCACGTCTGCGGCCTGCTCCCTACATCTGCCAAGCCTCTGCTCCCTTCACCTGCCAAGCTTCTGCTCCCTTCACCTGCCAAGCCTCAGCTCCGCTGTCCAGCTCCTGCCATCATCCCACGCCTGCTCCAGTCTGGTACAGCCTCCGGTTCTCCATCCACTATTCATCCTTTTTTCAATAAAGACTCTTTAAATGTGGCTCTGTGTGTGGCTGAATTCAGGTTCAGATCCAAACCTTGACATAGATTATTTATAATTCTAGAAATCATGGTGTCAATGGGGCATTCCTCAAATGACGTGTAGGCAGTGCACCTGCGTCACAGCCATCTTGTGTTTGGACAAGCTGTGTAGAATGGTGAAGCAGACAGCTCTGTCCCGAATATTGCATCAGCAAATATAATGGTAACAACGAAACACTGCTGCTTCGGTGTCTGCCGGAGTGACTCTCAATATGGTCATGGTGACCATATGAAAGTCTTTTTCATTCCCTTTCCTAAACCTAAATGCCAAGAAATGCCATCTTTGGATATGAGCGTGTAAGCAGGAAGGCTTTACAGTTAAGTTGTAACTTTGTTCAGTGTTTATATGATCCATTCATGAGGGTCTATCTAGCAACAAAAAATACACAACCAAGCAGACAGCTGTGACGGACTAAGGAAGGGGGATTTTAGTTTCAGCAGACAGTTATGCGACAATTTAATAACACAAAGCAAATATTATTTTCGTGAGACATCTGCAAATGACTACAGAGCCACTTACTTTCTGAGAATGGGTTATTGAGGGATCAATTGAGCTGAAACAGCATGGACCGCGGAACGCATTTCAAGTTGGTCGGGCGCATGGAGACGCCAGCGGGGGGGGGGGGGGGGGGTGGAGAGAGACAAACGCGGCCGGCCGAGCGGGGGGGGTGGAGGGGTGGGGGGGAAGACAGACAAACGCGGACAAACGCGGCCGAGCGGGGGGGAGAGACAAACGCGGCCGAGCGGGGGGGATTGGTTGCGGCGGGGAATAGACACGCTTTTCGCGGGGGGGGGGGGGGGGGGCTTGATCATCAAAAGTAGGTAGGGCCGCGGCCCTACCGGCCCTACCGGTTCCACGGTCCTTGTGAAACAGATGTGATTATTGATTAACCAAACATCCTCGATCTGTTCAAACAACCTCGTGACGATGTGTTAAATCTGCAGTTTTATCCCACTAACTGAACTACATAAAAAAACGTTGTCCTGTGCACAGTGTCATAAAATATGATACATTCATATACATCCCATTTGACTGTAACTTTATATCAATATTAATTAATTCTTTTTATGTCAACAATTCAAATATGACAAATAAAAATGTTTCATTTTTGTTGTATTCAATTTTTCTGTACTGCACCTTTAAGGTTGTACAATTTTTACATTCACCTTGATGAATAACAACTTATTAACAAGCATAAATTTTCAAACAAAATATTTGCACTCATAAAATGACCTTAAATTCACACTAAATCACTCACAGTATCAGTCTCATAACATACAACAAGGTGCAGGCCCTTGAACATGAATAAAAGTGCTCTCTCGATAACAAGGCAGAACAAAATGGCGGTGGTGCCTCGAAGCTTCCAATGTCTACAAATAAAAATATAATTCTCATATAAAACAAGTGTACATATGGCTCACAGCCTAATTTTCAGATTGAAATTAAACATAAATAGGTTTATAGAATTAATTGGTTTTGAGTAGACATCATAATGCTGAAACATTTACCTCCACAAAATGCCATTAAACTGACTTCGCGGAGCACGCCCGCTGACAGGGGGGGACAAACGGGTCAATTGTCCAAGGCCCAGGACAGAGGGGGGACCCAAAACTGACACTCTGACCATTAAAATACAGGCAAAAGTAATTTTTCAGAAAATATTTGTGAAAAATATTTAATATTAGAGTAACTTAATATAAATATATATATATATATATGCATCAGGTATATGTAATATGTTTTCTTTAAATAAGGGGCCATTAGAACTCCCCCCATCCCAACATAAAATGGTTTGACCATTAGGACAACGGCTGGCTGCAACTTTGAAAGTTCGTTCCGCTGCATACTAAGAATCACAGGTGCACAGAAAAGAGAAAAAGAGAATATGACGCCAAAGGCTTGAGGGATTTTATTAGTAAATATTTTTAAAAAACTGAGGATGAGTCAGGAACAGGTCTAGGAACGGAATTGCAGAGGAATGATGCCCATCCAGAGCCAGGTAAGAAGCAATGCGTTTTTCAATGTGATTTTAAAGTATAGCATCCGCTAGCTAGTGTAAGGGGGAAAACACCTTTTCTTTTACAGAAATACTTGAGCTCAGTGCCAAAGGAGCAGAAAACAGAGAGAGGGCAGAGGTCCAGGTACAATCTGAAAGACAGAGGGCAGCAGAAGAGCCAGCTGAGGCGGGGAGCTGGGGCGGGGGGGAGGCTGCGTGTGTTTGAGGAGGAGACAGAGAGAGCCATCCCTAGCGATAACAGAGACAGTGCAGGTGGAGGGGCTTACTGCCCGATCGGATAGTCTGAGCATATTGGCTCAGAGACAGAACACAGCATTAATTTCAATGATCCCGCGTTATGGCCAACAAAAATTACTGATTCTGATCGAATGAATGTTGTGCGTTTAATGGCAAAAAGGAAACCTTTCTCAGACATGGCAAATGAGCCGCCAGCAGATTCAGAGGGCAGAGAATTCCCAAAGTATCTAACATATTTTACCTCCTGCAATGGAAGGGAAAAAATTGTTAGTGACTGGCTAATATACAGCAGGTCAAAGAAGGCCATATTTTGGCTGCAGTGCTTGCTGTTCTCTTATGAAGAAAAGATCAACTACTGCACTAAATTCAATAGATGGGTTGAAAATATCTAATATAAAATACAGAGAGCATGAAGTATACAGTTAAGTATACAGTTAAGTTGACTTTTTTTGGTGTGTGTGTGTGTGTGTGTGTGTGTGTGTGTGTGTGTGTTTGTTTGTTTGTTTGTTCTTACATCAGAGTGAGGACCATCACCAGTTTTTAACCAACAAAGTGAGGTCATTTTTGGGAAGTGAGGACATTTTCCTGGTCCTCACTTTGTTTCATATAGCAATGAGCTCTACTAGCCATATAGATGTTACTCTGTCTTTTTTATGAAGGTCCTCATTTTTAATGTGAAATGAGTCTGAAAGTTCACAGTTCTCTTCTCACTAGGTCCCTCTACTCTATAGTTCTGCAACTGCACTCAGGTTTCCACCAAACTGGTTCTCTACTGCTCCCCTATAGGTGTTCTTTTGGCACTGCACCCAAATTGGACAAATCTTACCATGTTGAATGCCTTTTTCAGTGATCAGTTTATTATTTGATATATAGGCAGTACAATTTTTATAGTGTAGGCAAAACATAGATTGAATAAGTATCAACTAAATCTGGATTTTTTGGCTTTATGCATAAATAAAAATAGTTATATGCCTTCAGACTTATTTAATGCCCAGACAGGGAACATGATATTCTAGACATGATGTTGCAATTTTTTGTAATATAATTAAACAATGTGTAGATGACAGAAGAGTCCTGGAGAAGCAGGTAACAGGTAGACATGAAAACAGACTACTAACAGCGGGGATGATGGTCTTAACGGGTTGGTGACAGGCTGAAAGCAGAGCTCATCTCATTAAGGCTGCTGAACTCTCAGGAGGACCATTGAGCAGGAAAAGACCGTATAATTTTGAAACTTGTACTGAGAAACAGTAAGAACAATGTTGTATTCCGCATTACCAGGAGATGCTAAACTGTGAGATTAATCAAAATCCTCCACTGAAAAGTGCCTCAAAAGGAGGAAAAACCTCAAAGGTCACAAAAGGTCAGCAGTCAGATTAGCCTCATTCAGTAACAAAGCCTCACCAAATCTGGGCCAAAACTGAACTTTTTACCACAAAGGGATCTAGTGCCATTTTCTATGGGTTGGTGACGCTATAGGCCCGTTTACACTACACTTTTTTAACCGAGCCGAGACCAGTCCGAGCTCGGTAACCGAGATAACTCTTGTGTGTAAACGGTCAGCAGACTGAACCAGACCGCGCTAAACATAACCGGACCGCGCTAACTGCAGACCAGCTCTTGAGTAGGTCTCGGCCTGGTTTTATTTCTGGCCCAGTTTTTTGATAAAGAGCGCATGAGCAGACATCTCCTTACAGTCAGCTGACTGTCCGCGGGTTTTCCGGCAGTCTGGCTGCACGTCCCGATTCACACTCCATTCAGACAAATTTCAGACATTCATAATAATACTAGCTTCCTTACCGTGCCACATGGTTTCCGGAGATGAATCTGCTTAGCAGCGCAATGAACCTCAGCGTCTGTCGTTGTTTCCTGCATCTGTAAATCCTTATTAGACGTTCGTTTGTCTCATCCACTTCCCAAAAAAGCCAACTTTCTCAAGTAAATTCACCAATGGTTGCCTTCTTCCCCTGACTCTCCGCAAACACCGAAATATCACAATATTAAGCATAACTTCCTGAATGTTACGGGGTCCGCGCTGTTTTGTTTTGCTGCTACTGCCTTCAATCCCAGAGAGTGGTAGTACCGCGTATCGCCACTAGGGGGCGAGGAGCAACCAAGGAACCGAGATAAGCTTTGTGTGTAAACGGGTTGGCTTGTCTTGGATAACTGATCCAAGCTCGGACTGGTCTCGGCATGGCTCGGTTTTTAGGTGTAGTGTAAACGGGCCTTATGGTGCCCAGAGTTATGGTGCAAGGAGCCTCCAACCGGCTCCTGGCAGGTTCAGAGGCCAGACAGCAGATGTCTTTGACATTGATGGAAACCCTATTCAAACTTCTGTGCATGTTCCTATTGTTCAATTGCTGCACCCAACTCAGCCACAGAAAAAGATAGCTTTTAAGCTTTTGATGAAAATGAGTTGTTGCTTCCAGCCTATGCCTAATAGAAGGCCTCAGTTGTCATGTTAGGGTTGAGTTCTGGCACTTGCCAACTGGTTATGGAGGAAGGGGAGGTATCGTTTTAATCGTCTAATCAGGCTTTTCACAACAATAACATGCACATTAAGATCAGAGCTTCCTAGCCATAGCAGCCGGGTCAAACACACTCTCATTTCTGGTGTATCTGTGGAGCATAGGAACCTTCCTACAGGTACTTCAGGTTAGCTACATGACAGTCCTTAGCCGCTAATGGGGTTGTGTTCCGCAATACCAGGAGATGCTACACTGTGAGATTAATCAAAATCCTCCACTGAAAAGTGCCTCAAATAGGGGAAAAACTTCAAAGGTCACAAAAGGTCAGCTGTTAGATTGGCCTCCTTCAGTCACAAAGCCTCACCAAATCTGGGCCAAAACTGAACTTTTGACCAAAAAGGGATCTAATGCCACTTTCCAAAGGGTGGTGACGCTATAGTGCCCGGGTGGGTCATTTCTGGGCCTCTGACCGGGTCCTAGCAGGTTCAAAGGCCAGACGGCAGAAGTCTCTCTCTCTGATATTGATGGAATCCATATTCAAGGTTCTGTGCATGTGCCTTTGGTTCACTTGCTGCCCCCCACTCAGCCCCGGAAAAAGATAGCTTTTAAGGTTTTGATGAAAGAGAGTCGTTGCTTCCAACCTATGCCTAATAGAAGGCCTCAGTTGTCATGTTAGGATTGAGTTCTGGCACTTGCCAACTGGTTATGGAGGAAGGGGAGGTATTGTTTTAATCGTCTAATCAGGCTTTTCACAACTATAACATGCACATCCAGATCAGAGCTTCCTAGCCATAGCAGCCGGGTCAAACACACTCCCATTTCTGGTGTATCTGTGGAACACAGGAACCTTCCTACAGGTACTTCAGGTTAGCTATATGACAGTCCTTAGCCGCTAATGGGGTTGTGTTCCGCATTACCAGGAGATGCTAAACTGTTAGATTAATCAAAATCCTCCACTGAAAAGTGCCTCAAAAGGAGGAAAAACCTCAAAGGTCACAAAAGGTCAGCATTCAGATTGGCCTCATTCAGTCACAAAGCATCACCAAATCTGGGCCAAAACTGAACTTTTGACCAAAAAATAATTTAATGCCACTTTCCATAGGTTGGTGATGGTATGGGTGGGTAATTTTTGGGCCTCCAACCGGGTCCTAGCAGGTTCAGAGGCCAGATGGAAAATGTCTCTATCTGACATTGAGGGAACCTCTATTCAACCTTCTGTGCATGCTCCAATTGTTTGCTTGCTGCCCTCTACTCGGCCCCAGAAAAAGATAGCTTTTAAGCTTTTGATGAAAGAGAGTATTTTCTTCCAACCTATGCCTAATAGAAAGCCTGAAAGGCCTCAGTCGTCATAATAGGGTTGAGTTCTGGCACTTGCCAACAGGTTATGGAGAAAGGGGGGGGGTCTCATTTTATTTGTCTAATCATGCTTTTGACAACAATACCACGCACACCCAAATCAGATCTTCCTAGCCTTAGCAGCAGGGTCAGCTGGCTCCCATTTCCGGTATGTCAGTGTAGCACAGCGATAGACCATTCTGCAGGCTGTAGGATATAGTTAAAATGTCATGCATGAGCCAGTCTCTTTATCAACTCTTCCCCTACAAATGGTACCATGCATTCCTGCAAAAACCTCTCCCACCTGCAGCAGGAAGGCAGAACAAGTGTTTCACAAAATGGCAGATTTTCCGTCATGATTTCATTCAAAGATCTTGCTGGTATCACTTTAGGCCCTATATAAAATTACCTTGGGGACCAATTAATACTTATTATGGGCAGATATTTAAGAAATCATAGAAATCATAGTGTATCTTGTTTTCTTCCTGTAAAGTAATCATTTTAATTTTGAATTCATGAGTTTTAACATTTTGGACAGTAGATTTCTTTGCTGTTTAAAATATGTGTGAAGAAGAATTGCTGTTATGATGAAATATATGACAGCCTCAGTTAAAATAATGATACAAACCTTTTTCTATAAATTAATCAAATCGAGCTTTTTAGGGCAGTACAGCATGTTTATTGTATATAAACAAAAATATTTTATACCAATGACAACAACTAAATTAAAAATAATCATACGGAAAAACTAAAAAGGAATCCTAATCAAAATGCCCCTAGAATAAAAGTGAGTGCAAAGTCATACCTGTTTTTACAGAAAACATCTCAGTTTTATTTTGTTAAAATTATTTATTTATCAGGGGGTAATAAATCAGAGCCACACAACCTCAAGCTTTCATTTTTAGTACAGCATAGGTTTATTCTTCAGTGCATTAATCAGTAAAATGTAAAAAGCATGTTTGTTTTCAAATCTTAAGTACATTTACTTCTTAATTACTTAAAATGTCAAAAAAGTTGGTTGAACTCCTCGGTCCTCACACTGATGGTAAAAAACTTTTTTGGTAATTTAATTCTCTTGCAAAATCTGAAGTGGTGTATTGTGTGTCGGTGACACCTAGTGACAGAAAATAAAAAAGTAGCTCAGAACTACCGGTCCTCACTTTGTGAGTGCTTTTACTCGGTCCGTAGGTCTTACACGAATGTGTGTGTGTGTGTGTGTGTGTGTGTGTGTGTGTGTGTGTGTGTGTGTGTGTGTGTGTGTGTGTGTGTGTGTGTGTGGTGTGTTGGTGGCAGGTGTAGAGGGGGCCCAAAAACATTGTGTTTTCCCGGGCCCTAGCAAAGCTGTCAGCTGACCTGGCGCGGAGGGTCCTGCTAGCATGAGATGCTAGTCAGTTAGCTCATCCAAACTTATTTTCAGAGCGAATATTCTTCCTAGCAGATGATTCCAGGTAGTTCGCGTTGGCCTCTGTCCTTGATGTGTCCCGGCTCTATAACTGAATGATTGCTTGGTTTCTTTTCTTTTTCTTTTTTCTTTTTCACTGCTCAAAGTGAGGTGCTGCTATCATGGGAGCTTTAAGTGCGAGAACTGACTGAGAGCTTGTTCCAGAAGTCACAAAGGCAAGGGGCAGAACAATGAGGCAGCAGGAATATCATTGGCCAAGAACACTGTCAGTCACTCTTGGCAAAGCATTAACCCTTTAGTAGCAGCTTATGTACTTTAATAGCTTAATACAGCATTTATAGCTTATTATTTAAGGCTCCTAAATAATATGGGCTACACCCTCCCCTCTTTGATGGTTTGCATGTCCCTGTGCATCCAAACTGCCGGGCAGCTTCAAGGAACTCGCAATGGCTTAATTTAGGCTTTTGAAGACTGCATTGACCACGTACAGCAGAGGGTTGCCCAATATTGAGTATTGGAATCTTTCTGGTCTCTCCTGAGTCCTTTGGGATTGACGAAGAGGGGTTTCACCCTCTTGAGGAGGATCGTATGCATTCAAGGAACATGGTTGCTCTACTCCAACTGCTCAAATCTCTGGTATTTCAGGTGTAGTAATAGCTGTTTTTTCTTGTAATATCTCCTCTTCGCTGAATTGTGTTTCTTCATAGAGCTGTTTGTGTGTTTCCGGAAAGACATCCACTGAGAAGTTATCTTGTGAGGGAGCTGATTCAGGTTGCATAAGGGTTTCAGGTAAGGTCTCACTTTCATTTTCTTTGGTTTGTTCAGGTAAGTTGTTTCTCTCTGTTAGGTTGACGGTTTCAGGTAAGCTGTCTCTTTCAGTTGTGTTATCTTGCTCAAGTAAGTGATCTTTTCCGGTTGTATTGCAGGTGGATAGATCATCAACACCAAGCTGGATTGTGACATACATATCTGGATCATTGGATGGGGACAACACGGATATCAAAGTAATATCCCAAACCTGAGGCTTCCTCTGAATTCTCATTGTCTTTGACAGTACTTTGTCTGGTTCTCTGTTTGGTTTGTGGTGGTTTTGGTATCTTGTCTGGCATGGCTGTGATGGGCAAGAAACTGTAAGGAAGGAGTAGGTCACGGTGTAAGGTGCGAACAGGACCGTCTTTTGCTTCAGACTACACTGTATAGACCGGGTCCTCACCTGCTCTCCCCAGGACCACATAAACATCCTCCTCCCATTTATTTGACAGTTTATGCTTCCCATGCAGTTTAACATTCCTGACAAGAACTCAATCACCCACGTTGAATGTTTAGTCAACCACTCTTTTGTCTAAGCGCACCTTGTTGCGGTCTGCATTCTTTTGTGCATTTGAGGTTGCAGTTTTGAAGCTTTCCTCTAAGCGGTGTTCCAGGTCGCTGACATATTGAGAGTGTGATTTCTGAGTGTTAGTTGTTAATCCAAAGGCCAGTTCTATTGAAAACCTTGGCTGTCTCCCGAACATCAATTCATGTGTGAGAAGCCGGTCACGTCACTTTTGGTATAATTACATGCATGAGTAAGCGGCTTCATATAGTCCTTCCAGTGTTTTTTCCTGGTCACTCAATGTACAGAGCATTTGGAGGAATGTCCGGTTGAATCTCTTCACCGGATTTCTTCTGGGGTGGTGGGGTGAGGTGGGGTGGGGGTATTTTGCCAGTGATCTCACAAAGTTCCTTTATTGTTTTGATTCGAAATCTGGGCCTTGGTCGCTCTGACGTTTCTTGGAAACACCATACGGACCAATGATGTTCTCCCATAAGGTCTTTGCAACTGTAAACGCTCGCTGATTGGGTGTTGGTACGGCCACTGCGTGCTTTGTAAAATAATCAGTGATTACTAAGACGTCTTTCGTGTTTGATCGGTCTGGTTCCAAAGACAAGTAGTCTATACAGACTTACTCAAGGGGTCTGGTTGCCTTTATGTTTATTAGTGGCGCTGCCCTCTCTGGAAGTGACTTCCGACTTACACAAGTACTGATCATTCTGTCAACTGACGATGACATCGTAGGCCAATAAAATCTAGCTCGGACTAAATCAATGGTACGAGCAACTCCTAAATGACCCATATCATTATGGAGAGTTTAGGGTGTAGTGGATCTGAGTTAATTGAGGAGCACGAGTTGGAAGGTGATATTAGGTCCCTCTTGCCTTCTACAATAGAGAATGCCATTTTGTAACTCAAGAAAACTCGAGGTTGAGTTCATGTAGCAGCAACGGGAGATCAGCTCTGACAGCAGGAGGTGGACTCTGACTGATCTCTAATTGGTTGATGACACTACTGAGGGCAGGATCTGATCTCTGCTTTTCTTTCAGCCCCTTTTCTGTGAGTGGAGGAATCAAGGGAAAGCCATCAGGTTGTTCTTCCTCGAAGCTATCCGGAATGGCAGAGGCATGAATGGCAAGGGACTCAACAATTTAGGACTGGTAAGTTTGTTTGTTTCTGGTTTGGTAGTGCTAATGGTGTGCTGGTCACAAATGGCTTTTATCACTTCTCTTGGAACTGCATGAGTTTCGCTTTGACCCAGGTGGTACCGGGAAATCTGTCTTATTCTTTCACTTTCTTTTTGCGAGGCAGGATCATCTTCTAGAGCAATATGAGGGCGACGGGACAATGCATTTGCATCTATGTTTTGCTTGTCGGCCCTGTACTGGAGTTAAAACGAGAACGTGGAAATGGCTGAGAGCCATCTGTACCCTGTCGTATCCAGTTTTGCACTTGTTAGGACGTATGTTAACGGATTACTGTCTGTAACTACTGAAAAGTGCGTGCCATATAAATGGTCTGAGAACTTTTCTTTAACGGCCCACTTGAGGGCCAAAAATTCCAATTTGTGGGCCGGATATTTCATCTCTCTTTTGGAAAGTCCTCTACTGCCAAATGCAATGGCTCTTAGTTGTTCATTTTGGAGTTGGTAGACCGTGTTGTTGTCAGACTTGAACTAAACCCCCTCCTCCATCCTTCTTTATTTTGGGTTGAAGCTCATACTAGCTAGGGTTCTAAAGTCCTCTGAATCTAACCAGTATTACCCTGCTTAGAGTTCCTGTGAGACCTTTTTAGCTAGATAAGTAGGACATGACCGATCTACTAACCACCTCCCTCCTAGGGCCACACCCTTTTTCATTGGACAAGTTAGGCAACCTAGTAGCCTGAGGCCACCTATCTCCTGACCACCGCCCTAGTGGTGGCTCCTACTTTTACACAGCGGCACTTGTTATTGGACCGGTTAAGTTTTAGTGACTCAAAAATCCCTAAGGGTGTTGTTTATAAAATTTTTGCTACAGGCAACCTTTTAAGACCTCATGAATATTACTAGAACCATGCACCGTGTCTGCTTTACGACCATTAAAGAACTCAATAAATGTTGACCCAATAATTGAACTTCTAATACAATTTTATATGCTTATTTAATTAGTATGCGTTTGCAGGGAAATAGTAACAGCATTAATCAGCTACAGAAATCACAACTAAAAATTTTACCATTTTCCTAACTCTTATCTAAGACTGACTACTAATATGTTCAGGGGAGGCTTTTGAATTTAGAGGAGCAAACTGACCCATACCACAGATGAAATCCCAAAGTGTTGTCGTGCAACTATACACTGTTTAAAAGTGATTTAATGTTTATTAAATAATCCTCTGTCTGTTAAGTATTGTCTGGTGATGATCAGCTCTTAAGCTGATATCAAGACAATGGTTGAAATGGATGAATTCGAGCACTAGCAATCTTTTGACAGCAAAACCTGCACACACATAGAATAAAGGAGTGACAACTTCTTTTTAAGTCCAAGAATCTAATAACAGAAATAGAATGAACATCCAGAGAACATTACTATGTAATGCTGTTTATCTGAATTAACACAAAATTTCAATCAGTAAATCCTCTCTACTAGGCTAGTGAAACTTAACTAAACTACTAAGCAAAATGAAGATAAAAAGAAGCTAAGCTAAGGAACTATTTACATGCAAAAAAACAAACAAAAGACAAAACAAAAGTGGTTGGTCATAATCAGAATAATTCGGCGAATCCTTGTTCACTGCAGATCTGATTAAAGAAAAAACATGGAATGGAGTTAAAAACATTTGGCATGTGTTTCAATCCATTCACAATGCAAAGCCCAAGTTAAACAAACATTATTTGATGAAATAATATTTTGTTTAAGTTAAAGAACCAAAGTTCACCTTAAAGAATGTGAATCGTGGTTAAATTAGCTTAACTAATTCAGAACAACATTTGACATGTGTTTCAACCCATTCACAATGCAAAGCACAAGTTAACCAGAACATTATTTTGAGTAAATAACATAAAGTGACCAGATATCTGAAATCAAATCTGGGGACATTTCTTGCTTGTGGATAAAAATCAATACATCTCATCAAGATGACATTAGGAAATGGGGACAGTAATGGTTTAATTTATTTTTACATATTTATTAATATTTAAACAACAAAAATCAAGTGTAAAAGCCAGGAATGTGCCTCTCCACACTTTTAGTATATCCTAAGATTAATAAAATGAATAAGTCGATAGTGTCATTAATAGAAACTAGAACTGTGTCTCTGGGTTGGGGCAAAGTGGTGGGGGTGGGAGTGGAGGGGTCAAGGGTGGTTAGCAGGGTTTTCCAATTTTGTGGGGCCCAAAGAGCTCTGCCGCCTCCTAAGGGGAGAGTGACATGAGGAAAAGAAAAAACAGTAAATACAAACATTTATTCTATACCTGTGGCTGTCTGTGGAGACAGAGTTCCCCCACCTTTTCAAAAAAGTGCAACAAATACTCATTCTGCTCACATCTACATACCTATGAGAAATAGGTTTTTCTGCGTTAACATCAAAAAGAAGTAGCGGTCAAGCCCGCAGGTAAAGGATGATACATGTTTCTTACTGTCACCTGACCGCATCAGGGGCCTGTGCATCTCAAAGTAGCAGATTAATTTCTCCCACTAATGGGCTATAAGCACAGCTCCACTACTTCCTGAACTTCAGCAGTTCCTTTGTTTCCTGATTAATCCAGGTGTGTCTGGCTGGTTTCTGAGGTCAGACACACCGGGATTAATCAGTCTGTCCAGTAATGAAAGGCAGGAAACAGTGGAGCTGCTGAAGCTCAGGAAGAAGTGGAGATGTCTGTTGGGACAAGAAAATGGGTTGTGGTGATGTGAGGTGAAAAGGTGTTAAACATCTTAAAAAAGGCACAGACTTGGAAATCCCCTTGACATGAGTGCAAGTGATTGAGTGTGTAGTGCATCATGAGCATGTATAAACTTACATAAAGTGTATATAATTACATTATGTGTATGGTAGTAGCTGATGTGTGAGTATATTGTTTGCTCCTATAAGGTGAGTTAACTCCGGTCAGTGAGTCAGCTAACATGAGATCATCTCTGGTTTCTTCCAGGCCTTCTGTGTCTGAAGAGCCATCAGCCACGGTAATCAGGCATTGTGGCCTGAGAGATCTGGATAAAATAAGAGGAGAAGAGGATATATTATGTGCAGAACTTAAATTTCTAAAACACAAGAAAAATATACAACTAATCTGCCTCTTCATTCTGCCACAGCTAGGGAAGTGCAGTGAAACTCATGTTAAGTGCAGAGACTCAGAGAGAGGTTATATCCTCAGACAATTAGGCTTCTCAACTCAAACCTGAGTATCCACCTTATTTTCAACGGAAATACGGAGCCAGCGAGTTGCCGTTTTTTGTGCGAGACTTCCGACCGCTCACTTCCTGTCAGTGGGTAGCTTGCTGAAAAGCGACTCATGCAGCTACTTCGTCTCAAATTACTTGTCTTTATGACTTCGAGGAAGACCGGGATCGATTGTACGGTTAGAAGTTGTTATAATAACGCGTGTAAAAGAAAGGTTTATGTGGAGCAGGAGTGTTTAAATCATCGACCGTGTACAAGAGCTGCGAATGCGGGGCGCCCTACTTCCTTCACCCCCAGCCGAAGAATGAGAAATCTCTTCGCCTTATGGTTAAAAGCTTTAAATCTGAAGAAACCACCAAAGCGACCGTA
Source organism: Fundulus diaphanus (assembly GCA_037039145.1). Lineage (NCBI taxonomy): Eukaryota > Metazoa > Chordata > Actinopteri > Cyprinodontiformes > Fundulidae > Fundulus > Fundulus diaphanus. The sequence continues at coordinate 55,362,516 of CM073127.1, forward strand.
TGTTTATTCTTTTCATTCTGTGGACAAAACACCGACAGAAGAACACACGTCGCCAGAAAAGTGGCTGGGCTGCGAAGTTCCATTAAAAACAAAAACAAGGAGACAAAGAGGAGCGCAGACACAGCTAAGCTAAGGGATGTTTACACTGATACCCTAACAAATAAACTAGAAATAAAGTTACAGCTTCATCCTAAAGCCAACTTACATTTTAACGTGACAAGCTTGCATCAAGAGCTTTGAGACCACAGATCAGATTTGTGCAATTTTAAATTTCAAGCCTAAACATTATGAAGTGGGCAGAATGTTTTGATGTCCTGTTATAACATCAGTTAAATCCTAAAATGTAGCACTGCTATCTTTGTAAAATGAACTGACCAGCAATCTAATCACAACGAGACAACAGCTGGGATGTTTTGAATCAGACGATTCATTAGCCTACCTTCCATAAGTCGCCGCTGCCTGACTGAAGGACTTCCCCTGGAGCCGCAGCACAGGAGCGCTCCGGTCGTCTCGGTGGAGCCGGTTAATGTAGTCAGGATCCAGCAGAGTGAACGTCGGACTTGCTTTGGCTTGAACGGATATCAGCCTCCACGGATACCAGGTCATCCATGTTGATTTTATTAACACCAATCCAACCTTTCCACTGTGGAGGTTCACCTCGGTAAAGTCGCACTGCAGAGCCGTCCGCACCAAGTGACGACACAAACTGGTTAAAATGTCCTCGTTCGTTATATGAGGCCACTTCTTCGAGTCATCCTCTCAGTCATGAATAGTTTGAGGCTGTGCCACTGACCTGCCACTTCGATCGCTCTGCAATTTTTGACAATGTTGCCGCAACAGTTTATCATCTCAGTCAAACTAATGTTATTTGGCCGAGGGAAGCGCTGAAACGGAAGTGCCGCACAAAAAAACGGAAGTTGGACCCATAGTTACTTCCGCGTTCGAAAATAAGGTGGATATAGTCACTCTGTTTTACACAGCATACTTTGCACACTACATTACTCAGTACGTTAGTTTATCACTCAAATCATGTCAATGCTTTGTCACTTGAACTTTATTAATACTCTAAGTAAATTTTTCTCCCTACTCGTCAACCGTTCTTTCCATCAGTGTTCCTATTTTCCTCCACTCTCATTTAATCTCCTTTATGTCTTCCTATCTTCTTCCTCTCTCCTCTTGTATCAGTCTTACATTATTCTAAAACAGAGACATTATATAATTAAAATCACTTCCAAAAACATTAGAATATACAACATGAAAACTTCCTATTATTATTATTATTATTATTATTATTATTATTATTATTATTATTATTATTATTATTATTATTATTATTATTATTATTATTATCTCATCTGATTAAATACAAAAAATGCTAATTACCACAATATTAGGAGCTACAAGCAAAAACCACATAATAAATGGACATTAAACAGGTGGTTATCTCTTACTCCATGATTCTCAGATCATGCAGATCTAGTCTCATTCAGTTTTCCTGTTACTGACTCCTATTTTTCATGAGGAACTTTCATATATCCAAACTGAGCAATAGAAAAGCACACCTAAGCCTGGAAGTCTATGCTCATAAATCACAACCATAAATCAGCAAAACAACTTGTAATAACTCTACTCTACTGAAATATAAACTAAAGGTCACCAATCAGTTCTAAAACATCTTTAGACGAACCCTTGTTGATCCCTGGCGAACCAGCGTACCAGATTAGCACCTTACAAAGAGTTTTCAATCATTCTGTTACATTTTATCCGAGTGTCTTTTACTCAGGTGAGCAGCAACTCGTGGTCTTGTCTTACATTTTATTAATTATTTTTTTAATCTGGACACAAACAAAAAATTTATCACAGGATCAGCCCGATCCAAATAAAATCAATCGATTAACACACTTACCATAACACAGGGCAGCTCCCCATCAGTTGCCACCGGTTGACAACGAACTTCCACTTCTTCTTCTTCTGTTTAAAAGTGGTGCGTTCTTCTTCTTCTTCGTGTTTTAATGGTAGCTGACATCCAAAAGGATCATTACCGCTCATCTAGTGGTGCGCTCTGTTCCTCGCAGCGCAACCAGCTGCCGTAACACCTGTTTCTGCACGCAACAGCTCTACCGTAATAACAGTCTACACGCAACTTTTTCCCCCTCGGTAAAATCGGGGACATTTCCGGGGACAGCTTTAGCCGGGGACAGGTGGTCCAAAACGGGGACAGTCCCCGGAAATCGGGGACGTGTGGTCACCCTAAAATAACATCCTGGTTACTGATTTGCCCAGTAAAATCATTTCAACCCTTATGACCGAGTTTGTTAATGCGATTCTCCCTCCGGGCGTCTGGGGTCGCTGTAGCAAATCGGTGGCTAAAAGGTTACAGCATAAAGTTATCAAAATTGCCTTTACACCAACATTAATATTCGATATTAATGCGGGGATAAGGCTCATAGCACCATCAAAGGATGGCGGAGCCGAACGATTAAGCTTTGTGCTTTAAAACGAACTCCTTTTGAAATGTCCGGGACCGGATGTTAGTGAGGCTAATAATATTAAGGCTAGCGTGAGCTACCTGTTAGCCCTTTGTTCTAAAGCACCCTGTGTACAACAGTTTACAAGACATTTAACAATAAACCTTTTAACTTCTGCCTCAGCTCCCTGTCCAAAACTGTTCTCTTGCCTCGTGTCAGTTCTGTCCACTTTGGCCATTCCAGGAAGGACGTAAAAGCAGGGAGAATCGTTGGTTTCTTCTTGGCAGGCTAGCGTTTAGCTTTGCAGCCATGAGCTAACCCACAGCATGGTCACAGTCGGAGGCCTGTAGGTCCTCCAGACAGCCTCTGACCCCGTTGCAGTCTCGATTGAGCAGGGGTTTTCCTCAGCATACAGCTTTCAGCTCCATCTGGGGTTCGCTTTGTGGTAAAGGCTGAGGAGAAATACAACAGAGCTGTATTGGCAGGCAGGATCTTTCCTCCTGCTACCGGTGATGAGGTTAAGACAGCAAACTTAGCTCTGTATTTGCCCGGACATGTTCCCCCGGCGACGAGAGACCTCTCCAGAAGAGGCCTGTGAGTTCTTTCAGGCCCGTGCAGGGCCCATGGCCCGAAGTAGTTTCCTGGTCCGCTCCAGGACGAGATGGTCTTAGCTGCTTGGTGTCAGGAGTCGCAGAAGAGAAGAGAGAGTCTGGAGAGGTGTGCTGTGACTTTTATCTGTAGGGAGTGGTCACAGCTGACATCCTGCTGAGAGAGAGAAGGGGCCGTCCTTCCGGCCTGTCTCCTTATGTTTGCAGCCAGATAGAATTCTTTTGTCAAACTCTTCCACTGTTCAGAATTCAGTCTGACCTCAATAAATTTTTTATGGCAGTAATATAGCATAACAGTGTCTCTGATTTCTGGGTGACGGAGTTGTTCAGATGAAAAACTTTCCTCCTCTCTATGGCAACACTAATGCCCAGATAATGTCCCGATACCATGGCCTGAGGTTCATCTTTCTAGCTTGACAAGTTGTTTCAGCTTCAGCTCTGACATCTGGTGGGTGAGACATTCATCTCAGGAACATTCAGGTTGTTTTCATCGACCAGTTCAAAACCACAGCGGCAATTCTCAACAGACTCAGTAGATCACTGGCCCCGAATTGTGGAGGACACGGGGAGAAAGGGCATCGGGCTCAGCCTCAATGTTCTTATAGACAAGGGGTTCCGTGGTCATCCTTTGGCCAGTTGATTCTTCTTACTTCTGTCCTGGGTCTTCTTTCTTCTTCTGCTACGTGTAACGTGTCTTCTGTGATGAGATCTGAGCACTGAACACCCAAATCATCTCACTTTTATGTGTTGTGAGAACCGTTAGTTTGCAAAACTCCGCGTTACTGTGGCAACAGGGAGTGGTTCAGCACAGTCACCAGGTCCCTTCCCCTTTTTCAGCCTGCTTCGTGACAAACAACAGGCTTTTTTTTTTTCGGGCCGCTATGTTACAGCCAGCAGGTTCCTTCCTCTTCAAGTCATCCTTTACCCTTCTTTCAACTTTTACTGGTCAAACCCAAGATTGCCCCACAGCCTTCACATTCAAAACATACTTCTTCTTTTTCAGCCTGTCTAACACATCTACTTTATTATAACAATCATTCTTACTTTATTTAATTCATTCAGTACATAAGTGCTTGAACCTTTAATAAAGTGAAAACAATCAATCAAATACATTTATAGAGCTTTTATGTTATCTGTTTTTCTCAGTATTTTTAATGTCCAAATTATCTATTAATTTGTGAATAACATGGAATATGGACAAGCTCACCACACCACCTATTTTGTACCAAAAAAGGCTCCTTTGGGTTGTGGTACTCAGTGCTTTCTTGTTTGACTGAGGGCTTTTTCTTTCACTTCTTCAGTGGAGGATACCCTGCGGTAAGCTCATTAAGGGGATCATGATTTGGGAGTAGCCTTGAATGAAGCGTTTGTAATACTCAGCAAAACCCTAAAAGGACCTTAGTTCTTTCAAATTGGATGGGACAGGCCAGGTTGTCAATGCTTTGATCTTCTCTGAATTGGTTTGGACGCAGTGCTCTGAAACCACATGGCCAAGATATTTAATGGAATTTTGAAAAAACTTGCATTTTTCCGGAGCAATACTCGTTTCAGGTGTTCCTTATGCTCTTTGAGGGATGATAGGAAGATTATCAAGTCGTGAATGAAGACTAACACCTCTTTTACGTTCATCTGGCCCATACAGTGTCCATAAGTTGTTGGAAGGTCAACGGTACGCTAGTGATCCCCTGGAGCATTCTATTGAACTCCCAGAATCCTAGGAGACACACAAATGCAGTCTTCTGTTTGTCTGGCTCTAATAGCTTAATACAGCATTTATAGTTCATTACTTTTTATTATTTAAGACTCCTAAATAATATGGATCCAAGCGACACCATCTGCTGTAAGACAGCTCCTTCCTCTCCCTCATTATGGTCAGCTCATGTAAGATTGTCTGTTAATGTATTCCTGTCTCCCTTCTGCAGAACTGAGTGATCCAGGGCCAGAACCTGTTACTGATCTGTTCTATTTCACCTTCAATCAACTCTTTAACTTACCTCTTGTCTCCGTGGTTGTTGCCTGTTCAGAGTCGATAAGTCCATCCATCCTCCTCCGCTTATGCTGGGTTGGGTCGCGGGGTAGCAGCTTCAGTAGGGAGGCCCAGAGGTCCCTTTCCCCAGCCAATTGGGCCAGTTCCTTTGAGGGGAATCCCAAGGGGTTCCCAGGCCAATCGAGAAACATAGTCCCTCCAGCGTGTCCTGGGTCTCCCTCGGAACGTGCCCGGAACCAGGGAGGCATCCAGGAGGAATCCTTCCCAGATGCCCGAGCCATCTCAACTGGCTCCTCTCGACGTGGAGGAGCAGTGGCTCTACTCTGAGTCCTCCCCGGATGACTGACCTCCTCACCCTATCTCTAAGGGAGAGCCCAGACGGAGAAAACTCATTTCCGCCACTTGTATCCGGGATCTCGTTCTTTCGGTCATGACACAAAGCTCATGACCATAGACGAGGGTAGGAACGTAGATCGACCGGTAAATTGAGAGCTTTGCCTTTTGGCTCAGTTCTGTCTTTACCACAACGGACCGGTGCAGCGCCCGCTTCACAGCAGACACAACACCAATCTGCCTGTCAGTCTCCCACTCCATCTTCCCCTCATTCATGAACAAGACCCCAAGATACTTAAACTCCTCCGCTAGGGGCAGTACATCCTCCCCAACTCAGATAAGGCACTCTACCCTTTTCCGGCTCAAGACCATGGTCTCGGATTTGGAGGCACTGATCCTCATCCCAACCGCTTCACACTCGGCTGCGAACCGCTCCAGTGAGAGCTGTAGATCCCGTCCTGATGAAGCCAATAGGACCACGTCATCCACGAATAGCAGAGACGCAATCCTAAGGCCACCAAAACCGATCCCCTCAACACTTTGGCTGCGCTTAGAAATTCTGTCCATAAAAGTTAGGAACAGAATCGGTGACAAAGGGCAACCTTGGCGGAGTCCAACTCTCACTGGAAACGAGTTTGACTTACTGCCGACAATGCGGATCAAGCTCTGACACCGGTCATACAGAGACCTAAGCTGATCCAATGTTCCACGGCCAGGACGAAAACCTCACTGCCCTTCCTGAATCCGAGATTTGACTATCCAACGGACGCTCCTTTCCAGAACCCTGGAATAGACCTTACCAAGGAGGCTTAAGAGAGTGATTCCTCTGTAGTTGGAACACACCCTCCGGTCCCCCTTTTTAAATAGGGGGGACCACCACCCCAGTCTACTAATCGAGGGGAACTGCCCCCGATGTCCACGCAATGTTGCAGAGTGGCGTTAACCAACACAGCCCCACAACATCCAAAGCCTTAAGGCAGGGGTTTTCAAAGTGGGTGCCGCAGCACCTAGGGGTACCGCGAGGTCACTACAGGGGTGCTGCAGGATTTTTTCATAGATTGATGAGAGTTTTATATTGAATGTACATTTTTTACATTTTAACAATTTTGTAAATTTATTTTGACGTAAGCAAATATATTCTAAGATGAGGGGCTTCATTTTATGTTTTCTTTACTACTTTGAAAAAATGACAGAAAAATAATTATTAGCAAATAATGCATTTCGGTTGAGGGGGCGTGGCGGCGTCACTTGTACGTCGCTATGAAAGCAGCATCCGCGGTGGAGGCTGTCACACTACTCGATCCGTACTGGTAGCACGATCCGTACCATCAGCTCATTTGCACACGCATGAACAGAATAACTTCTGGTAGGCAATATTTCGTTTTTCTTACTTTTTTATTCTTTTGTATTTTTTCGAGGCGGGGGTTTCTTGATATATATCTTTGTATTTGCGTATATATTGCATATTTTACAAATAAATACAGAAATATATATATATATATATATATATATATATATATATATATATATATATATATATATACTGTGTATATATATATATATATATTGTTTTTTTTTTTTGTGTGTGTTTTTAATAGCAAAAATGTTTCCCAGTTGTGGTTAGGGAAATAAGAATATATACACCATTTCTTAAAGTACATAAAAAACCCCGCTATAAACACGTTTAGGAGTATAGAAACGTATTTTATTTCGAATATTCTTCAGGGTATTTTGTACTTAATAAATGCATTTTAAAAAAGTATGCCTTGGCTTTGTTATGTGTTCTTTGTTCTATTCCCTGTTCGGTTTTTGTAAAAAATTAAATTATGTGGGTAATTTTATGACGGGGTCTTCTCTTGTTCATGATTTGTACACCAGAGGCCGCTAAACTCCTAATCGATAGTTTTAACTTTCTAATAAAACTAATTTTTAGTACAAGATTATTTGTATGACAAAATTCACCTTATAATTAAGGATGAAAATATTTTTACCAGTCCTGTTTGAACAAATAATAAAACTAATAGAGTTCAGACAGAGTTCTGACTAATACATTCAGACAAAACGTTATGCAATGATATATTCACGGACTTCTGAGCATATCCGATGATGACATCAAGCAGTACAATGGAGAATGTAAAACGCATCAATTTCTTCCAGAAAAATCTTAAATATTTTCTATACAATATAGTTTAGCATTCTTTAATGATTTAAGTATAGAAATAAGTATTTTCAGTACCGTAATTACATAATTTTTTTGCTGACCCGGAAGTTATTCTGTTCGCGCGTGCGCAAATGAGCTGATGGTACGGATCGTGCTACCGGTACGGATCGGGTAGTGACAGAGGCAAAACAACAATGGACAAGTTCAGATCCTTTACGTCTGGACACACCAGAAGCAACACCTGAAGAGTCAGCGGGAGATAAGAGGCCAAAGATAAGACACTACAATGACAGTTATCTCAAATACAGATTCTTCTGGAGTGGGGATGCTACATGTCCCAGACCTGTATGCCTAATCTGCAGGGAGACGCTAGCAAACAACGCTATGGCACCTAGTAAACTGTCAAGGCACTTTGACACAAAGCACCAGGACTATAAAAATAAAGACATTGAATTCTTCAGAAGGCTAAAATCACAAAATGCCACACAGAGTGAACGTATGCTGTCCCATGTTCGTGTGTCAGAGAAAGCACAGAAGGCTAGTTATATGGTAGCTGAAATCATCGCTAAAGCAAAAAAGCCGCACACCATTGCAGAATCGCTAATTTTACCGGCATGCAAAAACATTGTTCAAGTAATGCTAGGACCAGACGCTGCCAAAGAAATCGATAAGATTCCGCTCTCTGACAACACCATCAAACAGCGCATTGATGATATGTCCAGTGACATTGAAGCTAGTCTCTGTGACAGACTACGACAGAGCGGAAAATTTTCACTTCAAATAGATGATTCCACCGATGCAAGTGCCGTTTGTCACCTGATCGCTAACATGAGGTACGTCGATGAGGACCGAATAACAGAAAACTTCTTATTTTGTAAGGCACTGAAAAATCATGCCACGGGTGATGAGATATACAGGGTCACAAATGATTACTTCATGGAAAATGGCCTTAACTGGCAGATGTGCGCAGGTATATGTACTGATGGCGCTGCGTGCATGACGGGCCGAGTTAAAGGTTTTGTGACGAAAGCAAAAGAGAGAAATCCCACCATAAGAGTGACACACTGCATGCTCCACAGGGAGAGTCTTATTGCAAAAACAATGCCCCCTGATCTCACTGAGGTTTTGGATCAAGCGGTCAAAATTGTCAACTACATTAAGTCCCGCCCGCTTAAGACACGACTATTTGGCGCCCTCTGCAGTGAAATGGGATCTGAACATCTGGGTCTCTTATTACACACTGAGGTCCGATGGTTATCAAGGGGTAAAGCATTGGCCCGTGTTTATGAACTAAGAGAAGAACTACTGGCTTTTGCTAGTGAGCATGACATTCCTTTTCAAGAGCAGATTAATGATGACTTGTGGTGGCTCAAACTAGCTTACCTGGCTGACATTTTTGGACACATGAATGAGCTAAATGCAAAAATGCAGGGCAAAAATTAAACCCTTCTCACAGCAACAGACAAAACCAATGGCTTCAGGGCAAAATTAGGACAGTGGCAACAGAGAGTGGCTAAAAAAAATCTTGATATGTTTCCACTGACAACTAGCAATGCCACACACAAGACTGCAGTTTTTTTCCATTCTGTGTCTGCTCACCTGACTAAACTGGAAGAAAGGTTTGAGAACTATTTCCCACAAACAAATGCAGAGTTTGACTGGGTTTGAGATCCATTTCACCATCTTGCCACAACATCTGCAGCAAAATGTTTGACTACAAAGGGGCAGGATGAGCTTGTAGAGCTGCAAGCAGACCGGACACTGAAGTTAAAGCACAGTGAACTTTCATTGGACACATTTTGGCTCTGTGTAAGACAGGAGTATAGAGGGCTATTTCAGAAAGTGCCATCAGTGTGTTAATACAGTTCCCCACCTTCTACCTTTGTGAACTGGCTTTCTCCTCTCTGACATACATGAAAAATAAGCTGAGGTTAAAGGCTCTCAGTAGAAGAGGATCTCTGTGTTTCACTGTCCACAGTCCCCCCCTCGCATCAACAGACTGTGCAGTCAGAGACAGGGGCATGTGTCCCATTCAAACTGACATAGACACCATTTTTTGCAATAGTACAAGTATTTGTTTGAGGCCCATACTTGTTATGTTCTCGTTATATTGGCATAACTTATTTCAAGTGCTTTTGAAACTAAAATATTTATGTTAATATATCACCATTTGGGATATATTTTATTTGTTAGGAAAATGCTGATCTTTGTTGTTGTTACAATAGGCTTACTATTTTAATAAAACAGTTCTAAAAGTTTCTACATGCTGTTATGCTTGACATTACAAAAATATTGCACAAATGAAGAGTAGAATGTGAAATAAAAGAATGTCAGTTTAGGGGTACCACGGCTGGGTGGAAAAATGTGTAGGGGTACCTTGAGCCAAAAAAGTTTGGGAACCACTGCTTTAAGGTACTCACCTTGGTGAGTCGATTAGTATTATGGCAAAAACAGGATAAAAAATATTCCCTTCTGAATCTTCCAAGTACAGTAAAAATTCTGTACAACAGAGAACCTGTTTCAGTATAGAATTATCCAGTTCAGGTTTTAGACCTGAGATAATCAAATCCATTTTGATCTCATTAAAACTGAAATATGAGTCTTGTGTTCTACTGGTAGAACGCTTCAAATGAAATGCCAATTTTAGTGTTCTTAACTGGAAATGGTTAGTTAGCTGCAATGTTCTTACAGTGCATACAGGTTTTTATGTGTTTTCTATGACTGTCTTTCAAGTGATGGTACGTTCATCCATGCTGCTGTAACCAGTGTTGTTGGCTAGCCAGACGAGCAGTTTGTGAGCAGGCTCAATCCTACAGGTTAAGTCAAGAACTGCTTTTTTTGTTAATTCAAAATAAAAGTCACCACTAGACATTGGGGGGTTGATATTAATAACAAAACGTTCTTTACCTGACAAAGTCACATGCTGAGAGAAACAGAATTCTGCTTTGTGAAAGAGACCTTACCTTGATGAGAAGTTTTGTGTCTTAAGAGACCTTGTTCAGTCAGTCTTCATCACTTCACTAATGTCTTAACCACTTACATACAGTGACTTCTGAATGTATTCATATCCCATGGATCTTTCTACATATTGTCACATTACAACCACAAACATGAATATATTTTACTGGAATTTTATGTGACAGACCAACACAAAGTGGTATACGATTGTGAAGTAGACAATTATACGTAATTTCTTTTTATTTTTTATAAAAATAAAAATCTGAAAAGGTCCATGTGCAAAAGTATTAAGCCCCCCTGATTCAATACTTTGTGGAACCACCTTTTGCTGCAATTCCAGCCACAAGTCTTTTTAGTGTATGTTTCTACCAGCTTTGCACATCTATTGACCGAAGATTTTGCCCAGTCTTCTTTGCAAAACAGCTCAAAGTCAGTCAGATTAGATAGAGAGCGTTTGTGAACAGCAGTTTTTTTAGTTCTTGGCACATTTCTGGATTGGGTTTAGGTCTGGACTTTGACTGGGCCATTCTAACACATGAATACGTCTAGCCCTAGCTTTAAGTTTAGGGTCGTTGTCCTGCTGGAAGGTAAACCTCCGCCGCTGTCTCAAGTCTTTTGCAGACTCCAACAGGTTTTCTTCCAAGATTGCCCTGTATTTGGCTCCATCCATCTTCCCATCAACTTTTACCATCCTCCCTGTCCCTGCTAAAGAGAAGCACCCTCAGAGCATGATGCTGTCACCACCATGTTTGACAGTGGGGATAGTGTGTTCAAAGTGATGTGCAGTGTTAGTTCTCCGCCACACATAGCATTTTGTATTTTGACCAAAAAGTAAAATTTTGGTCTCATCTGACCAAAGCACCTCCTTCCACATGTTTTCTGTGTCCCCAACATGGCCTCTGGCACACTGCAAACGGGACTGGAGTGGCAAGAAGAAAGCTATTTTAAACGAAAACCATAATTCTTTTAAAAATGTCTTTCTTCTTGCCACTCTTCCATAAAGACCACATTTGTGCAGTGCACGACTACTTGATTCCCCCACCTGAGCTGTGGATCTTTGCAGTTCATCCAGAGTCACCATGGGGCTCTTGGCTGCTCTTTCTGATCAGCGCTCCAATTCAACCTTTGGAATATTTCATTTGCAGAAATAAATTGAAGCAACTGGCTTGAAATGTTGTATTTATTTTGTTTAACCTTTTGTATAAATCCTACAATCACAACCTATTGAATACTGACTTAATTAAAAATAATTCCAATAAAATAAGTACAGTCATGTACAGTTCCAGTGAGAACTTTCCATCCACGCCTCATTGGCACAAATGCCATAATAATTTGGGGCTTTCAGTGACTTGCTGTGTACCATTGTATACAAATGAGGGAATGATGTTTGAATTTATTATGGATTTGATTCTTCCAGAGTCAAAGTTATACACTCAGACTGTAACAGAATTATTAGTGGAAATGTGTCCAATCTTTAGTCAAAATTTGTTTAATCTAGTTGGTTCTCTGTTATGAACACAATTTACAAATTACAACAGAGTTGGGTTCAGAGCTTCAAGAGGCTGCTACAGAAGCCGAATGTTGGCCTGCTTTATCCATTCCAAAACCTAACTAAATGTGTGTTGGGAATCACTGCCTTATTGGTCCAAATTTAATCTATCTGACACAGACAGTCCCCTAAAATATGATATTGATTACGACATTCAGGAACAATCCAGAAACCACCGAGGCTTAAGCCTGCCATGTAATGTATACTGCTGGAACACCTATGTTTAAGTCCACAGTGTAGAAACTTTAGCATCACCATGGACTAAGAGGGTCCAGACCAAAAGAGCTGCGTATTCCAAAACAGATGCACCAAGCTCCAATTTTTAACTGGCTGAATAAGGCCTTCTGAAAAAAGACTCAAGGTCAAATGATCATCATGCTCTGAGGCTTTTTATTCACTCCCAGTGATACTGGGTCATTGGACAAGAGATTGTAAATTCAATGCGTAGGACTGCATCCAAATTCTTAAATTTGACCTAAAATTGTCATGGTTGAGTTCTGGTTTGACTTCATTTTTCTGTTATTTTCATTTTTCATCTCATGTGGGTTTGGTTTGACTTTATTTATTGTTAGTTTTCATTGTCATCAGTTATTTTCTGTCATCTTCACTTCACCTCCTCTGCAGTTAGTCACACCTGCCAGCCACTAATTAGCCAGACTCACTTCACCTGCCAGCCTCCCTACTTAAGCCTCACTCTGCTGTCACTCCTTTGCCGGTCCGTCATCATTCCACACCTCTCCATGCCAGTCCCTGTTTTTGCCTTGGAAGATTTGTTTTTCTTGTTTAAGGTTAGTCCTGCCAGTTTCTATTGACTCATACTTTGCTGTTTGTCCCTGGAGAGGTTCTGCTCTGTGTCCTGGTGTCTCCAGAGAACTGCTAACTGGACTAGCCATCCTGGAAAGGCTCTGCTCTGTGCCCTGGTGTCTCCCAAGTTCTGCTAACCTGACTAGCCGCCCTGGAGAAGCTCAGCTCTGTGCCCTGGTGTCTCTCAAGTTCTGCTAACCTGACTAGCCGCCCTGGAGAGGCTCAGCTCTGTGCCCTGGTGTCTGCAACGAACTGCTAACCTGTTGTGGCTACGGGGCTGCTAGCCGAGCAGAACTGAGCATTCCCGGCTTCCTGGATAGTTGTGACTCTCTCTCACTCCAGGCCGTCAGCTCCTGCCATCACCTTCACTCTGGTTCTGTGCTACCTGCTCCTATGGCCTCATCAAACCTCCATCCATCAAACTTTCAATAAAGACTCTCAATTTTAGTCCTGTGTGTGGTTCTGAGTTCATCCGTAGACAAATCGTTACAAAAACGAACAATTAGAAGGTTGAAACTCCATCTTTTCATTTAAAATTTATTCTTTTCAGTTAGGTGTTCCAATTGAACAAATGTCCCCAATACATGCACACACACAAATGTTTTAATTTACTCAGACAATTCTTGCAAGAATAGGGGTCAAATATCCAGCAACAATCAGGACAAATATGTGGTCAAGGTGCGTTAGTCAACCACGATAGTGATAAACCTTGATTTTAAAAATCATCTAACTTTTATAATATTCCTATATGAAAGAAAAACAGGTCAAATCAACAACTAAGAGTCCAAACAATAACATCCAAATGAGTTTATTTAATGTCTGAATAAAACTGTAGAACTCTCGTTATCCACAGCAAATTAAAGCATTAAGAAATATGTTGCATTTAGATTGGTTGCAGTCTGAGCAAATGCTATCTCTTTATCCTTCAACTGAGCAATAAAGACAAGCAAGCTGAGAAATGAGAAAATTAATGTGGGAAAGTATTAAAAAAAACTTGGTACAGAACCAGTTGTTAAAAAAAATGGATAGTGTATATATATAGAAAAATGGAGTAATTCACAGGAAATATATATATTGAAAATACACAATTATATATAAAGCGTATCTCTTCTACCATTTCAACATCTGTTAGCCATTTTGTTTCCATATTTTTGACCGACAGTTTTATTCTTTTATTATTCATATCTGCTGATCCTTCTAGTCCACAGAGAGTTTTGTCTAATTTAGGTGAGTGGGATCTCCTGCCTGTCTTAGAACAATAGTCCAGGTGAACAGTCTTGGTTGCTGTCACTGTCGCATATTTACAGTGTTGAGTATACAGGACCACCCAGAGAACAATAAAGGCCAAGCTCAGAGTTTGAAGCTAAAGTTCAAGCCAAAATGGTTCTTGCTGGGGGCCTCACAACTACGGCCTACTTTCTCTTTCTACTTCATTATTCCTCTTTTATTCCTTGGATCAAATATTTTTACTGCTGTTTCTGCAGATTGGAACATTAGCTTACCTTCTCAACATAGCAAAAATAAAAATGTCCTTTTGCTATAGGAACAAAAATTACTAAAGCTCACATCAATTAAAGCTTTATTTCTTTGCCTTTACATTAAATAAAAAACAAAGAAACAACCAAATTAGTTCCAATATCTAATCTATGAATTATTATCAATGTTAAGGCTATCTGGGAAATTGACATGTTTAGAAAGAAAAAAAAGAAAATAAATAAATAAATAATCACAAATCTTTTGCAGGTTAAAACTGAAAATAAAAAAATAAACAGCCTAAATGCAACTTTTGAAAAAAGTACATTTGAAATTTGCAAAGTAACAATCTAAGTGATCTAATTTAGGAGCAATTCCAGGATAAAACAGAAAAAAGCAAGGAAGCAAAATGTATTCCAATAATGTCATAATAAACTAAAAACCCTGTTTTTGGGAAAACAACGAAGTAAAGTATCTTTTTTTATAGAGAACTGTTCAGTTCACCAGTAAATATTATTTTGTGTCTTTTTGTAAAGGAAAATCTAAGCTGATGGTGCTATGCACCTGTTAAAACAATCCCAGGCTCTAAAAAGTAACACTGTTCTGAATAAAACCAGAAATGTCAGATAGTAGATGATATGGAATCACTGAAAAACACTGTAAAGTCTTTGGCCACATTCACACGTATGATTCACTGTAAGGAATTCGTCCGGATTGGAGATTACGCTGCTGAGAAATTTGATCTAATGGAGTCCTCTCGTAACTGATGGTGCTTCACAGATTCAGGCTCCTCACCATGTGTGCGCCGCTGAATGGTTATCCTGTAGTTTTTTCTGCAGAACAATGATAATATACATGATTATGTTTCAATGGTGGGTTCAGCACCATGTAGTAAAAAAATTCAAAACCACAAGGTAGAAAAGCTGTTGCTTCAGTTAGTCTTCTTTGTTTTTAATTCAGCTGAAAGTTGAACTCCACAGGATCTTAAAAGTCTATTATTTACTCCATTCACACAACAGTTCTGTGACATTGCCGTCCTTCTTTTGGTTGTTTACACATGAGCCAAGTGTTGAAACACTGTGTACTTTTACAAAATCTACCAAAGCTTTGAAACTAGGCTGCAGCACATAAATTTTACTTGAACATCTCCGTCACACCATTGTAGTCAAAACAACATTGGTGGAGGGCGTTGTTGAGATCCTTGTGTAATATATATACAATCTTCAAAGCCACATGTTGTGTGTAAATACAAAATGATCATGTTGTTAATGAGCTGACTGGACACCCCACACATGATCACTACATTACACCCCTGCATCATGATACCTTCTCTTCTATAAACACATGTAGAATTGTCACAATTTGATGACATAATCAACTGAGATAATTTGACATCAATATTTTTATGATTTTTGCTTATTTCTGAAAAAAATAAAACACCTTTCCTTTAGTCTGCAGTCTTCAGCAGTATGTGTGTAGGCGTATTTATGTATGTATATAGTTGTCTGTCAGTTTTTCCTGCATTTTACCGATTATCTGCCTGCCCGTGTAAAGATGAAAGCCAAATCAAAACTTCTTCATTCCATTTAAATAACATTTATTTATGTTATGAGGTAAATTTCTAATTAAATCATATTCAAACCAGACTTACTCCTTCATAATAGATATAGATAATACATATATTTTAAAGGCTATAGCTACAACTTTTCCCTCACAGTGATTACATTTTTCAAAAATAATACATCCACAGAACGTCTAGATTAAAGTATTAATTTGACTGAAAAGTGAATAATATATTACCATATAAATAATTGTTTTATAATTTTTGACAGGTACAAAATACATAAATATTTACTTCTGGTTACAATGCCAACGTCGACACAAAAGGATTCTGAACCAAAAATCCCATCGTGAACTTTGTGAGGTCCCATACATAACTGTGCAATTTGCATGAATGTCCAAACAAACACTACCCGAGAAGTTAAAAGTATGCAATTATACATTAGCATGTGAGAGACTGTGTCAGGATTCTGTAGGCGGCGCTGTCTGCGATGCCTGTTCTCTTCTCTTTTTCCATCACAGGTGACTGTAGTTGACAGGTGGGCATGGTGCAAGGACCGCGGAACCGGTAGGGCCGCGGCCCTACCTACTTTTGATGATCAAGCCCCGCCCCCCCCCCGCGAAAAGCGTGTCTATTCCCCGCCGCAACCAACCCCCCCCAGCTCGGCTGCGTTTGTCTCTCCCCCCCGCTCGGCGGCGTTTGTCCGCTCGTCCGCGTTTGTCTGTCTTCCCCACCCCCCCCCCCCCCCCCCGCTCGGCCGGCCGCGTTTGTCTCTCTCCACCACCCCCCCCCCCCCCCTCGGCCGGCCGCGTTTGTCTCTCTCCACCTCCACCGCTGGCGTCTCCATGCGCCCGACCAACTTGAAATGCGTTCCGCGGTCCATGGCGTGGTGCACACCTGCAGCTCTGGCTTGGAGCATAAAAGCAGGTTGCAGTCAGCTGAAGGATGCTGGAGTGTTAAACCGTTGTGGTACGCTTAGTGGCCACTGTCTCTCGACAGTTTCTCGTCCCAGTGCTTCTTATGTTCCTGGTTCCCTGTGCTAACTCTTGTCTCCTGTTTTTTCGTAGTTCGCTTTGTGCCTTGGATTACTCACTGGTCGCTTCTCCGAACGCTGAAGAGAGAGTCCTGAATCCCCGCTGCTCAGATTTTGCTCTGGCATTCCCCTCGAGCCCCCCTGGTATTACCAAGCCGGACAAGAGTTTCCCTTCCCTGGATTCACCCAGGTGCCTTCGGCTGCTCTCTGTTCCCTGCTACCTGCTGTGGTGCTGCTCGGGCTCCCCGCCTCTGTTCCACCTGCCAGCTCACCTGTCACTCGGTCACCTAGTTCCTCCAAGAGTAAGAGTTCTACTGAATCCGTTCTTCCACTTCACTCCCCCCGGATAGGTTACCCATACCTGGCGGTAAGCAGAGCCACACACAGCTTATTTCCCGCACTCGCCCTCATTAATCTGTTCATTTCTTCTCCCGCAGTGTTTCGATCCCGCCGTCTTGATCACTGTCAGCTGCTCTCTCAGATAGAACAATATTCGTGTACCTTTGAGCCTTAAATAAACATCTTTAACTGCTCGTTGTCTCCTGACTGTGTTCTGCATGTGGGCCAAACACCTAAAAACCATGACAGACTGTAAATTCTCAACTGGATCAAGAACCCGGAGAGCCAGTAGTATGTTTGTAAATATGTAACACACCATGTAATGTTCTGGTGGTTTAAGCCGGGCATACACTGTGCAAGTTTTTGCCCCTTTTCGGCCAATTCTTCAGTCGTGCGAGAATTTTTTGGAACGGGCCGAGTTTCAGCTTGATCGTGCGTCATGTAGTATACATGGGGTAACGAGAAGCGATTAGCCTCTCATGACCACCTCCCGATAAGGAATCGGGCGGTCGGATGAAAATCAAACATGTTTGAAATTCAGTTGGCCTTCGTGAGTGATCATGAGCACATCCTGCTGTTGAAGCGGAGTTACGAGCGTCTACGAGCTGATTTCCCCCAACGTAGAATTGCCAAGGCAGCGCGTTTTGTTCTTTTGAGCCTTATATTTAACAGTGAGCATTGACACTTCTTTGCTCACTTGCGCATCTTTTTCTTCTTCTACTGTTTACATTGGGCTTCTGGATAGACGAGTCCGTGTAACGCCATCTCCCTACGGGGCTGAGTCCGACGTGTGTTTTTTGAACATACAGTGTGAGCAGTCAGATCGCATCAGAGCGTCGGGCCATACAGTGTAAGAACAGAACTGTGAACTTTTAAACCCTGCAGTGTCGTTGTACAGTTTGAGCTGTATCTGAGTACAACAATTGAAAATATCGTACAGTGTATGCCCGGCTTTATTTATTCTTAGCAGGGAGCAATAACCATCACAACTTGGGAAAGAAGCTGTTTTTAAGTCTATTAGTTTTTGATTTAATGTTCCTGAATCATTTGCCTGATGGAAGTGAGACAAACTAGGTGGTTGGGTGTGGCAATACATCTGGCCCTTTTCTGAACTCTAGAAACATAAACCATGTCTAAACCTTATAGAGGGCATCCAACAATCCCATCTTCTAAGTGCTTCCACTCCTATGCTAAGCGGCTCCCGACATCCGACTGTCACATTAAGACACAAGATGATTGTGTCTTTATTACGGCTCTATAAACGTTTATGAGCAGCTGAGTAGGAACATCAGAACGTTTCAGTTTCCTGAGGATGAAGAGCTGTTGTTTTGCCTTCTTCACCAGATGGGAGGTGTTCTCAGTCCAGAAGGAAATGTGATCCAGGAACTATGCTGTCCACCAGGAGCATGTTCAATCTTTGTGTACTTCCTGTAGTCCACTATAACCTCCTTTTTTCTGCTGGTAATTAGGAAGAGGGTATTCCTGGAGCACCACTGTGTCAGTTGTGGACCTCTTCTCTATAGTGGGTCTCATCATTGTTGGACATAAAACCCACCACTGTGGTGTCGTCCACAAACTTCACAACCATGTTTGTGGGGTGGATAGCGGAGCAGTCGTAAAAACTTAACTATACAAAATATGGTAAAGTGGTAAATAGCTTGTACTTGTATAGCGCTTTATCAAGTCCAACGACCTCAAATTCACCCATTCATGCGCACATTCACCCTGACGGTGGTGAGCTATGTTAGTAGCCATAGCTGCCCTCGGGACTGACAGAAGCGAGGTTGCTATACATTGGCGCTATCGGGCCCTCCCTAACTCCTGCGCCACCATCGCCCCAAACAGTGGTTCAAATAATCAGTGATTGTTTATTGCCCAGTAAATTACACGGGCAAGCTGGCAAAACTGTAAACAAATAAGAAATTATAACCTTTAGTATTTTCTAGCCCTCAAGTAAACATACATTCAAACCAACAATTTAGACCTTCATAGTAAATCCTATGAACACATAACCAAAGTTATGCTGAATTTATATCACAGACATTATAACCACAAATGGTTTATCCTTGAACGCAGCGTATATAAGTATAAAACCAACCTGTGAAACACCACTAGCATAGAGCTAACTAGCTGCTAATGTACAGAATGCTGGTGAAGATTCTCAGTCATCCAGGTCATGGTCATTCCAAAAAAAGTAAAAAACAAAGCAACTGGACTTGTTTTCCGTAGTTTGAAGACGTTTTGCTTCCTATCCAGGAAGCTTTCTCAATTCAAAAAGTCTGGAGTAATGTGGAGTATCAAGCTTTATACTACTGCCCAACAAAGGCCTTGTAATGGCTTAGATAACATGCAAATTCAACAGAAACAGGTCCACCCCCTTAGTGATGGGCAGTCGTTAAAGCCATTAAACCAGCAGATTGAACCAAAACTGGTCCACTCCTCTGTAACGGGGAGTCATTAGGGTCATTATTGGCCTGGCTTACCGGAACGATGTTTTGATCCCCCATATGGGGGTGAGAATTGAGGTGATGATTGATGGCCGGAATTAATCCTATAGCTGTATTATACGTTTTTGAGAGTTGGAACCTAAGGCCCCCTCCTCTGTTTAAGGTTGGTTTTTCTCTCTTAACATAGATGGCTTTCTTCACACCCCTTTCAAACCATCTGTCTTCTTTGTCCAAAATGTGAACATTTTGGTCCTCAAAAGAGTGTCCTTTGTTCTTAAAGTGTAGGTGGACAGCAGAGTCTTGTCCTGAGGAGGTAGCGCTCCTGTGTTGCGCCATGCGTCTGTGGAGAGGTTGTTTGGTTTCTCCAGTAAAAAGAACAGAACATTCCTCACTGCACTGAACTCCATATACCACTCCGCTCATCTTAGGTTTGGGGGTTTTTTCAGCCTCTGTCTGAGGGTCCTGTTCGGTTTGAAATGTACTGGGATTTTGTGTTTGGAGAAAATCCTCTTGAGTTTTTCAGAGACTCCAGCAACATATGGGATGATGTTTTTGCGTTTATTCTTCTCACCATTATGTTTGGGTCACCATGTTGGGCAATGTATCTGTCATGGTTCTCTGTTTCCGTGCTCTCCAACTCTACTTCACAGGTGGCTGCAGTTGAACGGGTTGGCGTGGCCCGCACCTGCGGCTCATCAAGGAACCCTCGTCTCTGGCCTAAAAGGAGTGCACAGACACAGACGCCAGAGTGTTACCCCGTCGTGGTATGCCTAGGCCCCAGATCTGTCTCCCGAGCTTCGTACCTGTGAGTTTTTGGAAACCCAGTTTTTGGACTGATCCTGTCTTATCCAGTTTTGTCGTGTTTTGGATTTACTCACCTGTGTTGGCTCCGTGCTCTGAGGACCAGTCGTCCGAATCCCCGCCGCTCAGATTTTGCTCTGGCATCGCCACTCACACTCCCTTGGTGGTACCAAGCCTGGCGTGAGAACCCCCTTCCTGGATTCACCTGGTTCATCAGTCACTCCGGTTCTTCCAGCTGCTCCTCCTGCCTGCCGCCGCATTGGTGCTGTTCGGGCCCCCCGCCTGCATTACATCTGCCAGCCCTCCTGTCACTCAGCCACCACCTTCCATCAAAGAGTTACGGTCACAGAGTTCCCTTTTCACTCATCCCCCCGGACAGGTCTCCCCATCCAAACGGTAAGCGGCGCCACTTCTGGAACATTTCCCCCAGGTTCGATCCTCTGTAAACATATCCTCTTTCTTCCCGCAGTCGTTCCAGCTCTGACGTTCAGATTTCGCCTGTTGCACACAACGTGTGCTTTCCCCTTTGTTGAGCCTTTAAATAAACATATTAAAACTGTTCCTGCTTCCGTCTGTGTCTGCATGTGGGCCAAACACTTAAAAACCATAACAGAAGAACACTCTGGCCAACTTAACCCAGCAGACACTTTTGGTCGGCAGTTAGCCGTCCAACAGGAACAGTTACAGGCTCTCAGTTTAGTAGTTAATTCGGTGCAGGAACAATTACAGTATGTCACCGCTCAGCTTAGTCAGCTGACGTCCGCTCTCACTTCCCAGTCGAGTCAGCTTGTCACTCCAGCTCCTAGCGCTTCGCCTCCTAGTAATTTGACAGCTGAAACCACCGATCAGTCCTCCCCTGTCTCAGAAAGCTCGTCTCCGAGTCCTGAGAAATTTTCTGGAGACAGTGGAGATTGCGGAGGTTTCTTTTATCAATGTACTCTGGTCTTTAATCATTCTCCCCGCACCTTTTCCACTGACCAGGCCAAGATTTCTTTTGTTTTGCGGTTATTAACGGGCAGAGCCCTTAGATGGGCCGAGGCTCGCTTTCCCGACTGCAGATCCTTCGGCTGAACCTTTACTGAGCTCATTAGTGAGTTTAAAACAGTCTTCTCGGCCGAATTAGATCCCTTGCAGCAGTCACGGACGTTACTTGCGTTAAAGCAACGCGGACGCCGAGTCTCTGATTTCTCCGTGGAATTCCGCACATATGCTGCTGCCGTCGGCTGGGAAGCCCGGCCATTAAAGACAGTCTTTTTCCAAGCACTCTATGAAACATTAAAGGACGAATTAGTGTGCGTTGACGAGCCCAAAACTTTTGAGGGTCTAGTCTCTTTAGCTATTCGGCTGGAAATCCGATTACGCAGCCAAGGCCGGGGGCGGTCTGAGAGACCTTTATGGCCATCCTTTCCACCTGCACAAGGGGTTAATTCCCCATGGGCAGCTTCTGGAACATTTCCCCCTGGTTCGATCCTCTGTAAACATATCCTCTTTCTTCCCGCAGTCGTTCCAGCTCTGACGTTCAGACTTCGCCTGTTGCACACAGCGTGTGCTTTCCCCTTTGTTGATCCTTTAAATAAACATCTTAAAACTGTTCCTGCTTCCATCTGTGTCTGCATGTGGGCCAAACACTTAAAAACCATGACAGTGTCGAAATGTGAGAAGTAATCTGATGGTTTTAGTTAGACTTCACAAGTATATCCAGCTGCAGCTGCAGATACTGGAAAACTCACCCCTATCCTACAAAACACGCCCATTGATGTGCAAAACATGTCCCTGTCCAACAATACACGCCCCCTTGGTCCTACAATTACACCACCACCGACTTTAGGGTTAGGGGACAGCATTTTTAGTTGGGGGGCATGTTTTGTAGTGTCCACAGGTGCAGCTAGACCCTTCTAAGATTTCCAGCAGCTTTTAATGTCGGAAAGCTCATATCCAGTGTTGGACAAACCCCTTCCGGTTTCAGGCAATACACAAGGGGTTAATTCCCCATGGGCAGCTGTAACACCGCCGTCAACCCCCGAGCCCATGCAAATTGGCCGCGTACACCTCACCCGAGAAGAACAGCAACAGCGTTTTGCAGAGAATCAGTGTCTTTACTGCGGGACCGCAGGACACTTTGTTAATTCCTGTTCAGTTCGACCAAAAGATTGGGTCCGTCGCCTGTAGTGGGGAAGACGGCGGACCATTGTAGAATTTCGTCCCCTAAGTGTCCTTGTGAACCGGCTCCGTCTTGTTTTTGTCTCCCGGCTACCTTAGTTTTAGACTGGGACAATCTTAGCGTTTCCGCTTTAGTAGATTCCGGCTCCGATTTTAACCTGATTGACCAAGGATTGGTCACCCAGTCTCGCATAGAGACGGTTCCTTTGTCCGCGCCTCTCCAGGTCTCCGCATTAGATGGGGAACGTTTAACTTTAATCACCCATCAGACTAAACCCCTGGAGGTCATTATCTCTGGAAACCACAGAGAGATGCTCTCTTTTTTCGTGTTTCCTGTTAAGCGCTCCCCGTTTTTTTTAGAATTGGCCTGGCTAATTATTCATAATCCGCATCTAAATTGGGCGGAGTCCCATTTAGAGTCTTGGTCCCCTGGCTGCCATTCTCGCTGTGTGGTATCTGCTCAGCCAGTCTCCCATCCCTCTGATTCGTCCCCTGAATTAGAGGACCCCATTGACCTCAGCCGAGTACCTGAACTTTACCAGGATTTGAATTTGTTTTTTTGTAAGAGTAATGCCTGTTCGTATCACCCTTACGATTGCACCATTGACCTGCTACCGGGTGCTCCTTTACCCACCAGCCACCTCTATAACATCTCGAGGTCTGAACGTCAGGCGCTTGAGAAATAAATTGGAGAGTCTCTGTCGGCAGGATTAATTCGCCCTTCCTCCTCTCCATTGGGCGCAGGTTTTTTTTTCGTGGGTAAGAAAGATGGATCTCTCCGTCCGTGTATTGACTACCGAGGGCTTAACCAAATCACTGTTAAAAATAAATACCCGCTTCCCCTGTTGTCCTCTGTCCTTGAACCAGTCCAGAATGCGGTCATATTTACCAAACTTGACCTGCGCAATGCTTACCATTTGGTCCGAATCCGCCAGGGGGATGAGTGGAAGACGGCTTTTAAGACTCCACTTGGTCATTTCGAGTATCTGGTCATGCCTTTTGGTCTGTGTAACGCCCCGTCCGTATTTCAGGCTTTAGTGAATGACGTCCTGCGGGACCTTTTGAACGTCTTTTTTTTTTCTATCTAGATGATATCTTGATTTATTCTCGTGATCCTGTCCAAAATCAGCAACATGTCTGTTTAGTCCTCCAACGCCAGCTTGAAAACCGTCTGTTTGTTAAGGCCGAAAAATGTGAATTTCACAAGGACTCAGTCTCATTCCTCGGCCTTATTCTAGGAGGAGGGCAGGTCAGATCTGATCCAGACAAGATCAAAGCTGGAGTGGAGTGGCCAACTCCTGACTCCAGAAAACAGCTACAGCGGTTCTTAGGGTTCGCCAACTTTTACAGACGGTTCATAAAGAACTATAGTCAGATCGCGTCCCTTCTGCATGCCCTGACCTCTCCTAAAGTTCCCTTTATTTGGAGCTCTGAGGCTGAGGCCTCGTTTCCTGAGCTAAAGACCAGGTTCTCACAAGCCCCTATTCTGATACACCCCGACTCAGCCAAGCAGTTTACCCTAGAAATAGACCCATCCGATACGGGAGTAGGGGCTGTATTATCCCAACAGTCTGACTCAGACCACAAACTCCATCCTTGTGCCTTTTTCTCACGTCGGCTGTCTCCAGCCGAACGTAATTATGATGTGTGTGCCCGACATCTTAACCACCGTCAAGCCCGCTGGTCTCTCTTCTTATCAAGATTCAACCTCTCCATAACTTATCGCCCCGGCTCCAGAAACGTCAAGCCTGACACCCTTTCCCGGCAGTTTGCACCACAGGAACATGAGAGTGAACCAGTACCCATTCTGCCACCTACATGCACCTTTGGAGCCCTCCGGTGGAACCTGGAGGATCGCATCAGCCAAGCGTTACTGCTAGATTCGGATCCAGGCACTGGCCCCGCAAGACTAATGTATGTCCCGAAGTCTGTCCGTCCCAAAGTACTGCGTTGGTGTCATGACTCGAAATTCTCAGCTCACCCTGGAATATACAGAACCCAGTCCCAGGTGTCCCGTCGTTTCTGGTGGCTGTCCTGGACCAAAGATGTACGTGAATATGTTCGTGCCTGTCCTGTCAGTGCTCAAAATAAACCATCCAATCAGCCTCCCTCCAGTTTGCTTAACCCACTTCCTATTCCTAAACGCCCCTGGTCCCACATCGCGCTGGATTTCATCACTGGACTCCCGTCATCGCAAGGGATGACCACCATATTGACTGTCGTAGACCGGTTCTCAAAATCTTGCCATCTCATCCCTATCCGTAAACTGCCCAACACTCTGCAAACCGCCCAACTTCTTATTAAGCACGTATTCAAACTCCACGGAATTCCAGTTGACATCCTGTCTGACCGGGGCCCCCAGTTTATCTCCCAGGTTTGGCGGCACTTTTGTTCGGCTGTCGGTGCCCGCTACACCCTCACCTCCGGTTACCATCCCCAAACTAACGGCCAAACAGAAAGAATGAATCAACAACTGGAAACCACTCTTCGCTGCCTCACTTCTTCGTCAATCTCCGATTGGAACAAGTTTTTGCCCTGGGTCGAGTATGCCCTTAACTCTCATATTTCATCTGGCACCGGACACTCCCCTTTTGAAGTAGCACTTGGATACCAGCCAGCCCTTCTACCCGCTGATGAACTCCATATACCGGTCTCGTCTGTAAACCAATACATCGCCCATTGCCAGGACACTTGGAGATCCACTATCACTGTCCTCACTCGCACCGCAGAGCTGAACAAAAGGTTTGCTGACCAGCACCGAGTTCCTGACCCCAGTATCGCCCCGGTCAGAAAGTTTGGTTATCCTCCAGAGACGTCTTAACGAATCCAACTGCCAAGAAACTCGCCCCCCGCTTCGCTGGACCTTATGAAATAGAAAGAGTTATCAGTCCCACATCCGTCCGTCTTCGCCTGCCACCACATTCTCAAGTCCATCCCACATTTCGTGTCTCCCAGATAAAACCGGTCATCAACAGCAAACTCTGCCCTCCATCCTCAGGATCGTGGACTCCTGTCGACGAGGTAAGGGTCACCAGTACCTGGTCGATTGGGAGGGCCGCGGTCCTGAGGAGCAGTCATGGGTCCCCGGTTCTGCTGCTAATAATACTGCTATACTTGATGCCTTTTGGGCCTCCCGTCCATCCAATTCCTCTTCTGGGCCGCCAGGGGGCGACCGTTGGGGGGGGGGGGGGGTCAGGGTTCTCTGTTTCCGTGCTCTCTAACTCTACTTCACAGGTGGCTGCAGTTGAACGGGTGGCCGTGACCCGCACCTGCGGCTCATCAAGGAACCCTCGTCTCTGGCTTATAAGGAGTGCACAGACAGCTGGAGGACACCAGAGTGTTACCCCGTCGTGGTATGCCTAGGCCCCTGATCTGTCTCCCGAGCTTTGTACCTGTGAGTTTTTGGAAACCCAGTTTTTGGACTAATCCTGTCTCCTGTCTTCTCCAGTTTTGTCATGTTTCGGATTTACTCACCTGTGTTGGCTCCGTGCTCTGAGGACCAGTCGTCCGAATCCCCGCCGCTCAGATTTTGCTCTGGCATCTCCACTCACACTCCCTTGGTGGTACCAAGCCGGGCGTGAGAACCCACTTCCTGGATTCACCTGGTTCGCCAGTCACATTCTGGTTCTTCCAGCTGCTCCTCCTGCCTGCTGCCGCATTGGTGCTGTTCGGCCCCCCCCGCCTGCATTACATCTGCCAGCCCTCCTGTCACTCAGCCACCACCTTCCATCAGAGAGTTACGGTCACAGAGTTCCCTTTTCACTCATCCCCCCCGGACAGGTCTCCCCATCCAAACGGTAAGCGGCGCCGCTTCTGGAACATTTCCCCCTGGTTCAATCCTCTGTAAACATATCCTCTTTCTTCCCGCAGTCGTTCCAGCTCTGACGTTCAGACTTCGCCTGTTGCACACAGCGTGTGCTTTCCCCTTTGTTGATCCTTTAAATAAACATCTTAAAACTGTTCCTGCTTCCGTCTGTGTCTGCATGTGGGCCAAACACTTAAAAACCATGACAGTGTCGAAATGTGAGAAGTAATCTGATGGTTTTAGTTAGACTTATATCCAGCTGCAGCTGCAGATACTGGAAAACTCACCCCTATCCTACAAAACACGCCCATTGATGTGCAAAACATGTCCCTGTCCAACAATACACGCCCCCTTGGTCCTACAATTACACCACCACCGACTTTAGGGTTAGGGGACAGCATTTTTAGTTGGGGGGCATGTTTTGTAGTGTCCACAGGTGCAGCTAGACCCTTCTAAGATTTCCAGCAGCTTTTAATGTCGGAAAGCTCATATCCAGTGTTGGACAAACCCCTTCCGGTTTCAGGCAATACTGCTGAATAAATGCAATTTAACAAATTGTTAAGTCCCCAAGTTAAGTGGAAGAAGAGAATCCGACAAGTTGCTCTGAGGATTACTCTGAATTCTGGGTGTTGCAGTTAAAAATGTCCATGGGAGTAGTTATATAATCCTGCTTGATGAGACAACAGTCCCATCTGCTGTTTAGTCTAAACCTACGGTCAGTGGTATGAATAGCAACAGTTGCACTGCATTTTTCTAGACAAAAAAAAAGAAAACAGCAAGGCTGTTATTGTCAACCACTCCACGTGCCCCACTGTTTGAGGGGCTGATGCTGCACCTCTGACTGAGACCTTCTGCTGCTAGGAGAGTTGAAGCGTGATAATAATCTGTGGAAGGTGTCAGGGAGAGCTGGGTTGATGCTGAGCTGCTGGTTGCTGTGTTTATAATCTGTGATGGTCCTGATGCAAATTCACATGTTGCGTGGGTTGTTGTTAAAGTGTTTCTCAATGGACTGCTTGCACCTGTGCTTTTCCTTCTGGATGCCCCTTTTCTAAATGCTGCATCCTAGGCCTTTAGCAGGGACCACACTGTGCCACCTCTCCACGGTTTCTGGTATTGAAATATTCAGATTGTGTTTGTGGGTAGGACGGCATCAGTGCAAAAGTGACTATAGGACAGCAGAGATTATGTGTATTCCTCCAGATCCTCTTTAGACACTCTTAAGTCTGTATGTTCAAAACAATCCAGTAAGGCTGAGCAGACCTCTTCAGTCCAAACCTGAATGGTTCTGATGACGAATCTGATTCTGTGGATCAGATGTTTGTAGGTTGGGATCAGTACCACAGAGATGTAATCTGACGATCCAAAATTATGTTTTGGTCTAAAGACAGTTTGACAAGATGCGTGGCAAGGCACGCCTCTCTCTACTTCCAGAATCTAAGCATTACCTGTTTCAATTTTACGTTTTGTCAAAAAAAGAATGCCCTGAATGTATGTGAGGATCACAGTGGGCAGTTCACAAGCCCGCTGACCTGCATTAAACAATGCTAACTAGGTTAGCTGGGCTACCGGGCTACTCGCCTCACATAACACCAAAACCTGGCCAAACTCACTGAAGGGAGGGAGGGCCTAAGACCTGAGTGGCAGCTGTTTACATGCACATACTTTATAAATAAGTAAGTAAATAAAATTTGATTTCTATAGCACCTCTCAAGATAAAAATCACAAAGTACTTTACAACAGAAGATAAAAACACACAAGACAAAATTAAACAAAAACAGATTTAAAAAGATACGTTTTTAGCTGGCCTTTAAAATAAACCACTAAGTCTGCTGAACCAGCCTGCTAGCTCCACTGCAACGTCGGGGATGTTGTTGTCCAGCTACGTCTACGTGAAGATGGACACAGCTGAGGTGATCCTCAGTCAGATCTCATCCAGTGTGTTGGCAAGTGGTCTAACGTTGGCCAGGAGGAGACTGGACAGAGCTGGTCAGTTTGGGTTTGCCTAGTGTGCAGTCCTGCTCTATTACCCCATTTTATCTTGTGGTTGCTCTGCCTCCTAGGCCTTAGAAGCGGGTTGATCACAGCCTCTGTTGTCCGCTGCAGTTTGGGTGGAACAAAGTCTGGTTTTGGTGGTCAGTAGGGTCCATAAACTCTGGGGTCTATCCCCAGTACTAGCAGCTCAGCCCTTCTGTATTGGATTAATGCTTGAAATATTGAAATATTCTGATGGCAGCGCCCTGTGGGCACTGTGTAAGGCACTGTCCTTGGCAGCATGGCCTCAGTAAATCGTCTCATGGCGGTTGTACTGAAACAGTAATTTCCCTCTGGGATTATTAAAGTATATCTGATTCTGATTCTGATTGCGCTTGTGGGTAGGACGGCATCAGTGCAAAAGTGAATATAGGACAGCAGAGATTATGTGTATTCCTCCAGATCCTCTTTAGACACTCTTAAGTCTGAACAATCAAACTCAAAACAATCCAGTAAGGCTGAGCAGACATCTTCAGTCCAAACCTGAATGGTTCTGATGACGAATCTGATTCTGTGGATCAAATGTTTGTAGGTTGGGATCAGTACCACAGAGATGTAATCTGACGATCCAAAATGATGCGTGGCAAGGCACGCCTCTCTCTACTTCCAAAATCTAAGCATTAGACCAGTTGTCTGTTTTAATTTTGTCGAAAAAAGAATGCCATGAATGTATGTGAGGATCACAGTGGGCAGCTCACAAGCCCACTGACCTGCATTAAATTTGTTAGTAAAAGTCCAACCACAGGCTTTTTGGCTATGTTAGTACCTTCTTTAGATTTAGAGCAAATTTATGGTTCCAGGGAGGCAACAACCTGTGTGATATACATTTCTTTATGAGATATAAACCTAGTGAATGAATAGCAGATTAGGGGTTTCTAGTTCATCAATTAAGTTTGCTTTTCAATGTCACACTTTGTGGATAACCTTTGCAGCCCAGATTTTGTAAATGTGCTGACTGTATTTGTGTAATTTGGTTCTGTAGGTCAAGTGAGGTGTGTGAGGTCAGGTTGACTTTACAGAAGCCCTTAAGTGTTTTTGGTGTTGCAAGATAATAATTATATTCATCATCATCTTTATTGGTCATTGGAAATTTTTTCTCCGCATTTAACAATTCCTTAGGGAGATTGAAATTGATACAACTCAAAGACACAACAGACAGAAAAGACTAAAAGGCAAACCACAAAAGAGAATCAGAAGAATACTTGTTCTGAGGATAATACAGAGCACACTGCAAAGTGATGTATGGATGTTGATGTGTCCTTTTGCAACTGCTCTACCACACAGTCATATGACCTACATCCCTCTTGCTCTGTACCTGAAGTTTTGCCATCTAACAACTGCATACATTTTAAAACCTCCAGAGCCAGCTGGATCTGGAGGTTTTTAAGCCTGTACAATGCCAACAGCCTGAAAGCAACCTGCACTTCATTCTACGTGATGTGAAACCAGTTACTTTACATTTATATTTTCAGACATTTAAATTTTTACTACAAGTAAAACCTCAAATGCAGCACATGCCAAATCTCACATGCCAAATCCTTCCTAACTGTTGTTCTGCTCTAACCACAGATAGATATCTAAAAATCAAACAATTTTCAACTGCTTTAAAATGTTACAGATGTTAATTTTAATATCAATCTTTTATTTAAAAAAAACAATGTAAGATGTGTTGTATTACAAAGAGTAATGACGTGAAAATAATGCATCTGATTTCAAACTAATGTACATAATAATGGAGATACATGTTATGGAATAATGCATAATATTCCATATAAACCAGGGCAGAATCAGCCTGCACAGGCCCATTGTATATGATTCAGTGCCTGTCCAGCAGTCCATACTGTAATTGTAGCTTGAGTCTGTTTCTACCTTAAACTGTTGCAGTTTAAACCTGCATCTTCCCCAGCCCAAAATTGACCCTTAAGCAACGAACCTGTACTGCCCAGCTTTCAGGATATTGGTATACGTATATCAGTGGGGGATCAGCTTCATCAGTTTATTCATGACCCCTGTGTCAATTCTCAAATTGAAACCAAAGAGAGAAGTAATTGTCACAATCAAGGCTTGAAAGGGTTTTTTAAAAGGGACAGTTGTTTGACATGTGTTGATATGGTTGTTACCTGAAAAAGTAGAATGCTATCAACATTACAGTTCCAAGTACAGCTCCAACCGTGACTCCTGTGAAGGCTGATACTCCCAGTCCACCTAAATATGAGACAAGTTATTGAGAATACCTCAAACACACACACTATCAACAAATCAAGCTGGAAGTTCTTTAAGTTTCTTGAACAGTATATTTACACGAATGATTTTCCACTTCTTTTTCTTTTTTTGGTTTTTCCTGTTTTCTTTTCAGAGTGAAATGATCAGTGCTGAAGGCAGGCAGCAACTGAAAAGTTTTATTTTTCCCAAAGTAGTTGGCTACCACCTGTAAATCAGAGATTTAGGATAAATAAACATACTTCGAGCATTTTTTTTAGGACATATTTAATATCTTAAAGTACTTTTGTATATTTTGCTTACCTCATAGCTGCCTGCTTCAATGTTGGTCATGGCCATTAAAGAGAAATCTCCGACTCGATCACCATTGACATCTATGGATACCTGGCCAGCAATTCCTATTCATAATCATAGAAATGAGAACATCAAATACCTTACTGTAAAAAGGAACTACACCCTGTATAATTTCTTGGGTGGTCTGGCCTTTACTGGGTACCTTTTATAATAAAACCACCAAAAACCAAACCAAAGAGAAGGATTTGTGCACAAAATAATGCAACAGTTTTAACAAAACTTCAACCAATAGTCATTCATGTAGTAAAAAAACTTGGCTAAATAGAGCACTTCAGTACAATTGTTGAACCTAATGTACAAGTCTTAGGTACAGTGCGTTACAAAATTATTCACCCCACTTGGTCTTTTTCATGTTTTGTTTCCTCACAACCTGAAATTAAAATGGATTTTTTGAGTTTGCACCATCAATATGCATAATAGGACAAAATAACAGAAACCCTCAGAATGCATAACTGTTCACCACCCTAAAGTCAGTACATTGTAGGGCAAACTTTTGCAGCATATACTGCTGCAAGTAGCTTTAGATCAGTCTCTATGAGCTCGCTACATCTGGTGCCACTGATTGGCTGAGGAGGCTTAAGTTGGGTTGGTCTTCACCATGCACTGCACAGACAGACAGAGTAGACCAACAGGAAGAGACTGCGATACAGGAGAGTCTTACAAATTCAAAGACAGATTTGGT
This sequence comes from Fundulus diaphanus, assembly GCA_037039145.1. NCBI lineage: Eukaryota > Metazoa > Chordata > Actinopteri > Cyprinodontiformes > Fundulidae > Fundulus > Fundulus diaphanus. The sequence continues at coordinate 55,394,290 of CM073127.1, forward strand.
GGCTAAAAGTTTAGACACTATTTTACATTCACTCAAGTCAAAGGCAAAAATGTGCAGGACGGATAGATAAATAAGTCAATGGAGAGTAAGTAGTTAGCATGGAGTGTTGTATGTATTTTTAATGAATGGTCTGAAGTAGGCCAAAGCTTGTACTTTGTTCTTTGCAACTGGGTGGTTTAGTTTTGCACTCTACTTCTTCAGTGGTATGCTGTTATCATTTACTGTCATAATGATGAAAATGCTTGAAGTACTTTCTAATTGGCTATTCTCTGGAAGGGTGTGATTCCTATTTAATTTTATTACAAACTGTATTTTAGTTTGTTATATTGCTCTAAAAACATAATTTTTTATTGCTATACCCATTTTATGGCCAGTTGTAGTGTGTTAATGTGCAATTCTAAAACATCTAATTTGTTGTATTGTTTTTATTATAAACATTGAACATAATAATAATTATAACCTATATTTCAATTGATAGGCATCTTGACTCTTGACACACTTGTCTTATGACAAACTAAAATTGTATCAATTAGTGTACAATGTTTTCAGATTTTAGTCAATTTAATTATTTATTATTTAATTTATATTTTATAATTAAAGTTCCAATAACAGGACAGTCATCCAAATTCGTTGACATTTTAGATCGTAAAAATGTAACTGAATTGGCAGGTTTTTTTGTGGTACTACATGTTTTCTATATAAGGATGATAGATCTGATGGTGCTCTGCTAAAACATTAAAGAGTTTAATATTTTTTCTAACCCCACCCTGACTTGTTCTCAACAACTTTGTCCTTGACTTGTCTGGAGAGCTCCTTGGTCTTCATTGTGTGATGCCTCTTGTTTAGTGGTGCTGCAGCCTGTGGGGCCTTTCAGAAAAGGTGTGTTTATACTGACAGATCATGTGACACATACAGGTGAACTTGATTTGACTGGTTAGGTGACTTTTGAAGTTAACTGGTTGCACCAGAACTTGTTTGTGTTTTCATGGGAAGAGGGTGGATACATATGCACACGGCAATTTTCTTTTTTTATTCTTTTTTTTTTTTTTTTTCTAAATATAAGCATGCCAAAACTGAAGTTTGAACATGTGTTTGAGCATCATGCTGTGAGCTGTCTTACAGCTGATGGTTCTGGCAGGCTATTTAAAGGAAACAAGTGTTTTTTCCAAGTAAGACAATAACCCCAAACGCACAGCCAAAGAAACTCTTACTTGGTTTCAGAGAATTAAAGTAAAACTGCTAGAATGGTCCAGTCAATCACCTGTTTTTCACATTTAATATGTTTAATTTTATGCACAATTCTACATTAGATTTGTCAATTTATTCATAGTTTAATAAGCACAGTGCTTTACCTTCAAAGGTTCTGTTCCACATGAGTGAGGTTATCTCAGTACCGTTCTTCTTTGTGTATCCATTCTTCATGCCCTCTTGTAATGCAATGGTATATAGCACCATAGCATCATGGAATCCTTCAACAAACATGTTAACCTGACAGAAAACAAAGTTTGCAAAGTCAAAAACACTAAATCAGTAGTGTCAAACTAATTTCTATATTGGGCCACTTTGGCATCATAAAGTCATTAAAAGGGCCGGTTGCACGTGTATAAATGACACTTTTGATTTTATAATTTCATTTCAGTTCACATAGAAGCATAAAAATGCACAGTAACATGAACATAGCACCCTTAGGCACAGTTCATACGGTTTATCTGCAAAAAAAGTTGATATTGGGATGAGTGACATTTTAAACTCATTATTCTGGATCACTTTTTCTCTTTTTGGACATTTCTGGGTATTTTTAATGTGTTGTGGGAAAACTTACATCTAGTGGCAGGATGCTGTTACTACACAGTTTAAAAATCAACATTCGCTACAGGAAGCACAGTTCTATTTCATCCCTACTGACCGCCAGAGGCGGTGCTTCAAGCACTGAATGATCATTCTTGCGCATGCGCAGGTCGAGTACTAATGACAACAAAGTCACCTGTGACCTGCCGGGGACCCATGTGACTCTATATATAGTCACGTGGCACCCGGCGTTCAATCCTTTGTTCTTCTCGCGCGCAGGTGTGGTCGTGTGAAGCTGGTTGCTTCTGTGTGTACCACGCGCTATCATAGCTGCTTGTTGCTAGTAGCCCCGCAACCGGGTTTGGTCGGAGCTGCGGATAAGCTTCGCCCTCCAGGGGCTGCACAAGCTGTTTTCACCTTACCAGGTCTGCTCGTGCTGAGTTCATCCTTAGTTTATAATCAGACTCGCTGGTGGCGTTCTCTGCTCACGCTGAGTTCGAAACCTCTACGGGAGTTCTACAACGGAGTCACCAGTGGCGTTTCCCGCTTGTGGTGATTTCTTGTTGGTGACGGGCTAATCACGCCTTCAGCAATATGATGCTGGATAATTTGTGCTGCTCGACCTGTCTGGCTCCACTTCAGCCCGACGACGGGCATGATTTGTGTCCCTCCTATCTCGGTGTGGAACATCTCTGGGAGGCACTGTCGGATAACGCCTGCCCCAACTGTTCCATCATGCCCCGGTCGGTCAGGCTGGATCGGCTGGCTGCGCTGGGGCAGCCTACCGACTGGGCGGGCGCTGCGCCGCATAGTCTGTTGCCGCCGGGAAAGACTGTATGCAAACGGCCAACAGTGGCTGCACCTTCGGTGCTGGCGAAGCGAGCCAGACGGACCGATGCAGGGAAGTTGTCCACAAGGGTGGATCACCTTACTAATGAGCTGGCCCAAATGAAGGCCCTTCTCCAGTCCTTTCAGGCTGGTGGCGATCGCAGTGCGGCTCTCCCTCTAGAGCAGGATGAAGCATCAGTCACTGATGACGATGCTATTTTGGTGGTGGCCTCTGGTACCCATTTCTGTGAGGACCTCCCGGAGCTGGGCTCCGGGGCCTCCGGGTCTGACTCCAGTGCCTCCCAGGAGGATTCGGGGGAGTCTGTGATAGCCGCCATTCGAACAGCTCTTGCCCGTTTATGCATCAACGTTCCTCAGACCCAGCCTGTAGCGTCCAGCGCCTTTTTTAAGCGCAGTAAATCAGAGACTGCCTTTGTGGTTCCTCCCTCAGGGGAGTATATACGGGAGCTACATGCTTGCTGGTCAGACACCAACGCGCTTTCACATCTGACAACAGATGGCAGAGTCCTGGCGGCTATGTAGGAGGCACCCAGGGTTGGCTTGGGGCAGATGCCAGCGGTGGAACCTGGCATTGCCTCTCTTATTATTCCACCTGATGAGGTTTTGCGGCCCAATGCTCGCTGTCCACGCCCTCAGTGCCGTATTACTGACGACCATCTCTGCAAGGCCTATAACTCTGGAGCCCGCATGGGCCGGATTGGGAACTCTCTCTCCCATCTTATGTTGGCCCTGTCTTCCTCCTTGGAATCTGTTCCACTGGACCACGCCACGCAAGGCCTGGTTGATGCGTCTCTGCAGGCCTTTGCTCTCATGACAAGGGAGCTTGGACGCACACTGTCCACGCTGGTTCACGCTCGCCGCCAGGTCTGGTTGGCGCGGTCGCCACTTACAGATCCTTGCAGGAGAACCCTCCGGGCCCTGCCTGTAGTTCCGGGGGAACTTTTTGGCTCTGCAGCACTGGACGCCTTGGACCGTACAGCTCAGGCCTCTAGAACAAGGCAGCAGCTGGCAGGCCTTCACAGACGCGATCGCCAACCAGTCCGCACTTGGGCAACTGCGGGTCCAAAGACCTGCTCCAGATCAGGGAAACCAGGCTCGAGACCAAGCTGGGGCAAGGTAATTTCATCCCTTTCGAGCCACGCAGTCTGGTCGGCGTCCTCCCAAGCCTTCAAGGGGCCGGGGGGCCCGCAGATGACGCCTTAGGGCCTGCGGTCGGTTATTTTACCCCAGGACAGCTCGGCTTCTGGGCTTCCCACACCCCGGATTTGTGGGTGTTGTCCACCCTGTCCAGGGGGTACCGTCTTCAATTCCGCCGCAGGCCACCCGTCCCTGGCTGGGTCAGGATGACTGTGATCCGTGACCCGGTGAAGGCACAGGCATTGAACCAAGAAATCTGCACCTTGCTGGCCAAGGGCGCTATAGTGCCTGTGGACCCCCTGCGGGATCCAGGGGGCTTTTATTCCATATATTTTCTGGTTCCGAAGAAGACCGGGGGCTTACATCCAGTCTTGGACCTCAGAGGCCTGAATGCGTACCTGAAGGCCATGCCTTTTCATATGCTGACCACCAAGCAAGTATTGCAGGCGATTTCCCTTGCTGATTGGTTCACTTCCATAGATCTCAAGGATGCTTATTTTCATGTTCCAATTGCTCCGCCCATTGGCGGTTTCTTCGTTTTGCCTTTCAGGGGAGGCACTTCCAGTTTAGGGTCCTCCCGTTCGGACTTTCACTGTCTCCCAGGGTGTTCACCCGATTTGTCGCAGCGGCCCTCTCTCCTCTGCAGGCGCAAGGATTGAGGATCCTCCCTTATCTGGAGGACTGGCTCATTTGTGCCGCGGCACGGGACCGGGCGGTCCGAGATACCCGGTTAGTTCTCCATCATGTGGAATGCTTGGGCTTGTGGGTGAACATGGAGAAAAGCAGTCTGACTCCCTCACAGGAGACTATCTTCCTGGGCATTGCCATGGATTCTATATCAATGACTGCTTGCCCGTCACCCCAGCGGGTGGACAGTGTATTGAGCATCCTCCCAGAATTCAGACGCGGCATGGCACCGCCTCTTGTGCGGTATCGTCACATCTTGGGCATGCTCACAGTCGCATCCGCCGTAGTGCCCTTGGGACTGCTGTCATTGCGGCCCCTCCAGATGTGGTTGAACAGCTTGAATCTGGACTCCACACAGAACACTCATCGTCTCAGAAGACTTTGGGTGGGGCCTCACTGTCTTCAGTCTCTGTCCCAGTGGAGAGTGAGGGCGTTTATGATGACAGGGGTCCCGCTCGGCTCCCTCCCGTGTCGTTGGGAAGTTGTGTTTACAGATGCATCCTGCACGACCTGGGGTGCAACCTAGCGGGGTCATATGGCACAGGGGACATGGTCCCAGCGGCAGAGCATGGAACACATCAGTGTCCTGGAATTACAGGCTGTACTTCTGGCTCTTCAGAGCTTTCTTCTGGGCTTGCAGGGGAAGCATGTGCTGGTAAGGTCAGACAACACCACTGTGGTTTTTCACATCAACCACCAAGGGGGGACCAGGTCAAGGAAACTGTTGTGGTTGACTCAACAGCTGCTGACCTGGGCAGCTCCATACTTGGCCAGCCTCAGAGCAGCCTACATCCCCGGGCCAGAGAACGTGCCAGCAGGTTTTCTATCCCGTCAGAAGCCGCTCCCAGGAGAGTGGAAGCTTCACCAACAGGTAGTGGAGTGCATCTGGAAGGTCTTCGGCAGGGCGGACATGGACCTCTTTGCCTCAAGGGACGCATTTCACTGTCCCCTTTGGTTCTCCTTGGATGACAGCAGCCCTCTGAGCCACGATGCGCTGGCACACGACTGGCCCCGGACCCTCCTTTATGCCTTTCCACCGTTCAGCCTGCTTTTTCAGACTCTCCTAAGGGTACGTCAGGAAGGGCACAGGGTTCTGCTGGTAGCCCCCCTCTGGCCAGCGAGGACTTGGTTTCCTCTGCTGTGCAAGCTCAGCTGCGGCTCGCCAATGCGTCTCCCCTCCAGGACAGATCTCTTCTCCCGGCTGGGGGCTCAGATTTTGCACCCAAAACCGGACCGGCTCCAGCTCTGGATTTGGCCCCTACAAGGCTGGGGTCCACTTTCTCAAAATACACTGGGTCAGTAGGGCATACAATGGCGAATGCATGGGCGCCATCCACGCGAGCTGTCTATGCTAACAAGTGGGCGGTCTTTGCGACTTGGTGCCGTGATAAAGGACAGGACCCGGTGCATTGTTCAGTCTCTGACATACTGACCTTCCTGCAGGCATTACTGGATCAGGGACGGTCTCCGTCTACCTTAAAAGTGTATGTGGCCGCCATTTCCTGTTGGCATGTCGGGCTGAATGGTTGTTCAGTGGGCCGAGACAATGACATTGTGCTGCTTTTGAGAGGTGCTCGGCGTTTGCATCCACCCAACCGCCCTGTGGCACCGGCGTGGGACCTCTCTCTGGTGCTTGAGGCTCTTCAATCCCTCCCATTTGAGCCCCTGGCATCAGCAGACCTCAAATGGCTCTCATTGAAGACAGCGTTCCTTTTGGCGATGGTTTCCGGAAAGTGTGTGGGTGAATTGCAGGCTCTCTCGATGGCCGAGCCCTGCTGCCGGTGGAATCCTGATGGCTCAGGTGTTACACTGTGGCCTGACGCAGCATTTATTCCTCAGGTGTCACTGGCGGCAGGCGGTAACCAGCCACTCCATCTTGCTTGGTTGGACACTGGATGCCCCTCCCAACCACTGTGTCCTGTTCGTGCCCTTGAGGCATATATCAATGCCACGGCATCCTTCCGAAAAACAAATAGCCTTTTTGTTTGCTACGCCGGCTCACAGAAAGGTCAGGCACTTTCTAAGCAGCGACTTGCACACTGGGTTGTGGATTTGATCTCCAAGGCTTATGCCTTGCAGGACCAGCCACTGCCGGCAGGAGTGAAGTGCCACTCTACAAGGGGCATGTCGACATCGTTTGCTTCCATGACTGGGGTGCCGTTGGATGTTATATGCCGTGCGGCCTCCTGGAAATCACCTAGTACCTTTACTCGGTATTACAGGGTGAATGTGGCTGCGCCCCATCCCCTTCAAGGAATTCTGGAGCAGCATGCATCTACATCACGTTAGGTGGATGTGCCTTGAATGTTGCCGATTCCTCGTGACCTTGTTGACATAAGTCATCCAGTGCTTGAAGCACCGCCTCTGGCGGTCAGTAGGCATGAAATAGATCGAAAGTTACGTATGTAACTACGGTTCTATGAATCCCGGATGACCGCCAGAGTGCTTGGTCCCTCGGAATCTCTGCTTTTCAGAGTGGCACCCGGGATTGAACGCCGGGTGCCACGTGACTATATATAGAGTCACGTGGGTCCCCGACAGGTCACAGGTGACTTTGTTGTCATTAGTACTTGACCTGCGCATGCGCAAGAATGATCATTCAGTGCTTGAAGCACTGCCTCTGGTTCATAGAACTGTAGTTACATACGTAACTTTCGTTTCAGCCACGTTATACAATTTAAAAGGATACATGACTCTACATTATAACAAGATATGCCTTTTTTTGCTCTTGAGGGCCGGATAAATTACCTTGATGGGCTGGATTCGGCCCGCAGGCCTTGAGTTTGACACATGTGCACTGCGTTATCTAACTAGACTAGTCACAGGAAATTAAAATTACCTCATATTTATTTTATATACATGAAATATAGCACATGCAGTTACCTAATGTATTTGAGTTGATATTTATTATCTTATCAAATGTCTCCATGTATGAATCTGTGAGAGTTGTCGCTGCTGACTAGGAAAACAACAAAACTACTAAGTTTCCATTTGTCATGTTTTGCTTTCTGAACCCGAACACAACCACAACAGAGTTAAGTTTAACAGTTTATTGAAATTTGTGATGGTGGAGGAAGGAACCAAGAGTCTGTACTGAGCTGAAGCAGGAGGATGGTGAAAGCAGGAACTGGCAAGCAGGTTGGAACCAGAGCATGGAGGCAGCAGAACCAGAAGCACAGCAGAATGGAGACTTGGACCCAGGCTTGACCAGCAGCACGACAGAGTGGAGACTTGGACCCAGGCTTGACCAGCAGCACGACAGAATGGAGACTTGGACCCAGGCTGGGCCAGCAGCACGACAGAATGGAGACTTGGAACCAGGCTTGACCAGCAGCACGACAGAAAGGAGACTTGGAACCAGGTTGGACTCACAGCACGACAGAATGAAGACTAGGAACCAGAACTACAGCAGGCTGGCGGAGAATGGAGGAACTTCTGACTGGACGACACTGGATGAGGTGAGCAGCAGAAACAGAGGTAAGCAGGAAAACAGACGGATCGACAATGAAGGACTGAATACTGGGAGCTTATTTAGTGAGGCTGACAGGTGTGCTGAATGCTGGCTGATGATGACTGACAGGTGTGGATAATTACTGAAGTGGAGAGGAGACTGGAATGTATGGAGGGCGAAAAGTTACAAAACAAAATGTGCATGTTGCAGTAGACAGGCTGCATCATGACAGCACCCCCCCCCCCCCCAAAGGCCGGCTCCCAGTCAGCCAAACGGAAACAGATAACAACAAAAACAACCCACCCAGGGTGGGCGGAGGGACGCACTGGATGGTGGGCTAAAGTCAAATAAACAAAAAACGACCCACCCAGGGTGGGCGGAGTGAGGTGCTGGATGGTGGGAACCAAAAAAAAAAATCCAAAAAAAACAAAACCAGAAGAAACCAAAACACAAATCTACCCCAATGGGGCGAACAAAGGAAGGCCAGGGACGGAAAGGCCCTAGGTGGGCGACCCCGGCGTGGCAGAACTAGACGCGGGCGTCGCGGTGGTTGACCCCGACGAGGCAAAGCTAGACACGGGCGTCGCGGTGGGCGACCCCGACGAGGCAAAGCTAGACACGGGCGTCGCAGACGGTGGACCCTCCTGGGTCCCCGCGTTTACGGTGGACGGTGAACCCGCCTGGGTCCCCGCATCGACGGTAGGCAGCAGACCCGCCTGGGTCCCCGTGTCAACGGCAGGCGGCGGACCCTCTTGGGTCACTGCGTTGCAAGAAGAGGGCAGACCCACGTCGGACGCCGGGCTGGCGTGCTCGGCACCCACGTCGGACCCCGGGCTGACGTGCTTGGCACCCACGTCGGACGCCGGGCTGGCGTGCTCGGCACCCACGTCGGACGCCGGGCTGGCGTGCTCATCAACCACGTCGGACGGCAGACTGGCGTGCTCATCACCCACGTTGGACACTGGACTGGGAACTGGGTCCTTGGCTGCGGGCTGAGCATGAACTGGGTCCCTGGCTGCGGGCTGAGCATGAACTGGGTCCTTGGCTGCGGGCTGAGCATGAACTGGGTCCTTGGCTGTGGGCTGAGCAGGTTCAGAGTCTTTGGCTGTGGGCTGAGCAGGTTCAGAGTCTTTGGCTGCAGTCTGAGCAGGAACAGAGTCTTTGGCTGCGGTCTGAGCAGGAACAGTGACTTTGGCTGCTGACTGAGCAGGATCTGGGTCTTTGGCTGCTGACTGAGCAGGATCTGGGTCTTTGGCTGCTGACTGAGCAGGATCTGGGTCTTTGGCTGCTGACTGAGCAAGAAACAGGTCCTCCCTATCCCCGTAAAAGAAATCCCATAACTGGGTCTCATGGATCCGGGGTGCTCTAGCTGGACTCTCCCATGTAGCGGCAGCAACTGTATCCGGCTGACTCACCAGGGGAAGAGAGGTGACGTCAGCTCCAGTTGGTGCGGCAGCCGCGGCAGCGTCTGGCTGGACATGGAGTGAGGTCCTGTGCCGGCGGACTCGACTTCTGCGCCGGGAGGGACCGGGCGGCGGGGTAGAGGTTTCCGCCGACGATGAGGCAACGGGAGCTGAGGCAGAGACTATGGCAGGCTTAGCAGCAGCAGCGGTCAGATCAGCAGATGCAGCAGGAGCAACTGGAGGAGACAGAGGCAGCAGCGCTGGGAGCAGCAGCCAAAGGCTTCACCCGAGGAGCCAGCTGAGTGTCGTGGAGGTGGTGACAGAGGCGACGGGGAACGAGACGGCTTCGGCTCTGGCTCGCTGGAGCAGCCAGCTGAGCCTCAGGTTGAGCAGCGGATATGTTTCGGCATCGACGAGCCCGGTGTCTGCGTTGAGAGGAGCCGGGCAGCGAGAGAGTGGCTGCAGCTGGCGATGAGGAAGTGGGAACAGCATCAGCAGGAGCAGTAGCAGCGGTAGGAGTGAGATGAACTGAGTCTGGATCCATGGCGGAAGCTGAGGCGGACTCGGCAGCAGCAACGGTGGAAGCGGCAGGAATGGAGGAGGTAGCAGTGGCGGAAAACGAGGGTCTGGGAGGAGGAGCTCGGCCGAATAGCTGAGCCACAGCAGCCTCGTTGTTCCACTCGAGCTCCACCATCAGCCCTGTCTCTTGAAAAAGAGGAAGGAGCTCGGTTTGACTTGTCCACAGCTTGCGTACCTGGGCGACCGCGCCTACCCGCCTCCAAGGTGGACTGAGCGAGGCGAGGTTCTTCAACACGGCCCGGGACTGGGCTATGAGTTGCTCCGCTGCACTGTTGCCAGAGAGCGGAGCAACATCCTTCTCGCCAGTTCCTGCATGGAGGCTCTGTGTGGGTGTCGGGTTCATGTGGTCGATCCGTTCTGTCATGTTTTGCTTTCTGAACCCGAACACAACCACAACAGAGTTAAGTTTAACAGTTTATTGAAATTTGTGATAGTGGAGGAAGGAACCAAGAGTCTGTACTGAGCTGAAGCAGGAGGATGGTGAAGGCAGTAACTGGCAAGCAGGTTGGAACCAGAGCATGGAGGCAGCAGAACCAGAAGCACAGCAGAATGGAGACTTGGACCCAGGCTTGACCAGCAGCACGACAGAATGGAGACTTGGAACCAGGCTTGACGAGCAGCACGACAGAAAGGAGACTTGGAACCAGGTTGGACTCACAGCACGACAGAATGAAGACTAGGAACCAGAACTACAGCAGGCTGGCGGAGAATGGAGGAATTTCTGACTGGACGAGACTGGATGAGGTGAGCAGCAGAAACAGAGGTAAGCAGGAAAACAGACGGATCGACAATGAAGGACTGAATACTGGGAGCTTATATAGTGAGGCTGACAGGTGTGCTGAATGCTGGCTGATGATGACTGACAGGTGTGAATAATTACTGAAGTGGAGAGGAGACTGGAAAGTATGGAGGGCGAAAAGTTACAAAACAAAATGTGCATGTTGCAGTAGACAGGCTGCATCATGACACCATTTTAACCAAGAAAAAACATAATCTATGACTTTTATGAACCCTTAACTTAAGATCATTACAATACATATAATAATACAAACAAACAAGCATAGGAAATTTACTTAGGCTACAAATGTTGAAGGATTTGTCTGTTTACACCGAAAAACCTTAAAAACTATTAAATAAATACATATAATATAACATGTTTGAGAGATGAGGACATAATCTTATTTAGAGTCTCCAACATCAGGTGTTTAGATTTGATTATCTGATGATCCAAACCTTAATGAGGATTGAATAAGTACAGTTGACTTAAATAATCATAGATCAAGAACACAGAGGACAAAAGCAAGCTAAAAAGAAGGAATTAGACCGAGCCTGAAACAACGTGAGCAGCATGACTGGCTCAACTGTGGGTGAGGAGCAGTGGAGGCAGTAGAGAGCAAGGGGGAGGGACTTGGAAAGTGTGCTTGTTCAATTTTTCAGGCTAAGTCCACAGTTTTCTCATAACTTCCTATTGCAGCTTGAACCATTGGAGTACCACTGGAACCTTATATGCATAGTTAATTATTATATTGAAGGGTTTAGGTCAATGCAGGATGTCAGATGGGAAAATTCATCACTGTGTTAATATGCTATACTGGTGACTTGTGCAGTGGCTTTAGAGGTGGCTTACATTGTGATTTCCAAAAGCTAAGAGAATACCTGTGTGGCTTCTCGAGGGCAGTTTGTAGATGTTAAAAAATCGAATCTATTCTGGAAATTGTCTACTGCCAAATTAGGGTGAGTTACAGTTGACTGTTATTGAGGAACTAAACACATGCTTCACTGAAAATGGCAAAGCTGGAGTTCATACTAATCTCTGTATTAACTTTATACCTATACTGCTGGTAAATATGTGATTCCTTAAACAGTGAATGGTAGACTCCACTCTTGTTGAACCAGTTCCCAGTTCCAATGGCGTACCGCGCACGTGACGTCACCATCTCATGAGCAATGCCCCTTGCCGCTAAGGTAGGACAAACAGTGTGAGAGCTGTTAAACAGCTGACTTTTCAGCTGTTAAACTATCACAAGAGGATGTCCAGGCCCCCAGTTTACTAGTAGAACTGTGGAACAACATACCAACGTTGAGCTCAAACGATGGCTTGAGTGTCGAGGGCTTAGAAAGACTGGAAAACGGACCGAGTTGATAGAACGGTAAGTCGATGTTTTTCTCCTGCTCGGCGTTCATGGCGTCAGTGGCTGTATTTTTCTGTTTGTAGTCACCGTCCAGGAATCGGTATAAATTGTCCGGCCCGCCGAACATTTTAGTCCGGTCCGGTGGCCAAATGCATTATCATCATCCAACGGCTGTATCTCCTCGCTGCATCGACCGGTCGCACCAGATTTGTTGTGAGTCATGGGGGAGCGTTGCCGAACGCATTCGTGTGAATCGCCCGGTGGACGGGCCGGGAAAATGCGTGACAGCAACTGCGGTGGGGGGCAGCCAGCGGTGCGCAAACCCCGCCAGCCAGCTAGCCGGCCAGCACCGCAGCGGTGCGCGATCCACGCCGGCTGGTCATCCTTCATATGCGGCCTATCAGCGTAACTCGAGTCGCTGTTACACGTTCCATAACAACAATGTTTAAAAACCATGGTTAGGAGACGTCTTAGACATAGAAAAAGCAGTAGTTTTACTGAGTAAAACCAAGGGTAACGTACAGCGAAAGAGTGGAGGAAAACGCATATTTTCCCTACCTGTACCACGTGATATGACGTCACGTTCTAAAAATAGCTCGCTCACGGTACGCCATTGGGTGTGCAGATTGCCTACTTTAAAGGCTAGGCTTAAAACTGACCTTTTTGCAAGAACCTATAGTTAGGGTTGGCTTAGATATGATGTCGTAGACCGAGGCAGCACTGGGAATATAAGAACTATATACATTACTCTGTTTGCCTGCATCTATTTGCTGCTTTCTAAACCCTCACCAGGCTGAGGCAAATGTCCACCCATCCTGGGCCTGCTTTTGCTTGAGGTCTTATTCTGGTAAATGGAAGTAGATATAGTCACTTTTACTCACAGCCCCACGCACATTTAGGACAGAGATTTGAATCAAAAATAGATTTTATTGCAATCCATTAGTTTTCTTCTACAGTGTTTCACCAATTAAAATTGTATTCTTTACTGAACTGGGAAAGATAAAAGGAAATTGTCTGCAATATGATTAGATTAAATGGTTGACTTGTGCTGTATCTGAAGTTCAAAGTTCTAAAGAGATTATATTTTGACTTGTCTTTCAAAATAATTCTGGGTAACATAACGGTGTAAATAGATGTTTGTCCAGTATTGGCCCAACTTAAAACTTATGACACAAGCCTAAACCACACGTAGGCAGATAGCTGGGAAAATGAATACACCTTTATGCATTTTGGCCTTTCATCCACATCCAAAACTCCAATTCACAACACTAAAAATGTTTTTCTCAAAACTCTGGCCAAAATGGAGATGTCTAAAAACTATGATTTTGAGGTTGCATGTATACCTGGTAAAACAGTTTTAGGGTCCGGCATATCACAGTCCATATATACAATGTTGCGCTGACGTGACATGTGTGACCATTGTTATAGACTTGGCCATACAGTGGAAGAAAAATGTTAAATTTATTATCATGTCATGTCTTGCAGTGTAGCATTAAGAATTGCTATCGTAATGTCAAAGAGAGCCCAACAGATTTCGCCATAGTGCTCTGCTTGATAATTATTATGTTGAAAGCTTTAGGTCAATGCAGGATGGCAGATGCAAAACGCTTTATTAGATTTTTTTCGGGCTGCACAGTGGCACAGTGGGTAGCGCTGTTGCCTTGCAGCAAGAAGGTCCTGGGTTCAAGTACACCCCTGGGTCTTTCTGCATGGAGTTTGCATGTTCTCCCTGTGCATGCGTGGGTTCTCTCCGGGTACTCCGGCTTCCTCCCACAGTCCAAAAACATGACTGTTAGGTTAATTGGCTTCTCCAAATTGTCCTTAGGGTGTGAGTCTGTGTGTGAATGGTTGTTTGTCCTGTTTGTCTCTCTGTGTTGCCCTGCGACAGACTGGCGACCTGTCCAGGGTGTACCCCGCCTCCCGCCCAGTGAACGCTGGATATAGGCACCAGCAACCCCCGCGACCCCATGAGGGATAAAGCGGTTTGGAAAATGGATGGATGGATGGATTTTATTCTGGGACTCTTTCATGTTCAATGGACACAGAACCGGGAAAGTAGAAGAGAAAAAAAGAACAGAAAAAGACTAAAACTAAATCAGAATCAGATATACTTTAATAATCCCAGAGGGAAATTACTCTTTCATTTCCATTAAAGATAATAATAGGGGTTTTCTGTATAGAAGTGAATCTGTAAGCATCTGAATCCAAGCACCTGAAAGTGTTTGCAAGAGTGCACTTGTGCATGTAAGGTTTATTCATAAGAAAAATGCCCAATAGTGGTTGTGAGGAGCCAAAGACCCACCTGCCAGAGCGCTGAGGCAGAGAACGGGGTAACCACCAAAATGCACCGTTCTCCAAAAACCCTCCCAGAGAGGGAGGCACCGCTAGCCGCACCACCATAGTCTGCAGGCCATAGATAAGCTGTGAGGCCTGAGAGCCGACTGCAAACCGAGCCCAACCTGCTCCGTGTTGGAATTCCTCTTGCCGGGACAGGACAGTGGATCAGTGTCCATCCCGACGCATCCAAACATTGCCACCGGCATTTTAGGAAACCAATGGTACACTCCAAAGTTGAGCACACACAGGTTGTGAGCAGTATTAAAGTGTGCATCCTCTGCACTCTGATTGAAAAAGAATTCAAGAGCCAGTGCCTGCATCACCAATGCAATGCTCTCGGGAGTCTAAATCATATTATTATTTAGTCATCACCATGGGCCAAGAAATCTCGGTGATCCCTGAAAACATGTTCCCTCCTAATTCTTCCATTTGCAAGGTCATCCAGCAGTGCCAATGCATCCATCAAGCGGCATTACACACAAGTGTTACAATGGTATTCAACTGTTCACAGCAGTATGATTGCCTCACACCTGTGGGACACATCACTCTGGTGATCCTCGGAGAGAGGAATGTGATGGTAGAAAACCTTGATGAAATGTGTGGATTTTGACTTAAGATTTACATTGGCTTATGGGCCTTTATTTATTTGAAAGGTCTTTATATACAGTTATGACACACCAGCAGCAGCAAAAATGACACTGCGGTTTTTAAAAGCCTATGATACCGTCAATCAAAGATGAAAGTTTGATATGGTGTAATGCAATGAGCAAACAGAGAACACGACATTCAGCCAGACACTGTGTTTGCATTTTAGAAGGTTTAATAAAATAAAGAAACCTGGTGCAGGCACCTCTGCAGACGTCTGGCGAGGCTGAGAATGAGCAGATGGGGCTGAGGCTTGGAACAGGCTTAACGACAGATTGTGATGAAGTTTAAAGCAGGTCCTCAAGACAAGCTCAATGACAGGCAGGCAGACAGAACCATAGCGGGTTGGTAAGGATCATAGTTGTGACAACAGTCCAGATCCTGTCCAGAAAACCGGAAGCCAATTAGGTGTCCAATGGGGGCCAGATGAGAGAGAGAAATCCAAGAAAGAAGATTAAGAACTTGGCAAGTCAGGCAAGAAATGCTGGACTCATTTCTATGGCTTTTAATCGTCTTGCAGTGTGAGGCTGTGGGAGCTCTGTATATAGAGGCAGGTGACCAGGTGAAGTGAATAAAGCTAATTTGCATCGTGACATGGTAGCAGATGCGGCTGATAATCAATAGTTGCTAGGTGCAGAGGCACAGACAACAAGGCCACAATCATAACAGTACCCCATCCTCGAAGGTGGATCTCAGACACCCAAACAAAAATCAACCCAGACAGGGGTACGTGTCGCATTTTAGGCCTAACCACTAGTAACGATTCCGTAGAACCATTACCATTTCTAGTGCCTGCTTCTCTGGGGTTCCAACAACGGCGAGTGGACTTGGAAGTCGCTGTTTGGGCCTGGAGGAGGAGCAGGCCACCTGGTTGGGGTCTTGGCTGGGTGTGGACGTTGGGTCCCGAAGATCGGCCGAGGCTGGTACTTTTGCTCTCGCCTGGAATATGGGGGAGGGGGGGCGGCTTAGGTATTGAGGGCTGGGTGTGGTGGAGGTAGCACCTCAGGGTTTATGGGGTGGGCTCTGGTTGGTTCGGTTCATGTTGGCCCCATCTCCAGGTGCATGGGTCCGTGGGTTGTCTTGTCTGGGATCGGGGTGGGGGGTTAGGACTGAAGTATGGACCGGGTAGGTCTGGTTGTGTTGGGCCTCAGGTCTATGGGCCCATGGCTGGGTCCGCTCTGGTGTAGCTGGCTTTTGGCGGAACCCACGGACCCCATGGCTCCAGGTGGGCTTCGGCATTGTGGCTGTTGGGGATTTTCTTGGGGCTCATCTCTGCTCTTCCCTGTGATGGAGGAGGCAGCTTTTCCTGTGTCAGCCCCTCTTGGGAACCTTTGTTCAGGGGGTCCCTTTGGGCAACTGGGATTTTGGTTCCCCTGGCGTCTTCCTCGCTACTCTGGGGGGCGGGTCTTTGGCTCATCACAACCATTATTGAGCATTTTTCTTATGGATAAACCTTACATAAACAAGTGCAGTCTCACAAACAGCTAGATTAGATTAGATTCAACTTTATTGTCATTACACAGGTACAGGTACAAGGCAACGAAATGCAGTTTAGGTCTAACCAGAAGTGCAATAGCAGCAAGTGCAGGATATACAATGGTTCCATAAGTACAGGACATGGATTTGTACTGAATCAAGCTACAGGTGCTTGATTCAGGTACTTACAGATTAACTTCTATAAACCCCCTGTTTGTCAGGATTCTGTGTACCGTGCTCTGCTAATTCTCCTCCACAGGTGGCTGTTGTTGACAGGTGGGCGTGGCCCGCACCTGCGGCTCGTTGGGGCTGCTTTGGCTGGAGCTTAAAAGGATCATTTAATCAGCTGAAGGACGCCAGAGTGTTAGACCGTTGTGATACGCCTAGGCCACTGTCCTGTCGACAGTTCTTCGTTCCTGTGAGTTTGATATTTCGGATTCCTAGTTCTAACTTTGTCTCCCGTCTCTCTCAGTTTGTCATGCTCTGCATTACTCACCCGTCGTGTCTCCATGCGCTGAAGACTGGTTCCTGAATCCCTGCTGCTCAGATTCTGCTCTGGCGTTCCCCTCAAGCCCCCTTGGTGGTAACAAGCCGGACAAGAGACCCCTTTCTTGGATTCACTCTGGTTCCTTCAGCTGCTCCTCGTGCCTGTCTCCGCTTTGGTGCTGCTCGACCTCCCCGCCTATGTTCCATCCGCCAGCTCACCTGTCGCTCAGCCATCTCCTCCCATCGGAAAGCAGAGAGTCGCAGAATCCCTTCTTCCACTCACCCTCCCCGGATAGGTTATCCATACCTAGTGGTAAGCGAAGCAGCATCAGCGTAGATTTCCCTAACTCAGCTAGTGTTAATCAGTTTCCTCTTTCTTCCCGCAGTGCTCCCAACTCTGACGTTCCGAACCTCGCCTGCAGCTCACGTAGTGAGCAATCAGATCCGTGTATAGCCCAAATAAACATCTTTAACTGTTTCTTGTTCTCCGACTGTGTCTGCATGTGGGCCAAACACCTTAAAACCATGACACTGTTATTATCATCCATCCATTTTCCAACACGCTTATCCCTATTGGGGTCACAAGGGGTGCTGGTGCCTATCTCCAGCTGTCAATGGGCGAGACGCGGGGTACACCCTGGACATGTCGCCAGTCCATCGCAGTCACTTTATACATTTCGTATTAAGTAATACTGTACATTTTTCAGTGATGGTATCAAGGTGTTGGTTGTGTCTAGGTAATACTTCAGTTGGTTTTGCTGTTGTTTTTATATCTCTCTTTGCAGACTCCGATGATGTTATATTGCTCTCTCCCTTTCCTCTCCTCTTTTCTTTCACCTTTTCAACATTTTGTCTCATGTTTTTCTTTCCTTTTTTCCCTCTTTTACCTTCCCGTTTGAGTGTCCATTGAACATGAAATAGTCCCAGCATAAAATCTAATAAAGCTTTTTGCATTTATAAATCAAGTGTAGCACTGTGGCCAAAGCACTAAGGCTCCACTTGTGAAAGTAAAATCTGTTGGGCTCTTTTTGGCATTACGACAACAATTCTTATTGCCACATTGCCAGACAGAACAAAAAAGAAGAGAATGTGACATATTTGCATGCTCAGTGATACACAGAAATATTCTATTTCAGTAATACAGGTTATAGACCCGGACCGCTTGTGGACAAACGCCCCTGGATTTCCCCGCACGGATTGTCTGCTGTTCTGTCTGCCGCTCAACGGCTTCTGCCCCACCAGTCACAAGTCGGCTCTCAGCCCCCTGGTTTTCCCCCCAGTCAGGTTAGTGACCCAGTTCATTCGCACATTGTCTCTCCTGTCAGTGCTGGTCACTAATCTGTTCCTTTGCCTCCAGGGGTTTCCTGCTCAGTAGCGCGAGCTGTGTGTCCCGAAAGCCCGCATGTGTTCTCCTTTAATAAATCTGTTTGAAACGTCACTGACCTGTTGTGGTTGAGTCTTGGGTCCTAAGTCCGGCTATTAAAGAATATGATTCACATACAGCTTCAATTCATCTCATTCACTGCGTATGCCTCTGACTACTGTCATTTTGGTAAAATTAGTTTTATGTACTGTATCAAACTTCATAAAATATTTCATAAAATGAATTTGTTGTTCCAAATATATTTAGTATTTTTAATCACTTTTTTTGTCTTGTCAACATCTTATCTTTACTACAGCCTGGATCACAAGTGCATGAACAAATCTACAAATTATGTGATTACATAATCCAGCGACTTGTAGCAACTTTTGGGACAGCCATTAGCAAGTTTCCTTGCTGAGGAGCTGGTGACAGTGGTCATTAGCTTGATAGCTTTCTCTTAAGTTAAACAAAATACCATTAATCAACATTAATGTTCCTTATTAGTGTTATATGAACACTAGTGGCACTATTGGGCGATTGCGGAGTGAACCCAAAGAAGCATTATGCTTAAACAGATCATAGTTATGTTTAACTTGGCTAGTAGCAAGGTAATAGCTGATAATGCTTGCGGACATTAGAGCATGTTTAAATGAACTTTTAGTCATATTTCAGTGCACTGAACAGCTTGGAAAACACAAACATTAACGTCCCATCAGTGTTTAAAAACCCTCATGGAAATAAAGTTTGTCATCACCTTAAAACACAACTCAAAACTCATTTGTATAGCTTTGTTTCAAAAGATCGCTAGCAGGTAGCTTGGCTTGTTACCTCTAGGGTTTAACCCCAGTTTAACCATAAAACACAAGGAAAACAGACCAGAAGTAAACAATCTCAAATTGTTTCATCCCAAACTAACTTTCCTTGTTTTCTCTGCCAAACCTCATCCTTTATCTTGCCCAGTTCTGGTGGCTGAGGAACAGCCACCACGGGCCTTAACGAGTGCTTCGGCCGGGGAAAGGCTTTTGTTTTGGGATCTAGGTCCTCTGGGTAACAAGGCAGCTCTCAGTCACAGCTGGGGCAAGTGCTTGGGGAACAGCATGTTGGGTTGAGGATGTGCTCTTCTCGGCTGTAGGAAGTGGCTTACTCATTTACGGGTCAGCTTTCACCAGCAAAAGCTGAGAGAAATATCACATGCAGCCTGTTTCTGTAGTGGCTGGCTGCCTTCTTTGATGCTTGTTTTCGCAGAAAGCAGAATTTACTTAGCTTAATCTGAGGAGTGGCACTACTCTGTTGTTGGGGAAGGCGTCGGGAAACGAGATCGGGAGAAACATTTTATTGGTCTTCAGGAGGCGTCTTGTTGTAAGGACGGTCCAAGGAAGCTCTAACATTCTGATATTTCTCCTGGCTATCTGAGGTAGCAGTTTGTTTGTACAATCATGCATATTGCACAGTTTACTCACATCATTCTGTAAACTGGCCGTTGTCTTATCTTATATCTTAACATGAACATTGCATTTTTACATGAATATGCCGCATTATCTTAACTTAACTTTAAATTAGCACTCTACAGCCTGTGTATACACTGCATTCAAACCAAAAGGGAATCTTGGACTTTCACAACTAACAACTTCAATTGTTTTTTTCTTTACATATAAAACACATACATATTATTTATATGTGTACCAGTTGTCTGTGCGGTAAGAGCATGGTAGCCAAAGTGAAATTCCTTGATCATGCACAATCATGGCTGGTTTTAAATTTGCAGAATTTCAACTCTGTTTCAAATACCTTGGGATCCCACAGGCAAACAGTAACTTTGAGGAGGGTTCAAGGAAGTATGCTGCAAAACAGTACCCACAGAGAACAAGACGTAGACACTCGGTGCGCTACTTGCAGTGCACGATGTGCATGGGGGAGTGCCAGTGCTAAATATAGCGTTCAGTTGGAAAAACATTCATGTAGTCATTATTACAAAGCTACAGCTAACGTGAACAGATTAATTAGAGACATTAACATCCCATAATCCACCAACGGCACTTGATAATAATCAAGTTCATCATTTTACAGTAAAACATGCAGAGCAGCTGCAGTCTGTTGCATACGTACCGATTTCCTTTCACTTTCATCGAATCCCAGACAAGAAGTCTCAAGTCTTTCATGCACAAATCTATGTTGAGTCTGGAGTCTATTATTGTTATGAATTGAGTGATTAAAAAAATAAAAAATAGAATTCACGATTTGAGTCAGTTGCATTGCAATAGTCCTTTTGACTTCTTTCTTTAAACATGCACAACACTTCATGCTAGTACAATTTTTATGCATTTGAAACACTTGTCATCCATTTTCAATGAAAGCCATTTACAAGCATAACAAATGTAGATCTGAACTATATCCTAGGGGTTGTAGGACAGGAACGAGGTACCAAAGGTCACCAAATAAACTTTGTGGGGTCTTACCTTGAGTCTCCTCGTTTCGAGGTCAAGAAAATTCTACTGTAGAAAACAATTCCGACTGAAAAGGAGAACTGTTCCGATAAAACTGAACCACTTTTTTTCCAGCCTTTTTGAATTTAATGTGCACTGTAGCTCATATTATTTTTTTACTTTAGAAAATTTATGTACTTCCCAAATTATACAATATTTTCACATGTAACAGACAGAAATACGTACATTTCCACAGTCATTGCAGTCATAAAGGCCAAGTCCCTCTATGGAACTTTTCATTTCCAGGGAGAAGTTCTCATATGCTGGCTTAACTGTCCTGAGCAGAGTCACGGTGTTCAGGGAGGCATAGGCTTGCCTTGCATCTTCGTCAAACTCATCCTCTCTCCTCCACGAGCCATTGCCTGGAATGTTTTAGATAAGTGATAATCATTATTGTTTTAACCAAATCAGATCTGGTCATTACTTATCAGGCTAAAAACTTACATTCATACATCTCTTACAGTATGAATCTGTGACTTAGATTAACAGAAAACCTGTCAACACCTACATACCGTGCTATTAGAAAGCATGTGCTTTGCACCGATTTCTTCTTGGGTCATCAAATTAATTATAATTCAATTCAATTCAATTAAATTTTATTTATATAGCGCCAATTCATGAAACATGTCATCTCAAGGCACTTTACAAAGTTAAGTTCAATCATATTATACAGATTGGGTCAGATTATACAGATTGGTCAAAAATGTTCCTATATAAGGAAACCAGTTGATTGCATCAAAGTCCCGACAAGCAGCATTCACTCCTGGAGAAGCGTAGAGCCACAGGGAGAGTCGTCTGCATTGTACATGGCTTTGCTGCAATCCCTCATACTGAGCAAGCATGAAGCGACAGTGGAAAGAAAAAACACCCGTTAGAGGGAAGGAAAAACCTCTAGCAGAACCGGGCTCAGTATGAACGGTCATCTGCCTCGACCGACTGGGGGTTACAGAAGACAGAGCAGAGACACAACAAGACAGACAAAAAGCACAGAAGCACACATTGATCTAGTACTCTGTTCTACATTAGATGGTAATAGTCGGTGGTCTGTCCTCCCTGGATGATTTCACAGTCAACAGAACGTCAGACCAGGTGTACCTACTATGAAGAAAAAAGAGAGAGAACAAAAAGTTAAAAGCTGAAATGACAACAGTCATTTCAATGTAATGCAATGCAAATCTGGAGAACAGTAGACTGGAGAACAGTAGAAATCAGTAGAGTGAGAAAAATAGGCCCTGATGTCCTCCAGTAGCCTAAGCCTATAGCAGCATAACTATAGAGGTAGCCCAGGGTAACATGAGCCACTCTAGGCAAGGCAAGGCAAGGCAAATTTATTTATATAGCACAATTCAGTACAGAGACAATACAAAGTGCTTTACATGATTAAAATATAGGAATAAAAGCAAGTAGGGATAGAATGTAGAAACAAAAAAAGAACATTTAAAAACAGTAAAACAGTTTAACTTGAACATTCAAAGGCAATTTTAAACAAATGTGTTTTTAATCTCAATTTAAAGGAACTCAGACTTTCCGCACTTTTACAGTTTTCTGGAAGTTTGTTCCAGATAAGTGGAGCATAGGAACTAAATGCTGCTTCTCCGTGTTTGGTTTGTGTTCTAAGTATGCAGAGAAGGCTGGAGCCAGAGGACCTGAGTGGTCTGGAGGGTTTATACGCTGATAACAAGTCTGTGATGTATTTAGGTGCTAAGCCATTTAGGGATTTATAGACTAACAGAAGTATTTTAAAGTCTATTCTCTGAGATACAGGGAGCCAGTTTAAGGACTTTAGAACTGGGGTGATGTGCTCTACTTTCTTAGTCTTAGTGAGGACGCGGGCAGCAGCGTTCTGGATCAGCTGCAGCTGTCTGATCCACTTTTTAGATAGACCTGTGAAAACACCGTTGCAGTAATCAATTCTACTAAAAATAAACGCATGGATTAGTTTTTCCAGATCCTGCTGAGACATTAGTCCTTTAATCCTGGAAATGTTCCTCAGGTGATAGAAAGCCGACCTTGTAATTGTCTTTAGATGCTTTTGAAGGTTCAGGTCTGAGTCCATCACTACACCCAGGTTTCGGGCCTGATTAGTGGTTTTTAGCTGAAGCGACTGAAGCTGTGTGCTAACTTTTGATCTCTCCTCTATTGGTCCAAAAATTATTACTTCTGTTTTGTTTTTATTCAACTGAAGAAAATTTTGGCACATCCAGGCATTGATTTCTTCTAGGCATTTACTCAGTGCTTGAACTGGTTTATAGTCACCTGGTGACATGGTGATGTAAAGCTGTGTGTCGTCTGCATAGTTATGGTAGCTGATGTTGTTATTTTTTATTATCTGAGCAAGGGGGAGCAGGTAGATGTTGAACAGGAGGGGACCCAGGATGGACCCTTGGGGAACCCCACATGTAATTTTTGTCGTCTGGGATGTAAAGTTACCTACTGACACAAAAAAGTCCCTGTCCTTTAAGTAGGATTTAAACCAGTTGAGAGCTGTACCAGAGAGGCCGACCCATTTCTCCAGGCGTTCTAACAGAATGGAGTGATCGACAGTATCGAATGCTGCACTGAGGTCCAATAGTACCAGCACGGTGGTTTTTCCACAGTCTGTATTTATATGGATGTCATTAAACACCTTGATAAGGGCGGTCTCTGTACTGTGGTGAGCACGGAAGCCAGACTGGAATACGTCAAAGCGGCTGGTCGTTGTTAAGAAGGTGTTGAATTGTTGAAATACGGCTTTTTCAATAATCTTACTGATAAAGGGGAGGTTTGAGATGGGCCTGTAGTTCTGGAATAGTAGTTTGTCTAAATTGTTCTTTTTCAGCAGTGGTTTGATATTTGCTGTTTTTAGGGACTGGGGGAAAACACCTGACAGAAGGGACGTGTTTATTATCTGAGTCAAATCAGACGCTATGCCAGGTAAAACCTTTTTAAAGAAAGCTGTGGGTAGAACATCAAGGCAGCTGGAGGAGGAACTTTCTCCACCTGCGTTCAGCTTTCCGACATTCCCTTTTTTCACCTCTAACTGCTGGAGCATTTCTCCAAGGAGATTTTTTCTTCCCGGAAAGAACTTTCACTTTAACTCTAACTATAAGCTTTGTCAAAAAGGAAAGTTTTAAGATTAGTCTTAAAAGTAGACAGGGTGTCTGCCTCACGGACCAAAACTGGGAGTTGGTTCCACAGGAGAGGAGCCTGATAGCTAAAGGATCTGCCTCCCATTCTACTTTTAGAGACTCTAGGAACCACCAGCAGACCTGCAGTCTGAGAGCGAAGTGCTCTGTTAGGAACATACGTGGTAATCAGAGCTCTGATATATGATGGAGCTTGATTATTAAGGGCTTTATACGTTAGAAGAAGAATTTTAAATTCTATTCTTGATTTAACAGGAAGCCAGTGAAGGGAAGCTAAAATTGGAGAAATATGATCCCTCTTGTTGATTTTCATCAGAACTCTCGCTGCAGCATTTTGGATCAGCTGAAGACTTTGAACTGCATTTTGTGGACTTCCTGATAGTAAAGAATTACAATAGTCCAGCCTTGAAGTAACAAATGCATGGACTAGTTTTTCAGCATCACCCCTGGACAGAATGTTTCTAATTTTAGCGATATTCCTGAGGTGAAAAAAGGAAACTCTGGAAACCTGTTTAATATGGGATTTAAATGACATGTCTTGGTCTAAAATAACACCAAGATTTTTTACCTTACTACCAGAGGCCAAGTTAATGCCATCCAGATTCAGTGATTGATTAAGAAGTTTATTTTTTGAGGACTCTGGTCCAAAGATTATAACTTCTGTCTTGTCAGAATTTAAGTGCAGGAAATTTAAAGTCATCCAGCTTTTGATGTCATCAAGACATGACTGCAGTCGAAGTAATTGATTGGATTCATCAGGATTTATGGATAAATATAGCTGAGTGTCATCAGCATAACAGTGGAAATTAATCCCATGCTGTCTGATAATTTTGCCAATCGGAAGCATATATATAGTAAAGAGAATTGGTCCAAGGACTGAACCCTGTGGTACTCCACAAGTGACCCTAGAGCTTGAAGAAGATTTATTATTAACATGAACAAACTGGAATCTGTCCGACAGATAAGATTTAAACCAGCCTAATGCTTTCCCCTTAATCCCTACAGTATGCTCAAGTCTTTGTAGGAGAATATTGTGATCAACTGTGTCAAATGCAGCACTGAGATCTAGCAGGACAAGTATAGACATAAGTCCATTATCTGAGGCCATGAGAATATCATTAGTGACCTTCACCAGAGCTGTTTCAGTGCTATGATGAGCTCTGAAGCCTGACTGAAACTCCTCAAGTAGGTCATTACTTTGTAAATGTTCACAAAGTTGATTAGCAACTACTTTCTCGAGAATTTTAGATAAGAAAAGAAGATTAGATATAGGTCTGTAATTTACTAACTCATCTTGATCAAGAGATGGTTTCTTAAGTAAAGGTTTAATAACAGCTACTTTAAAAGCCTGTGGTACATATCCATTTACTAAGGATAGATTAATCATGTCTAAAATAGGACCACTGATCAAAGGGAATACCTCCTTAAACAATTTGGTTGGGATTGGGTCTAACATACAGGTAGAAGGTTTAGATGAAGCTAATATTTTAGATAGCTCAGAAAACTCTACTGCTTCTAGACAGTTCAGACACAGCGCAGTTTCTAAAGATTCCTCCAACGCTGCCTCACTTACTGAGGACGAGGTAATCATGTTTGGGAGGATGCCAATTATTTTATTTTTAATGGAATCAATTTTATTTATGAAGAATCCCATAAAATCATTACTGCTAAGAGCTAAGGGAATGGATGGATCAACGGAGCTATGACTCTGTGTAAGTTTGGCAACTGTACTGAAGAGAAATCTAGGATTATTTTTGTTCTCCTCAATTAATGATGAAAAATATGCTGCTCTAACTCTGCGAAGGGTCTTGTTATACAACAATAGACTGTCCCTCCAGATTAGGTAGGATTCCTCTTGGTGTGTAGAGCGCCATTTTCTCTCCAATTTCCTAACATTGTGCTTCAAGGAACGCAGCTCTGAATTAAACCAGGGAGCCAGCTTCCTGTGAATAATCACCTTTTCTTTTTCAAGGGAGCTACATTGTCCAATGCAGAACGCAATGATGAAGTCATACCGTTAAAGACATCTATTTGTGAATGGGAAGAAACAACATTGCTGCTATCTGCAGGGTATTTCTGCAATACTGACGATATTACAAGGGGGACAGACTCTTTAAAGTTTGATGCAGCATTGTCCGATAGAGATCTACTATAATGGAACCCTCTTTTGGGGGTGGAGAACTCAGTTAGATTAAACTCAAATGTTATTAAAAAATGATCAGATAGGACAGGGTTGTGAGGAAATACTGTTAATTCCTCACAATCAATGCCATATGTCAGAACAAGGTCTAAAGTATGGAGCCAAGAGTGTGTCGGTTTATGCACATTTTGAGCAAAACCAATTGAATCTAGGATAGTTTTAAAGGCTACACTAAGGTTATCACATTCAGTGTCAACATGAATGTTAAAATCCCCCACTATAATAACCTTGTCAGTGTTTATCACCAAATCAGATAAGAAGTCTAACAGCTGATCCAAAAACTGAGTGTAACGGCCTGGTGGACGATACAAAACAATAAACAGAAGAGGTTTTATTGCTTTGCAGTTTGGATGAGGGAAACTGAGGGTTAATGGCTCAAAAGAACTGTAGTTATTAATTGGCCTGGGACTAATTAATAAATCAGACTGAAAGATGGTTGCCATTCCTCCTCCTCTTCCCACAGATCTAGGAATGTGGAAATTTGAATAATTGGAGGGAGTTGACTCATTTATACTAACGTAGTCCTCTTGTAGCCAGGTTTCTGTGAGACAAAATAAATCAATCTGTTTATCAGAAATCAATTCATTAACTAACAAAGTCTTTGGAGGGAGAGACCTTATATTTAATAGACCACATTTAATTGTTTTAATTTTTGGTTCAAGTTGAGCCGTATTGATTTTTATTAGATTTTTATGGTTTGTTCCTTTTAGATCAGTTTTTGATCTGTTAAGTTTTGGCCGTGAGAAAGTCACCGTCTCAATAGGATAATGGGTGGGTAACAGTACAGAAGCTGCAGAGAGGTGTGTTAAACTACGGCTCTGCTTCCTGGTCTGGACCCTGGGTTGTCAGCATTTAGGAGAACTAATAAATCCGGCCAGATTCCTAGAAAGAAGAGCTGCACCATCCAAAGTGGGATGGATGCCGTCTCTCCGGATCATACCAGGTTTTCCCCAGAAAGTTCGCCAGTTATCAATGTAGCCCACGTCGTTTTCAGGACACCACCTAGACAACCAGCGGTTGAATGATGACATGCGGCTAAACATGTCATCACTGCTCAGATCAGGCAGGGGACCAGAGAAAATTACGGAGTCCGACATCGTTTTAGCAAACTCACACACCGAAGCAACACCAACTTTAGTGACCTCCGATCGGCGTGACCGGGTGTCATTACCGCCAGCGTGAATAACAATCTTACTGTATTTACGCTTATCCTTAGCCAGCAGTTTCAGGTAAGATTCTATGTCGCCCGTTCTGGCCCCTGGCAGGCATTTAACTATGGTCCCTGGTGTCTCTAGTGCCACGTTTCTGACTATAGAGCTCCCAATCACCAGAGTCGGCTTCTCAGCGGGTGTGTCGCTGAGTGGGGAAAATTTATTAGAAACGCAGACGGGTTGGTGGTGACCTGGGGGCTGGAATCTAGAGCTATGCTTCCTACGAACCGTCACCCAGCCGGCCTGGTTACCCGGCTGCACGGATGTTGCTTCTGGAAGACCACTAAGTGAAGTAACGCTAGGTCTATGTGGCTCCGTGCTAGCAGAGGGGCGGCTATCAGCTGGTTTTTCCATAGCACGGAGCCGGGTCTCCAATTCTTACACCCTCGCCTCCAAAGCTACAAAAATACTACATTTATTACAAGTACCATTATCACTAAAGGAGGCAGAGGAATAGCTAAACATCTGACACAGAGAGCAGGAGATAGGGGGAGACTTAGGCAGAGTCGGAGAAGCGGAGGAGAGAGTAAGGGGAGAAGCCATTGTGGAGCTAAAGCTAGGCTAGGCTAAAGCTAGGCTAGCGCCCTTTTACCACGCCACAAAACAAACCGTGTGAAACATGAGGAGTTCCCAGGCGCGATGTGCAGCAACAGAGAATGTTTTACAAGTGCTTATGTGTTAGAAACAGAGGTTACAGCAAAGAGATTAAAGATAAGAGCGAGAGAGTCTGGAGCAACAGACCGCAAATTCACACTGTGACAACAGGAAGTGACACAATACGCCTTACCGTAAACAGTATATAAAGTCAGACAAAGATTTCCTGAGTATAATTATTTTGTTATCTCGGGATAATTTTCTTCTGCCTTGGGAAATGAAGCTTATTTTTTTTAGCAAGAAGGTTCTGGGTTAAAATCTTGGCTTGAGTTATTTCTGTGTGGAGATTGCATGTTTTCCCTGCACATGGCATGGGTTATTCCTCTCTGGATACTGCTCTCCCTTTAGAAGTATGTACCTATAAACGCAACCCTGCTATATAACACTGAGAATCTGGGTGCAGTGTAGGAAAATATTTGGTCTGCATTCTATGTCAATCAAAACTCTTATTTGTTCAAATCACATGTTCCCACCTTCTATGTCTGATTCTGCTTTTAAAATCTGGAAAACAAATGGATGAAGTAAAGTTAAACACTTTTTCACTGATGGGACATTCGCATCAATTACACAGCTTATGGAACAGTTTAATATCC
Organism: Fundulus diaphanus; assembly: GCA_037039145.1. Lineage (NCBI taxonomy): Eukaryota > Metazoa > Chordata > Actinopteri > Cyprinodontiformes > Fundulidae > Fundulus > Fundulus diaphanus. The sequence continues at coordinate 55,422,889 of CM073127.1, forward strand.
CACGTACAAATTTTTTTTCCGCTATGTGTAACTGTGGCATTTTGTGAGGAGAAGATATCCCTTATTTCCTAAACTACCTGAGGAAACAACTCTGGATAAAATCATAGGTATAAACATTCATAAGAGGGGAGTAATTAAAGAGATCTATACTATTAGGTCTACAATCTCCTTCTATTTCCATTATTAAGTCACATTGGGAGAAAGATCTGGCAGTAACATTAACAGATGAGCTCTGGCAATCTGTTCTTCGCAGGGTGGACTCCTCTTCTATATGTGCCAGACATAGGCTCCATCAATTCAATCTTACACCGGTTACATTTTTCAAAAGAAAAGCTGGCTAAGTTTTATCCAGGGACTGATCCCTGGTGTAACCGATGCAGGGCAGAAACGGGTTTACCTATTCACACTTTCTGGGAATGCTCAAAACTTAATACCTATTGGACTTCTATATTCAATACACTTTCAGCTCTAACTGCAATTTTTGTAGTTAATACCTCCAAATGTTTTACATTGCAAATATAATTCAAATACAATAGCTTTTGCTACACTGATTGCGAGATGTCTTATACTTTTGAGATGGAAACAGGAGGCCCCTCCTACAAATGAACAATGGTTTGCAGAGCTCATGAGGTTTTTGCATTTAGAAAAGATGAGATGTACATTAGCAGGTTCAACTGCTAAATTTGTCAAAGGCATGGCAGCCATATTTACAATTTTACAATACATGGGAACATTCAGGATGGGTACCTCATCACAACCAAATCGCTGCTATATTGTTGTAGTTGGCTGTAAAGTGAATAGATTTTTGTATTTTCCTTTATCCTTATATATATGTGTGTTTGCTTGTTTGTTTTTGTATGTGTGTATGATTATTATTTTCTGTGTTATGTGGGGGTTTTGTATATTAGAATGCCCCGTGTAGCCCACCCTGTTTCAATCTGTTTATTTTTTGTATTCTGTGACCTCCACCTCTTCCTTATTAAACCTGCTTTAATTTAACTTATTACTTGTCTGGCTGAATACTGGGTCCTTCTGTCCCGTTCTTGACAGAATAATCCGACCATTCTTTGGACCCATCGCCAGACAGCTACGGTGTTTTTTTTTTGTTTGTTTTTTTCACAACATGAGCTTACTCTCCGGCAGAGCCATATTGCTGGGCACGCATGCCCCGATTAACGTGAGAAATCAGAAGGATCACTTACCCAGAGACTCCGGCGTCTTCCCCGTTCATGGGTTTATTCCAGACCCGAGGTTGTTTTTGGAGGTCGAGGCAGATGTGGTCGCAGATCTGCGCCCAGATCTTCTCCTCAATCCTATCCAGATTCCGGATTATGTGGAAGAGGCGTGTTCGCCAGTGCAAACTCACGTCATCCCACCTCCACAGGAAGACTCAAATCTGCAGCGCTTCTGTTCCGGTCGTCGCCGTAAGCGCCGACGTAGACCCGTCAGCCAGGTTCCATCGGTTTCAGTTAACCAGTCAGTTGGTTCCATACATCATCCATCCGCCCCTGATTCTCCGTTGCCTGAGATCACCCCCACCTCCACTAAAATCCTGTTTCCGCCTTCCTGCGCAGCGGAAATCCCGCCTCAGCTGAGCCCTCCACTGCTCCCCCCTCTGACTCAACTGAGGATTTCTTTTCGAGGAGGGAGGAGGAGTTAAGATCCTTCATCAGCACTATTAGACAGATGAGGGAGATAGTTTTGAAGAATTATTCCACTGAGTTGGAGGCACAATTAATGGATTTGGAGGATAAATACAGAGTAGCTCTAAGGACTTTATACCAACATCCATCTTTACCTGCCTTAGTCAAGTCATACACCAGAGGTCAGTCTTGCCTCACTGATCAAACCACAGAACCGGAACCAGTCGAGGTTCTATACTCAGAGACTGTCGATTCAGACTGTGTTACTGAAGGACCAGTTTCTGACTCTGATCCTGATCCTATTAATGAGGACCTGGCTGATGCCTCCAGTCCGCCTGTCATCACAGGTGCAACGCTCGGCACTGCTTTTGCCTCCGATGGTCCGGCCGATGCCTCAGGTTCTGAGTCTGCCTCCGAGGGTCCGGTGGACGACTCGGGTCCTGAGCCTGCCTCCGAGGGTTCGGCCGACGCCTCACATTCTGTCAGCGTGGGTGCATCGCAGGTTGCCGTTCCTGCCACTGTGGTCGCTACATCCACCAAGCCTTCAGTTTGTGAGGTTGGGACCCAGGTGGGTTCCCTACCGGCTCGTGGAGTGGGGACCCAGGTGGGTTCCCCGCCGGCCTGTGAGGAGGGGGTCCAGACGGTCTCTAATTCGGTCTGCGTAGGTGAGACCGATCCAGGTGGATCCACCCTGCACCATCCCTCCACAGTCCGGTGAGATGGGAACGCAGACTGACCCTTCTCTGGTCTGCAACGAGCAGGTGGTCCAGGAGGGTTCACCTCCAGTCTGCAAGGAGGGGATCCAGAAGGTTCCACCACTGATCCTCAACTCAGGGCCTCGTAGATCGTTCAAGCATAAGAGGTCCCACCTAGGTACTAAACATCCAGGGCCCCAGGGAGACCTTGGCTTCCTGCGGGGTCTTCTGAAGCGCCTTCCCCGCATCTTCGATTAGACAGCCAAATGTCTCAGTGGCTTCAGGGGCTGACTTTGTCGGAGGTACTGGAAGGGCTTCTCCTTAGGACGCTGGTCCTGCAGTTTCTGGGGTTGTCTGAAACCCGTAGCCAGACGCCGACCTCAGTAGCCTGTAGCCCGGCGCCGCCTGTATCCTGTAGCTTGGCGCCACTGAATCCTGTAGCTTGGCGCCACCTGAATCCTGTAGCTTGGCGCCGCCTAAATTCTGTAGCTTGGCGCCATCTTTAGCCTGTAGTCCGGCGCCCTCTGTAGCCAGTAGTCCGGCGCCTCCCGAGGCCGTTAGCCAGGCGCCATCTGAAGTCTGTAGCCCGTGGCCGGCCGTAGCCTGTAGCTCGGCGCCGCCTGAACCCCGTAGCTTGGCACCGCCTGAATCCCGTAGCTCGGCGCCGCCTGAACCCTGTAGCTCGGCGTCGCCTGTAGCCTGTGTTCTGACGTCCCTTGGGGTCTGCTCTCCGGCGCCGTTTAGCCAGGGGCCATCTTTAGTCATTAGCCAGGCGCCGTCTTTAGTCATTAGCCCTGCGCTGTCCTTAGTTCGTAACCCGGCGCCTCTGAGGGTCCTCTTCAGCTGCTGGTCTCTGAGGGTCCTCTTCAGTCGCCGGTCTCCGAGAGTCCTTTTCAGTCGCCCGTCTCCGAGGGTCCTCTTCAGTCGCCCGTCTCTGAGGGTCCTCTTCAGTCGCCCGTCTCCGAGGGTCCTCTTCATTCGCCGGCCGCCTGAAACTCTGCTCCATCGCCGGCCGCCTGAAGCTCTGCTCCGTTGCCGGCTGCCTGAAGCTCTGCTCCATCCCCTGCCCGCCGGATCGCCTGACATGTCGGGGTCATTCTTCGGGACGCCCGCCAGATCGCCTGACACGTCGGGGTCGTCCTCCAGGACAACCCATAGACTGAGGTTGTTTTTTGTTGTTGGACTTTTGTTTACTCACATTTGGACTCGGGGGGGGGGGGGTCATAGTTTCAGTTCGGTCTTAGTGTTAGTGTTAGGTTTTGTCTTAGTTTTAGATTCTGTCTAGGTTTAGGTTCTGTTTTAGTTTGGGGTTGTCTGGATTTGTTCTGAAACTGTTAGTTTAGTTAACCTGTTTTCATCAGCCAGTTATTCAGTCAGCTCAGTTCACATCTCAGTCACCATCCTATCTGTTTTGCCTGTCACTCCCCTTCACTAGTCAATATCATATCAGCTTCGGTTTACTTTCAGTTGCCACCCTTCCTCTGATTAGTTCCACCTGTTTCTGGTAATTAGTTTCCTACTCTGTTCACCTGTTGACTGCTTATACCTGCCTCCCTTCTCTGTTCTCTGCCGGATTTTTGCAAGCCACTCGGTGAGTCCTTTCCAGCTTGCTGTTCCTGATCTGACCTGTAGATAGTGACCCGATTAGTATTTTGGTATCCGCGCCTGTTCCTGTATCCTGTTTTTTCCTGCCTGATTCTGACTGCCTTCCTGTGTTACCTGACCTGAACCTGTAACTGGACACTCTGAGCATGTCTGATCCCTGTCCATATCTTTGCCCGTTGTGTACCGAACCGGACCTTATTATTTGACCACCAAGTCTGTCTGTCCCGTTTAACCCATCCTGTTTATTTTTCGGATTCTGTGACCTCCACCTGTTCCTTATTAAACCTGCTTTAATTTAACTTATTACTTGTCTGGCTGAATACTGGATCCTTCTGTCCCGTTCTTGACACGTTCTCAACAAGTAAATGGCTATATAGTCATTTTCAGATGTCCTAGAAAAATACTATTTGCTTTTATTGTCACAAATCACCAAAAGTCTGTCTGTTGGCAACAAAAATCCACCTTCCTGAGTCCATTAATGAAAAGAGATGGCTGTTTTATTCTTGGAAAACACATTTTTGTTGCTAGATAGACCCCATGAATGCATCAGAAACAGATCTCAAATGTAATAAAAATAAAATTTAATTAAGTCACGCTCAAAAATATACTGAAGAGTTACATTTTATTTATATATAATTTACATTTTATTTTATGTATGATGATCAAAAGTAGGTAGGGCCATCCTACCGGTTCCACAGAGCTTGTAGTGGATCCTGCTCTTAAAGCTATTTTCATTTAGCTGTGAAGGAGCTCTGTTTTGTTGTTCCCAATATCTTCAAATTGCAGTCAGATACTTTGTTTTTGCGTGTCCCTCATAGTAAGACTACAAAACTATGCAAAAAACTCACTCACTGCTCACTGGTATGATCCTATATATCTTCACACGATTGGCCACATGTTGACCAATAAAAACAAGTTCTGGCAAGCGGAAAGGTGGGGCCTGCGCACTGAGCAGAAGCGTAGTGCGCATCTTTGGAAGCTAGAAGCTCAGTCAATACCTGGTAGTTTGCTGTGCAGTTTTCTGTTAAGTTTAAAGTGACCCTACATCTTTAAAACTTTGCTTCTATGCTTCACTAATGATAGCTGATAGGCTATCATTAGTGGTAGCCGGCCGGAATAGATAAACATAATTTAATGAAGCCTCTAAGCAGATAATTTTGCCATGATGAAGAAAGTTTCACTTCTATTTCACAGTGAGTAGATGTCCAGCACTCTGCCTGCCTAGCCCGTTTCTGATCAAGGTACCATTCCTGAAATCAGAATCAGAATCAAGTTTAATCGCCAAGTAGGTTTGCACATACAAGGAATTTGACTTGGTGATGATGGTGCAGACAGAAATAAGAATACAATAAAATAAAATAAAATTGAATAAAATCAATATATATACAGAAGTAATATACATTCAGTAGACTGTGCGATAATGTAACGCAGACGCTTGTAAGTCCTGAACGGGGGAGAGAGACAGTGTCCAGTGTCACAGGCGGCTCTTGGCCTTGTTCATAAGACCGGTAGCAGATGGGAAAAAGCTGTTCTTGTGGCGTGAGGTTCTGGTCCTGATGGACCTCAGCCTCCTGCCAGAGGGAAGTGTCTGAAATAGTCCATGACTGGGGTGCAAGGGATCAGCCACAATCTTCCCTGCACGCCTCAGAGTCCTGGAGGCGTACGAAATGTCCTGTCTCACCTCACCCCTGTTTTACAGAAACTTCACTGGCCCCTGTTCAAATTCAGAATTAAATAAAAAATACTTCTGTTTACATTAGAGGTCATCCACAACCTCGCTCCTCCTTACTTTTCTGATCTCCCTTTCTGTCACCTCCTCCTCTCGTTCCTTCAGATCTTCTTCCTAAATCCATCTCTTTGCTCCCTTTTTTCACCTCAGTACATTTGAGAGCAGAGCTTTCACTCTCTCCTCCCAAACTTCTGAGTCTGGATTCAAACATATGTAGTGTCAATATTTCGGATGTCTGATGAGAGAGAATTCCAAACACATCTCTTCAAGACTGTTTATTCTCTGTGATTTGAATTTTTATTGATACCTGTGCAAATTCTAAGTTATCCGGTCATCGAAACAGCAAACAGGCTTAAATCGGGGGCAACCGGACTTTAGTTCAGTTGTTTCTGAAAACGTTGCGACTCCTATCTAAGAGTCTTTGTCAACGACTTTGTCAAAGACTCCTTGATACAGCTAACATAACCAGATTGTTAAGAGACATTAGCATCCCATGATAATTTACCAACATCATTGGCTGATAATCAAGTTAATTCTTTCACAGTAAAACGTGCGCAGCCACTGCAGTCTATAGCTCACACGCCGACTTTCTTTACCTCTTCATTACGAGATAAAAACTGTTACTAAGACTCGAGTCTTAGCCACGAGTCAAAGTCAAGTCTCAAGTCCTTAGGGCACATGTCTAAATTTAATCTGAACTCCAGCTACTCGAGCTGGAGTCTCAAAATCCAGTCGTCATCTCTGTCCCAAGATTATGAGATCATGACTGAAAAACAATGTTCTTAGATCACCATCCTGTTATTATCAAAACAAAACTACTTTTGTTATTCCAAGATAAAAAAAACACTATCACAATATAACAACTTTATATAACAACCCAATATCACGAGAAATGTATATTTGAAATAACCGGATAATCATCCCTTCATCCATGATATCAACATTTGTCAAAACATAATTATCCCCTCACCAAGAGAAAGAGACATAAAGATACAGAGATAACAATCGGCCTATTATGAGATACCGAATTTTGTTATAACTTGAAAATTATCCTGTTATCATGAGAAAATGACTTTTGTAATCCAGCTGCAATGAGATTACGTTTCAAAAATATTTTTGGGGGGGATGGCCTGGATAAATATAAAAAGCTGCTTTCAAATGATGATTTTCTTTATTAAGAGAAAAAAGCTATCAAACCACCCTAGCTGTATGTGAAAATATAATGATTCCCCCTCCCCCATGTTGAATCATTAACTGATTAACCACATGTCTTAAACATCCACATCTACAGAACCAAGAAATTGCCTAAAAAACATATGTGGCAAAATGAAAGAGGCTAATAGATTAAAAAAACACACATAATCTACAGAGATTTAAGAGCAGATGAGAGACAATGTCACCAATATGTATCACCTTGAAAGGATTACACAGCTATTTCTAAGGCACTGGGCCTCCAGCGAGCTACAGTGAGGGCCATTATCCACTACAGAAAAACAGGTGTGGCCCTAAGAAGATTGTAAATAATAAACAGGGTTACTGTTCTGCAAATGATTGCCTAATTTTCACTCTTATTGTTTCTGGATTTATTTTCGCCAACTACTACAATTTTTTTTTAAAGGAAACATGCTGAGCAGTTGAATGGTTCTGTAAATTTTTTAAAGTGAAATCTAATTTTCAAGCTAAATAGGAAATTAAATTAGATAGCAATGTTTTAGTTGTTTTAATCCAATGTCCACACTACTTTCAATTTATGTAATTTTTCCTTTTTAAATTGTCACATGACCCAAGAAAAAAGGCAAAATGTAATATTGTGTGCAAACATCTCTGGTGTACACGGATCGCCTTCATCAAGATTAGACATCTATATCTATCTAATTGGATTTTTAAATAATAATTTCATTTATTGAAGTAATGGAATGTGAACTTACCATAAGAGGACGCGTTGAAGAGATCAACATTAAAAAACATAAAACTGCCATTGGTCAGCTGTTGTCTGTGTGCTGCAAGCATGATCTCTCGAATCCTGTCAGCTCCAGCGCACATGATAACCACTGGAGAAAAAAAAAATCAGTCCCAATTCACAGTCAGCACTTTTTGAGAACACAACAACAAAAAAATCTTAAGTGTTTATGAGAAAACATTATATAGCTATAATAGAAAAAATAAAAACACACTAGTGTATGAACACAATAATCTGGCAGAATAGCTTGCAAACACAACATCTGGATGATGAATTAAAAGGAAAGTTAAAGGACTAAATGTATTAGCACACTTTTAATTATACTGATCAACCAAGCACTTTCGCTCTAGAGTCCCATTCACTCAGCTACTTTCATAACGTCCCGACATGCATTAACTGCTGCACGGATTGCTAAGCAACTTTGGGTTTAGTGCCTTATCCATGGGCACATCAACCATCAAACTCACAGCCTTCTGATTGCCAGATAACAGCTCTCTCAAAGAAATTGGTTTCAGCCAACCCAAAAAGACAACTTTTACTTTTACTGATTTATTGTGAAACTACTATCAAGAGCTATTAGCTCATCAACTTCCCAGGTTGCTACCTTCAGAAATTCTCTGATGACTGCCATAGTTGGCCTCATCACAGATGAGGACAACTCAGAGTACAGACAGTGGATAGAGAGCTTTGTAGACGGGTTCCAGGAGAACCATCTCAGACTCCTGGAAAAAGGCACACATTTCTATATTTCAAAAGAAAACATTTCAGATAGAGATTCTGTATTCAGAGTAAAAAAAAAACAATATACACCCTGTTTTTCTGGTCTTTAAGAAAAATAAGAAGAGTAATTCAATAACTGTGTTTGTGTGTGTGTAGCACTTTCCTTGTGTTGTTTCTATATTGTATTTGTGTTGTAACCCTGTGGATTCTATAATGTTCAACATTGATGCTGCACACACATACACACAACGGGTCCCTGACCAAGAAATAAGATTAAGATTAACAGAGAAAAATAATAGTTCAGCAAGTGAACGATAGAGGGAGTTATGAGGAGTAACAAATAAGTGTAAACAGGCAACTGTGCATGAATAAATAACAAATCAATAAATGTGGCAGAGACATCAGTATTCACAGTAAAATGTAAGTAATGAACAATGGATTGAAATGTACTGCATGTATGTTCACTATGTAAATTGTACTGTCAAGAAGGCCATGCTGTCTTTGTTTCTCTTTGCTGGTAATCTCTCTCTCTCTCTCTCTCTCTCTCTCTCTCTCTCTCTCTCTCTCTATTTATATATATATATGAACTTAATGTCTCTCTCTCTCTCTCTCTCTCTCTCTCTCTCTCTATATATATATATATATATATATATATATATATATATATATATAAAAAAGAGAGAGAGAGAGACAGAGAGTGAGTGAGAGACAGATGGATGGACAAAGATTTTTCTGCCATGTGTAAACTCTTTAATAATCGATTTGAAATAGACCAACAAACAAGTTGCACCACAAAGTTGGACTGTAATTGAACAAACAGTAACCAGAGTCCCTGTTAATAGGGAAGATTCAGAGTCTCGCTGGAACATTCCTCATAACTCTGTCACTTAAACGTACCTCCTGAAATATCCCTTGAGTAAGTGGGACAAACTTCACCTCAGTGCTGCCAGCACTATAGCACCCTTTAATTACACTGGACTCTACACACACTACTAGCCTGTGTATGCTCCGCAGGCCATTCCATGAGGCAGTGCTTGCAGCCAGCAATAGTTCAAAAACTTAGAATTTTTCCTTTTACTGCTGCGCTGATGCAAGTTATATTAATTCAGGAAAGGAGCATCATGGAAATTCTTTAAAGTTCTCTGAACTTGGATTTAAATGTAACTGCTACACACTTTCTCTAGCCCCCATTCAATGTCAACAGTGTACACTATTTTTGTCTGTTATCTTTTCACACAAGCACACTTTTGCTTTTGATAAAAGTTTATAGATTTTTTTCTAAATTATAAACTGATAAACACAATGGGGTATGTTTTGTAAACAGTCTGACATGCTGCAAGGCATAAAACCCCCAATATTCCAAAATGATAATTACTACAACTGATTACCAAATGGTAGAAAAAGATGCCTATGGTTTCCCTGATTATTTATAATTAATTAAGGAAATTAATTATTTCCTTAATTAATTAATTAAATCAGCAGCCTGTCAGGATTTGTTTAACGATGAACTCAGAACACACACACAGGACAAAAGTTTGAGAGGTTTATTGAAGAGTATATGATTGATGGGAGGTGAAACCAGAGATGCTGGACTACATAGGCTCAGGGGTGCAGGTGAAGGCAGGAGCTGACACCCTGGAGAGAGAGTCCAACGAAGCTGGAAGGCTTGGCACTGAACAGAGTCTTCTCAGAGTGGCTAGTCAGGTTAGCAGTACTCAGGAGACACCAGGACTAAGGCAGAGCTTCTCCAGGAACTAGGAGCATAATATAAAGTCTTTCAGAGTGACTGGCAGGACTGACCTTAAATGAGAAGGCAATGAAATCTTCCAAGGCAAAAAACCGAGGACTGGCATGGAGAGGGTGAAGAACGATGATGGACCAGCACTAAAGTGAGGCAGAGGGAGGTTTAAATAGAAATACTAACAGGTGAAATGCATCTGACTGAATAATTACTAACAGGTGTGACTGACTGCAAGGAGAGTGGAGTGAAGGCTGAGTGGAAGGGAAGGAGGAAACTAAAATTTAACAAACTAAAACCCAAACAAGGTGGATAAACTGAGAATAATAGTAAACCAAAGCCGAATCAAAACTAAACCATGACACAGCCGTTTATAATTTACAAGCTGAGTGGAAATACTTTGATTAAAAATAGGGAGTTAGCAGTAGCTATTGCACTATGACGCAGTCATGATGCAGCCTGTCTGCTGCACCATGCACAGACTCAAGACATTTTCCACCTTCCATACAGCTCCAGTCTCCAGTTCAGTAATCATCCACACCTGTCAGTCACTAATCAGCCAGCACTCAGCACACCTGTCAGCCTCCCTATTTTAGCTCCCTGCATTCAGTCCTCCCCTGTCGGTTTGTTCTGTTTTCCTGCTTACCTCTGTTTCTGCTGCTCACCTCATCCAGTCTCGTCCAGTCAGAAGTTCCTCCATTCTCCACCAGCATGCTGTAGTTCTGGTTCCTAGTCTTCATTCTGTCGTGCTGTGAGTCCAACCTGGTTCCAAGTCTCCTTTCTGTCGTGCTGCTGGTCAAGCCTGGTTCCAAGTCTCCATTCTGTCGTGCTGCTGGCCCAGCCTGGTTCCAAGTCTCCATCCTGTCGTGCTGCTGGTCAAGCCTGGGTCCAAGTCTCCATTCTGCTGTGCTTCTGGTTCTGCTGCCTCCATTCTCTGGTTCCAACCTGCTTGCCAGTTCCTGCCTTCACCATCCTCCTGCTTCAGCTCAGTACAGACTCTTGGTTCCTTCCTCCACTATCCACAAATTTCAATAAACTGTTAAACTTAACTCTGTTGTGGTTGTGTTCGGGTTCAATAGCAAAACAAGACAGAACAAACCGACCACATGAACCCGACACCCACACAGAGCCTCCATGCAGGAGCTGGTGGGAGAGATCTTGCTCCGCTTTCGGGCAACAGCGCAGCGGAACAGCTCATAGCCCAGTCCCGGGATTGTTTGAAGATCCTCGCCTCGCTCAGTCCACCTTCGAGGCAGCTGGTCGCGGTGGCTCAGGTTCGGAAGCTGTGGAAGAGTCAGGCTGAGCTCCTTCCCCTCTTCGAAACTACAGGGCTGATGGAGGAGCTGGAGTGGATGCACAAGGCTGCTTCCACCGCTGCTGCTGCCGAGTCCGCCTCAGCTCCCGCCACAGATCCAGCCTCAGCTCATCTCGCTCTTGCCCCTGCTACGGTTTCTGCCGCTGCTGTAGCTCCTGCCAATGCTGCCCCCACTTCCTCATCACTACCAGCAGCCACTCTCTTGCCAACCCGGCTCCTCCCGACGCAGATGCCGGGCTCGTCGATGCCGGAACACATCCGCTGCTCCACCTGAGGCTCAGCTGACTAGCACTGCTGCTATCCCTCCGCCTGAAGATGACGTCACCTCCACGTCCCTGGTGAGTCAGTCCGACGGCATTGCGGCTGCCCCAGCAAGCCCGAGCAGAAAACATCTTGTTCCCCGTCGTCTCTGTCACCACCTCCACGACACTCAGCTGGCTCCTCGGGTGAAGCTTTTAGCTGCTGCTCCCAGCGCTGCTGCCTCTGTCTCCTCCACGTCAGTTGCTCCTGCTGCGTCTGCTGATCCGACCACTGCTGCTGCTAAGCCCGCCGTAACTCCAGCCTCAGCTCCTCTCGCTGTTGCGGTTTCTGTCCCTGCTGTCTCTGCCGCAGCTCCCGTTGCCTCATCGTCGGCGGAAACCTCAACCCCACCGCCCGGTCTCTCCCGGCGCAGAAGCCGAATCCGCCGGCACAAGACCTCCCTCCACGCCCAGCCAGACGCTGCCGCTGCTGCCGCACCAACTGGAGCTGACGTCACCTCTCTTCCCCTGGTGAGTCAGCCGGATACAATTGCTGCCGCCACTCGGGAGAGTCCAGCTAGAGCACCCCGGATCCAGGAGACCCAGTTATGGGATTTCTTTTACGGGGATAGGGAGGACCTGTTTCCCTATCAGCCCACACCAACATCAGAGGCTGAGGTTTCCGTCACTTTGCCGCCGGCTTCATCAGAAATATCAGCTCTTGCCCAGCTTGCAGCCAAAGACCCAGATCCTGCTTAGCCCGCAGCCAAAGACCCAGATCCTGCTCAGCCCGCAGCCAAGGACTCTGAACCTGCTCAGCCCGCAGCCAAGGACTCTGAACCTGCTCAGCCCGCAGCCAAGGACTCTGAACCTGCTCAGCCCGCAGCCAAGGACTCTGAACCTGCTCAGCCCGCAGCCAAGGACCCAGTTCATGCTCAGCCCGCAGCCAAGGACCCAGTTCATGCTCAGCCCGCAGCCAAGGACCCAGTTCATGCTCAGCCCGCAGCCAAGGACCCAGTTCATGCTCACCAGCCCGGCGTCCAGCGTGGGTGCAGAGCACGCCAGCCCGGCGTCCGACGTGGATGCTGAGCACGCCAGCCCGGCGTCCGACGTGGGTCCACCCTTTTCCTGCAACGCGGTGACCCAGGAGGGATCACCGTCCACCGTTGACGCGTGGACCAAGACGAGTCTACCGCCCACCGTTGACGCGTGGACCCAGACAAGTCTACCGCCCACCGTTGACACGTGGACCCAGACGAGTCTACCGCCCAGAATTGACGCGTGGACCCAGACGAGTCTACCGCCCACCATTGACGCGTGGACCCAGACGTGTCTATCGCCCACCATTGACGCGGAGACCCAGGCGGGTCCACTACCAGCCATCGACGCGGGGACCCAGGAGGGTCTACCGCCTGACAAAGACGCGGGGACCCAGGAGGGTTTACCGTCTGCCAGAGACGCTGGGACCCTGGGGGGTCCACTGCTTCCTGTAGCCTGTAGCCAGGCGTTTCCTGTAGCCTGTAGCCAGGCGTTCCCTGGGGCCTGTAGCCCAGGGCCTCCTGGGGCCTGTAGCCCGGGGTCTCCTGAAGCCTGTAGCCCGGGGCCTCCTGAAGCCTGTAGCCCGGGGCCTCCTGAAGCCTGTAGCCCGGGGCCTCCTGAAGCCTGTAGCCCGGGGCCTCCTGAAGCCTGTAGCCCGGGGCCTCCTGAAGCCTGTAGCCCGGGGCCTCTTGAAGCCTGTAGCCCTGTGGCCTCTTGAAGCCTGTAGCCCTGTGGCCTCTGTAGCCTGTAGCCCTGTGGCCTCTGTAGCCTGTAGCCCTGTGGCCTCTGTAGCTTGTAGCCCTGTGGCCTCTGTAGCTTGTAGCCCTGTGGCCTCTGTAGCTTGTAGCCCTGTGGCCTCTGTAGCTTGTGGCCCTGTGGCCTCTGTAGCTTGTGGCCCTGTGGCCTCTGTAGCCTCTAGCCTTGTGACCTCCGTAGCCTCTAGCCTTGTGACCTCCGTAGCCTCTAGTCTTGTGACCTCCGTAGCCTCTAGTCTTGTGACCTCCGTAGCCTCTAGTCTTGTGACCTCCGTAGCCTCTAGTCCTGCGACCTCTGTAGCTTCTAGTCCTGCGACCTCTGTAGCTTCTAGTCCTGCGACCTCTGTAGCCTCTATTTCTGCGACCTCCGTAGCCTGTAGTCCTGTGACACCTGTGTCCTGTGGCCCTGCCCCGCCCTTAGTTGGTAGCCGCTTGTCCTCCAGGGTACTGTTCAACCACTGGCCACACCAGACCGTGCCGCTTTGTCGGGGTCGCCCACCACGACGCCCACGTCTAGCTCAGCCTCGTCGGGGTCGCCCACTGCGACGCACACGTCTAGCTTAGCCTCGTCGGGGTCGCCCACCGCGACGCCCACGTCTAGCTCAGCCTCGTCGGGGTCGCCCACCGCGACGCCCGCCTCTAGCTCAGCCTCGTCGGGGTCGCCCACCGCGACGCCCGCCTCTAGCTCAGCCTCGTCGGGGTCGCCCACCGCGACGCCCGCCTCTAGCTCAGCCTCGTCGGGGTCGCCCACCACGACGCCCGCATCTAGTTCAGCCTCGTCGGGGTTGTCCTCATCGACACCCGTTTCTGACTTGGCTGTTCCGCTGTCGGGGTCGCCCTCCTCGACGCCCGTTTCTGACTTGGCTTTTCCGCCGTCGGGGTTGCCCTCCTAGGGCCTTTTCGTCCCATGCCTTCCTTCGTTCGCCCCATTGGGGTAGATTTGTGTTTTGTTTCTTTGGTTTTTTTTTGTTGTTTTTACTGTTGCCCACCGTCCAGTGCCTCCCTCCGCCCACCCTGGGTGGGTCGTTTTTTGTTTTGTTGATAGAGACTCTAGCCCCCCGTCCTATGCCTCCCTCCGCCCACCCTGGGTGGGTCGTTTTCTTTTGTTGTCTGTTTCCGTTTGGCCGTCTGGGAGCCGGCCTTAAGGGGGGGGGGGGGGGTGCTGTCATGATGCAGCCTGTCTGCTGCACCATGCACAGACTCAAGACATTTTCCACCTTCCATACAGCTCCAGTCTCCAGTTCAGTAATCATCCACACCTGTCAGTCACTAATCAGCCAGCACTCAGCACACCTGTCAGCCTCCCTATTTTAGCTCCCTGCATTCAGTCCTTCCCTGTCGGTTTGTTCTGTTTTCCTGCTTACCTCTGTTTCTGCTGCTCACCTCATCCAGTCTCGTCCAGTCAGAAGTTTCTCCATTCTCCGCCAGCCTGCTGTAGTTCTGGTTCCTAGTCTTCATTCTGTCGTGCTGTGAGTCCAACCTGGTTCCAAGTCTCCTTTCTTTCGTGCTGCTGGTCAAGCCTGGTTCCAAGTCTCCATTCTGTCATGCTGCTGGCCCAGCCTGGTTCCAAGTCTCCATCCTGTCGTGCTGCTGGTCAAGCCTGGGTCCAAGTCTCCATTCTGCTGTGCTTCTGGTTCTGCTGCCTCCATGCTTTGGTTCCAACCTGCTTGCCAGTTCCTGCCTTCACAATCCTCCTGCTTCAGTTCAGTACAGACTCTTGGTTCCTTCCTCCACTATCCACAAATTTCAATAAACTGTTAAACTTAACTCTGTTGTGGTTGTGGTCGGGTTCAATAGCAAAACATGACAGACGCCAACATGGGACTGCTGTCATGTTCAGTTTGTCTATGTGGATGTGTGTCTGTCCCTACAAAATAAACTTTGAAATAAAATGAAAAAAATCTAGATCTATGATTTCAAAGGGGCGAGCAGAAATACAAAACAGTTTTTATTCAGATGCATCTATGGCTTTGTCCCTGTAGCACTGTTAATTATATATTTTTAGACTTAGAGTTAATTGTCACTCAACTGCAAATTCACAATTTACATCTGAGCAAAATTTTGTACCCAGGCTCGAGTGAAAACAGAAGACAAAATAGAAGCATTATGAATATCAGTATTTGTCATTTGTCAGGAATGTAGTGGATAACCTAAAAACAAAAGTTATGTGTTAAGACAATATGAATCACGCAAGTATATGCAGCTGCAGGGTGTATTGCAACAATGAACGGACCACATGATAATTCAGATAGTACACTTAGTGCAATAGAGTTCACAGTGACCAGGTAATGTGACAAGTTTGGTATGTATGGGAGGGGGGATTATTGGGAGTTTAGCAGTCTTATGTTATGTGGAATGAAATTGGTGTAGAATCTATCTGTTCTGTATTTGAAGAACCTGAACCTCTTGCTACTTTAAATGCATTAGGTATGAAACAATTACTCTAATAATTTGAGTAACTCAATTCAGAAAATTCCTTGAGGCATTTATCTGCCTCGTGGTTTCATTAAATTCGATTTTATTTGGCCAAATGTGTTCCGGCTCCGTTGTTACTTCTCTCACTTCCACTAATGATAGCCTACGTTACAGATATTTGAATCATAAATAAAGTGATTGATTGATTGATTGATGCCAAGTGTAGTTATCAGCTATGAAGGTAGACAGCAACAGGCAAAAAGTTGTATTTAAAATAAGGATGTAACAAGATTCTTTATCAATGATACAGGGGTAATGGGACTTTTCAACAATTTCCAGCAAAGATGGAAAAGACATAGAGCTATTGGTGTGAAAAAAACTTATTTCTTATGTTAGCAAAAGTTAAATACTAGGGGTGTGCATTGGCACTGCCCTCACGATTCGATTCGATTACGATTCACCAGGTAACGATTCGATTCGATTCGATTCTACGATGCATTGCGATGCATTGCGATGCATCAAAATTCTACTGCACACAAGGCAAATTTTTCATCAGTCATGAGGCAACAAAAGCAATCAGATAACATATTTTATTGGCTGCTATGTCTGTATCTTTGACATAAATGTCAATGTTAAATAAAATAAAATTGGTACAGGGATACTGGATATGGCATTCTCTCTGCTTTAGAACCTAAATTAAAATTAAATCGAGCAATAACAGCCAACTTTTTCCAGCAGTGACCATAAGTGTTTTTTTTACACACAGTAAAATAGCAGCTATAAGACA
Organism: Fundulus diaphanus; assembly: GCA_037039145.1. NCBI lineage: Eukaryota > Metazoa > Chordata > Actinopteri > Cyprinodontiformes > Fundulidae > Fundulus > Fundulus diaphanus. Next base: position 55,439,528 of record CM073127.1, read on the forward strand.
GGGCACTTCCTGAACTCCTGTGCAAACATTAATCAGTAATCACACTATTATAACAACAACCATACAGGCACCCAGCAATCTTGATTGTTGTTGTTATGCCCCCGGAAGTACCGCGAGCGAGCTATTTTTAGAACGTGACGTCACGAGACGTCATATCACGTGGTACCCTAGGTTTTACTCGGTAAAACGACTGCTAAACATTGCAGCTATGGAACGTGCAACAGCGACTCGAGGTACGCTGATCGGCCGCATATGAAGGATGTTTTCTTCATTAATTTCCCGAAATTCAAGACTGCCAAGGAGAAATATGTGCGGTGGGTACACCGGTGCGGTCGGCCTACACAACAGTTCAACCCGGAAAAGGTTACCAAATGCACGTTCATGTGTAGCAAGCATTTTGTTGGAGGAAAGGGCCCAACCGAAGAACATCCTGACGGTGCTGGCCAGCCGGCGGGGTTCGCGCACCGCTGCGGTGCCGGCCGGCCGGCGGGGTTCGCGCAGCGCTGCGGTGCCGGCCGGCCGGCGGGGTTCGCGCATCGCTGCGGTGCCGGCCGGCCGCCCGCCACCGCAGATAATGATAATGCATTTGGCCACTGGACCGGACTAAATTGTTCGGCGGGCCGGACAATTTATACCGATTCCTGGAAGGTGATTACAAACAGAAATAAAACGGCCGATGATGCCATGAACGCCGAGCAGGAGAAAAACACTTACTGTTCTATCAACTCGGCCCGTTTTCCAGGCTTTCTAAGACCTTGACACTCAAGCCATCGTTTGAGCTGAACGTTGGTATGTTGTTCCACAGTTCTACCAGTAAACTGGGCGCCTGGGACATCCTCTTGTGATAGTTTAACAGCTGAAAAGTCGGTCATATTGTTGTATCTGTTGCACGTGTAATGGCTGGTTGCTACGTGCGCTCTCACACTGTTTGTCCTACCTTACCGGCAAGGGGCGTTGCTCATGAGATGGTGACGTCACGTGCGCGGAAATAAACAGTGACATAATCGATTATGGCACGTTGCAGCATCGATGCTGAATCGTGCATGCCCCGCATTGCAATGCATTGCTGAATCGATTATTGTTGACACCCCTATTAAATACCTTGTATGAAAAGACCAAATTTTACAGCTTTACCTAATTAAAATTTCTGACTCAGGTACTAAATGTTACAAAATTATTATACTAATCCTAGTGAGTGATTTTATTTTCTGTATTTTTCTGCCTGTTAAACTTTTAAGGCATTGCTATTGTTTTTGTACTATCTGCACGGTCTATCTTCCTTTTCTTTATTGTTCACTGTTTTCTTTTGCAAGCACTTTTCTTGGTAAAAGGATTTACAGTTTATTGTCAGAATATTTGATTTTTGTCTGGAATGGTATTGCTGCTAACAAATGCCAGATTTAATGTTAAAAACAGACCAACAGTTACTGCAAGAAAATGACAAATTATGTGAATTATCATACATTTATCACAATGTCATTTGTGCTTGGTCATTTCTTAGCTGTGGCAATGTTTCTGGACATTCATTCTTATACTGTTGGAAGGCAATTTTATTTAGCCTTAAATGATGCTTAATTTTTAAGGAAATTGCATCTCTGCATTGTATGTCAATGAGTGTTGCACCCATTTAAAACCTGCCAAATCCTCTCTACTAATGGCAAACAGCTTATTCAGCTATCGGCTCTTGTTTGCTATTATTTGTCGACTGAATCACTAAAGTTTGTAGAATTAAGGTGTTCCATTAATTTAACAAACAGTGGTGCACAGAAGAACCATTCACAACCACAACAACCTGGCGCCTCCACCTCATGCTGGTCACCAGCTTGGTCACTAGTGCACAATCTAATTGATCTATCAAATGGTCATTTGCAGGTCAGGACTGCAAGCAAGCCATCTCTTTCTCTTCAGGCCCAAATTCTGGAGGAAATCTCAAATAAAGCAAGCTTTGTGGCAGAGAGCATAGTCTCTCTTGTAATATACAGCTGATCTAAATGTTTCTGATGGTAAATGGTAGTTTTAACAAGCCTCCTGACTACCTTTTGAGAAGGGAAATTGTATGCTCTCTGTTCCAGCTTGTCTGGGTAGAGATCCATCAGTCATATCATCCTGCAAACCTTGACTGTAAATCTGCGGAAGAGTATTTCCAAGCGCTGAGAGGCAGAGGGAACTCTGGACTCTTAGTTTGCGACTGACGTTACCTGATGTCCGTTAGGGCTGATTCACTATGAACGCCAGATTTGTTTGTAATATATTCTTTTTCTGGGTATTGACGGCACTAGTGGCTTGTTTTTCTCAAAGTAGGCTGACAAGACAGGTTTGAGAGAGGGGGGTCAAGGCAAAGGAATTGAATCTGGGTCAACCACGTCGAGGACTAAGGCCACTGTATATGGGATGTGCTCACGTTCCCTGCGCAATTGGTTCACACCCTGCTGAACACCAGCTTAAGGTTGTATGATGGTACAGACCCAATTCAAATTAGTCAAACCCGGTACATGCATACAGGTACTAACAGGGAAGTGTAATTAGGCACCTCTTTGTTAGCAGCTGGGGTACCAGAAGCTCATAGTTCAATTATATTCTATTTTAATCTATTTATGTAGCACCATGTCACAACACATGTCATCTCAAGGCCCTTTGCAAATTCAATTCAATGAAATCACACAGATTGCTCAAAAAGTTTTCTAACAAAACCCAGCAGATTGCATCAAGTCATTAACACGCAGCATCGATCCCTCCTGAAAAATGACATAAAAGAAACTGATAGCAGACAATGCTGTTTGGTACAAAGGATTTGGAAAGTATTGAATTAATTCGGTCTCACTGGTATTGCAGTTTAAGGATGCTCAGACTGTGCAGAGTTGTAATGTCCTTTGTTGTTGATACGCAGGATATGCATAGTTCTAGGATAAACTGCAGATTGTATGCTAGACTCCCGTTACAGTGGATGTTCAGGACTGAACTGGTAAATATAGATGTCTTATTTACTGTTAAATGTCCAGTGTTCTCAGGCGCCATAGCAACCACGCCTGAGCAGGACGCCACTGACATGTAGTTGTGCAGAATTGTTATACCTTTTTAAAGCACAATAATTACATCTTTTTAGTTTGTCTTAAAAATGAAGTTTATAAGTATTTATCATCTCTTATAATTTCTTACAGTTTTAGCACATATTATATTCATGTTCTATTATCTCATTGCTATCTAAATTATTTAGAATATTACCAAATAGTCTCATAAGTTTTGACGACCTTGTAATTTATTATTTAAGCATTTATTATTTCCTATTTTATTGTTAATGTAACTTCAGTGTTTTAATATATACATTTAGATTTATATCTCAGGTGTTTACCTGCTAATGTTTATGACTACACTTCCATAGTTCTTCAGTCCTTTTATATGACTGATTTATCTGTCTCTGTTAGGAACATACAGAGTAATCAGAGCTCTGATATATGATGGAGCTTGATTATTAAGGGCTTTATACGTTAGAAGAAGAATTTTAAATTCTATTCTTGATTTAACAGGAAGCCAATGAAGGGAAGCTAAAATTGGAGAAATATGATCCCTCTAGTTGATTTTCATCAGAACTCTTGCTGCAGCATTTTGGATCAGCTGAAGACTTTGAATTGCATTTTGTGGACTTCCTGATAGTAAAGAATTACAATAGTCCAGCCTTGAAGTAACAAATGCATGGACTAGTTTTTCAGCATCACTCCTGGACAGAAGGTTTCTAATTTTGGCGATATTCCGGAGGTGAAAAAAGGAAACTCTGGAAACCTGTTTAATATGGGATTTAAATGACATGTCTTGGTCAAAAATAACACCAAGGTTTTTTTACTTTATTACCAGAGGCCAAGTTAATGTCATCCAGATTAAGTGATTGGTTAAGAAGTTTATTTTTTGAGGACTTCGGTCTTGTCAGAATTTAGATGCAGGAAATTTAAAGTCATCCAGCTTTTGATGTCATCAAGACATGACTGCAGTCGAAGTAATTGATTGGATTCATCAGGATTTATGGATAGATATAGCTGAGTGTCATCAGCATAACAGTGGAAATTAATCCCATGCTGTCTGATAATTTTGCCGATCGGAAGCATATATATAGTAAAGAGAATTGGTCCAAGGACTGAACCCTGTGGTACTCCACAGGTGACCCTAGAGTTTGAGGAAGATTTATTATTAACATGAACAAACTGGAATCTGTCCGACAGATAAGATTTAAACCAGCCTAATGCTTTCCCCTTAATCCCTACAGTATGCTCAAGTCTTTGTAGGAGAATATTGTGATCAACTGTATCAAATGCAGCACTAAGATCTAACAGGACAAGTACAGACACAAGTCCATTATCTGAGGCCATGAGAATATCATTAGTGACCTTCACCAGAGCCGTTTCAGTGCTATGATGAGCTCTGAAGCCTGACTGAAACTCCTCAAGTAGGTCATTGCTTTGTAAATGTTCACAAAGTTGATTAGCAACTACTTTCTCAAGAATTTTAGATAAGAAAAGAAGATTAGATATAGGTCTGTAGTTTACTAGCTCATCTTGATCAAGAGAAGGTTTCTTAAGTAAAGGTTTAATAACAGCTACTTTAAAAACCTGTGGTACATATCCATTTACTAAGGATAGATTAATCATGTCTAAAATAGGACCACCGATCAAAGGGAATACCTCCTTAAACAACTTGGTTGGGATTGGGTCTAACATACAGGTAGAAGGTTTAGATGAAGCTAAGATTTTAGATAGCTCAGAAAGCTCTACTGCTTCTAAACAGTTCAGACACAGCGCAGGTTCTAAAGATTCCTCCAATGCTGCCTTACTTACTGGGGATGAGGTAATCATGTTTGGGAGGATGCCAATTATTTTATTTTTAATGGCATCAATTTTATTTATGAAGAATCCCATAAAATCATTACTACTAAGAGCTAAGGGAATGGATGGATCAACAGAGCTGCAGCTCTGAGTAAGTTTGGCAACTGTACTAAAGAGAAATCTAGGATTATTTTTATTCTCTTCAATTAATGATGAAAAATATGCTGCTCTAACTCTGCGAAGGGTCTTGTTATACAACAATAGACTGTCCCTCCAGATTAAGTAGGATTCCTCTTGGTGTGTAGAGCGCCATTTTCTCTCCAATTTCCTAACATTGTGCTTCAAGGAACGCAGCTCTGAATTAAACCAGGGAGCCAGCTTCCTGTGAATTATCACCTTCTTTTTCAAGGGAGCTACATTATCTAATGCAGAACGCAATGAGGAAGTCACACTGTTAGCAAATGTATCTATTTGTGAATGGGAAGAAACAGCATTGCTGCCATCTACAGGGCATTTCTGCAATGCTGAGGATATTAAGAGGGGGACAGACTCTTTAAGTTTTGATACAGCATTATCCGATAAAGATCTACTATAATGGAACCCTCTTTTGGGGGTGGAGAAATCGGTTAGATTAAACTCAAATGTTATTAAAAAATGATCAGATAGGACAGGGTTGTGAGAGAATACTGTTAGTTCTTCACAATCAATGCCATATGTCAGCACAAGGTCCAAAGTATGGAGCCGAGAGTGCGTTGGCTTATGCACATTTTGAGCAAAACCAATTGAATCTAGGATAGTTTTAAAGGCTACACTAAGGTTATCACATTCAGTGTCAACATGGATGTTAAAATCACCCACTATAATAACCTTGTCAGTATTTAACACCAAATCAGATAAGAAGTCTGACAGTTGATCCAAAAACTGAGTGTAAGGGCCTGGTGGACGATACAAAACAATAAACAGAAGAGGTTTTATTGCTTTGCAGTTTGGATGAGGGAAACTGAGGGTTAAATGTTCAAAAGAACTGTAATTATTAATTGGCCTGGGACTAATTAATAAATCAGACTGAAAGATGGTTGCCACTCCTCCTCCTCCTCTTCCCACAGATCTGGGAATGTGGAAATTTGAATAACTGGAGGGAGTTGACTCATTTATACTAACGTAGTCCTCTTGTAGCCAGGTTTCTGTGAGACAAAACAAATCAATCTGATTATCAGAAATCAATTCATTAACTAACAAAGTCTTTGGAGGGAGAGACCTTATATTTAATAGACCACATTTAATTCTTTTATTTTTTGGTTCAAAGTGATCCGTATGGATTTTTATTAGATTTTTATGATTTGTTCCCTTTAGATCAGTTTTTGATCTGTTAAGTTTTGGCCGTGGGAAAGACACCGTCTCAATAGGGTAATGGGTGGGTAACAGTACAGAAGCTGCAGAGAGGTGTGTTAAACTACGGCTCTGCTTCCTGGTCTGGACCCTGGGTTGTCAGCATTTAGGAGAACTAATAAATCCGGCCAGATTCCTAGAAAGAAGAGCTGCACCATCCAAAGTGGGATGGATGCCGTCTCTCCGGATCAGACCAGGTTTTCCCCAGAAAGTTTGCCAGTTATCAATGTAGCCCACGTCGTTTTCTGGACACCACCTAGACAACCAGCGGTTGAATGATGACATGCGGCTAAACATGTCATCACTGGTCAGATCAGGCAGGGGACCAGAGAAAATTATAGAGTCCGATATTGTTTTAGCAAACTCACACACCGAAGCAACACCAACTTTGGTGACCTCTGATCGGCATGACCGGGTGTCATTACCGCCAGCGTGAATAACAATCTTACTGTATTTACGCTTATCCTTAGCCAGCAGTTTTAGGTAGGATTCTATGTCGCCCGTTCTGGCCCCTGGTAGGCATTTAACTATGGTTCCTGGTTTCTTTAGTGCCACGTTTCTTATTACAGAGCTGCCAATAATTAAGGTCGGCTCCTCGGCGAGACTGTCGCTCAGAGGGGAAAATTTATTAGAAACGCAGATGGGTTGGTGGTGATCTGGGGGCTGAAATCTAGAGCTATGCTTACTACGAACCGTCACCCAGCCAGCCTGCTTAAAGCCGGGCGTACACTGTACGAGTTTTTCCCCTTTTCGGGCCGATTCTTCAGTCGTGCGGGCATTTTTGAATCGGGGTGAATTTCAGCTTGATCGTAGAGGGGGGGAGGAGGGGGGACTGGCTTCTCACGACTACCTCCCGATCAGGAATCGGACGATCGGTGAAAATCAAACATGTTTGAAAATCAGTCGGCTGTCGTGAGGTTTTCGTGAGCGCATCCTGCTGTTCAAGCAGAGCTACGAGGGGGCGCCCTCCCCTCCTCTCCGTCCCCACCAGCGGAGGGAGGGGAGCGGGCGTCCCTGAAGCGACCTCCGCCCGGCCCGCTCGCGGGGGCGTTGGGGAGGGCGGCAACGCGCTGGCCGCCTGTTTCGGCACTCCTCCGCGGTCCGCCGCCTGTTTCGGCACTCCTCCGCTCGCGGGGGGGTGCGGGCTGGGCGACCTGCCGTGCCGAGCGGCTGCCGGTGCGTCTCGTCCCTCCTCTCTCCCCTCCGTTCCCCCGACGCCCGGTGCCTCCTGCGGGCCTCGCCAGAGCTGGGCTCGAACCCCTGCTCTGGGTCCCTGTTCACCTACCGTCGCTCGCCTGCCTCTGCCATCACAGCGAGCGGTCCCAGAGGGGGCACGACGTACAGTGTGAGCAGTCCGGTCGCGTCCAAGCGCCGCGCCGCACAGATCGTGAGCGGTGAACTTTTTAAAACCCGCGGTTCCGTCGCACAGTTTGAGATGTATATAAGTACCACGACTGAAAAACTCGTACAGTGTACGCCCGGCTTAACCGGCTGTTCGAGTGCGGCTGTTTGTTCGCTACGTGAAGTTACTCTTTGTGGCTCCGCGCTAGCAAAGGAGCGGCTATCAGCTGGTTTTTCAACAGCACGGAGCCGGGTCTCCAGTTCTGACACCCTCGCCTCCAAAGCTACAAAAATACTACATTTATTACATGTACCATTATCACTAAAGGAGGCAGAGGAATAACTGAACATCTGACACAGAGAGCAGCAGATAGGAGACTTAGTCAGAGACGGAGAAGCCATTATGAGGCTAAGGCTTGGCTAGCGCTAGGCTAACGCTAGGCTAAAGCTAGGCTAGCGCCCTGTTATCACGTCAAAGAACAAACCGTGTGAAACACGAGGAGTTCCCAAACGTGATGAGCAGCCACAGAAAATGTTTTAAAAGTGCTTATGTTTGGAAACAGGTGTTACAACAAAGAGGTTTAAAGATAAAAAGCGAGAGAGCCTGGAGCAAAAATCCGTCGTTCACACAGCAACAACAGGAAGTGACACAATACGCCTTACCGCAAACAGGAAGTCAGATCCGATGCTCCTGACTGTTTCGCCATAAAGCATATCTTGATACACTAAACAGAGATGCACATAAGTGGTGCACAGGTGCTCATGCACTATCGGGGGGGAAAAAGCATACCGATAAAATGTCGTAACGCTCATTTGCGCACATAAGTTTTGGGGATGTACAAGTGTGCAATCTGTGGTGCAGGATAGGCCTGAGCCACTGTTTTAGAAGGTCACCAAAATGGCAAAGAAGCAAGCGACATTTAGCAATTACTTTGGTGTTTCACCACCTTCAAAGAAACGACAGACTGAGTCTGAAGAGCAAAAAAAGTATGTGTTCTCGGAAAAGTGGCTGGAGGAGGTGAGCTGGCTTCAAACGAATGATGAATGCACAGAGATGTGGTACAGAATATGGTGTGAAAATCCCATTCTGGCGGACAAACACACCGTCTTTTATACAGGGACTAAAATCTTTAGCCATCCAGCTTTTGATAAGCATGCCAATAGCAGATTCAGCCAGGACCAGATGCCAAGTGGTCCAATTGACAAATGGGAAGAAAAACTGAATGAAGAGCATCAAGCACTGTGTAATGTTTTGCTTTTAGCCTTTCACAAAGCAAAACATGGACGTCTTTTGCGTTCATACGAGGAAGACATTACGCTTCTGAAGGGGGGAGCCAATTCGTCCAGTGCATCGCACAGACAATAACTTCAGGTTTTGAACCTAAAACTGGAAGCACCTGAATTTTGGGGTGCGCTCTTTGATGGATCCAAAGATATAACGGATCAGGAAATTGTCTACGTCATTTCTGTGTTCAACAACAGACATTTCAGCTCCGATTTTTTCAGATTAATTAATCTGGGGGCCAAATAAAACAGCACTGGACATAGTGGATGGACTTGTGCAACTCTTCAATGCTTGCTGTTTAACGGAGTGGAAGACAAGTTGGTCTCCGTATGCACGGACAGAGCCGCTGTTAACGTTGGAATCTACAACAGGGTTGTTCCCAAATTACGTCAAATGGTGGGCTTTAAGGACTCCCTTGTGCATATTCTGTGCACCGCCCACAACCTAAAGAACTGCGCCAAATCAGCTGATCGCACAGTCCCATAATGTGAGTCCTCCAATCCAGGGATGTTCAGTATTTCTAATACAAGTATTTGAAATACGTATTTCAAATACAAAATACTATTTTGTAATTTGTATTTCATTGAGATGATGAAAATGCCTTTGTATTTTGTATCAAAATACTTCAGTGTTGCGTATTTTTGCTATTGTCAAAATACTGTAAAATACTTTCTGTGATGACTTCTATCTATAAAGCATGAAATAGAGTCTGTGGCACCTTTGCAGTCAAGTCCCTGTGATACCACTCTCGGCCACTAGGGACTTTGGCACTGTTTCACACTTGCTATGGGCACATTGCTCCACCAACACAAAACGCACGGTGCTGCATATTAGATTGAGTCAGGTATCTTCTACTTGGTGCTTTGTCCAGACCAGTCAAGGAAGTTGTTTCAAAGCAAGGTGAGCAACCAAATTTGCCTAGTTTATTTCAGTAACTCATTTATTCTCAACCACGAATCACTCTTTTTATTGCATGTTCCTGTTCAGTGTAACGTTCAGGGTTCTTAAGGCTAGGCTATTTAACTTTTGAATGTTAGCTGCTAACTAACTCTCTGTTAGTTTCACTGTCGTTGATTTCACCAGTGAACATTCAAAGAATCACGTTTTTAAAGTTATTGTTATGTTACACAGTTTCCTTTTGTTTCATGTAATTAGCCTATAGCCTACATAGGACTTTTGTATTCCACTGTCAATATGTGTGCTGCTGCAGCACCACAGGTGACCTCCGCCACTTGTAGTAGGCTAGTTTTAGCTCATACTAGTGTTGGCCGTTTTAATTTACTTTTTCTTAGAAATGTACCTAAGTAATGTTCTACTGTTGACTGTAGCCTACACAATATCAGTGTTGGGAGTAATGCAGTAAAAAGTAATTTAATTAGGCTACAGTAATGTATTGCTTTTTGCAGTAATGCAGTAATATAAGGCATTACCAATACAATTTCAGTAATATTTTACCCGGTACAATTCTCAGTAACTGAAGTTACTTTGCTTTTTAATCCAAAATTCAGAAATGCTTAATTGGCACCAGAGAAGATTATCCAAGAATTAAAAAAAGTCATCTATGCTGGTCCTGGAATTTGATTGCCCTGTTTAGATGACTGTAGAAAGGGAATTTGAGTTATCTCTGCCATTCAGGCAAAATATCTAACATGCTTAGGCTATACTTGTCATTTCAAGCAGTGAGATTAACTAAAATGTTGCTTTTACGGACAAAGATCCGTATCTCAAACTATTTGCATTAAGTCTACACAACTGTAAGTGGAAGAAAAGGCAACCAGCAATGATGAGAACTAGATTTAAATTCAACATACAATTTCACTATGGCTATATTTTACTAGATTAAGTTGTGAGTGACCTTTGGCCGTTGGGGCCTACATTGTCCCATGAGCCATAACTGCAACCATTATATTGTTCTTTTGTTAGCCTTAAACCTAGCTCAGTCATTATGCCATACCACATCATCTCCTGCCGTGTAATGAGCTGCATTGAACACATGAAGAAATCCATATTTCCTGTTATTTTGGTGAAAGTAATGTAAACGTAGTGTAATCCCTTACAATTCAAAGACAGTAATATTGTAATGTAACAAATTATGGTTGAATCTGGGCAAGTAGAGGGCAGAACATGAGAACTAGAGCACTTCTTTTGATCCACAGTTTAGACAAGGTAAGGTTACACAGCACAAGGCTTACAAGTTGAGTTCACAAGCTTAGATCGCAACACTTGAGTTTGCAATTTGCCTTTCTTTTTTTTATGTCTTACAGTATTAATTTAACGACCAGATTTTTTATTTTTTACTTTTTTTGGTATTTACATTGATCAAGGTTGTGCACTGTGGTAGTTATGGTGTTAAATCACTTAAAATGTTAAAATGCTTATCAGTTTAAATGTCTAAATAATCATCCATTTTAGTCCGAGGGCCAGAATCTGTAGGACGTCTCCTTAAGACGTTTCGTATCAACTGTCAGGGGACAACTTTCTTGCACTTGGATCAGTTGCTACACATAGCAGTGATCTCAAAACACCAATGTTTTGAGACCACGTAGAAGGGGGAGAGACCAGTAGAGCTGGAGGACGTGGCGTTAATCGCATGTTCGACCCAAGGTAAGTTCTGAGCCCATCTTGAGGGGTCTGACTGGCAAAAAAGGCGGATCTTAGTCTCGACCTCCTGGTTCATTCTTTCAGACTGGCCGTCTGTCTGGGGGTGGAAACCAGAGGAAAGGCTCATGGAGATACCTAACATGGCACAAAACTCTTGCCAATAACGGGCCACAAACTGGGGACCCCGATCTGACACAATGTCAGAGGGCAGACCGTGCAGCCTGAATACCTCCTTGGCAAGGATCAGACCCATCTCCTTGGCTGAAGAAAGTTTGTGTAAGGGAACCAAATGGACCATCTTAGAGAAGCGGTCGACGATTGTGAGAATAACTGAGTAACCACCGGAAGGAGGGAGACCAGTAATAGTCCATTGAGAGGCTGGACCAGGGTCGAGGAGGGACTGGTAGAGGATGAAGCAGGCCTGAAGGGGGGCGACGAGACGCCTTAGCCTGACTGCAGGGGGAACAGGCGGCAATAAATTCCCCGACGTCTTTGACCAGGGACGGCCACCAGAATTGGGATCTGACGAGTCGAAGGGTCTTACTGACGCCCAGATGACCGTATAATCGGGAACTGTGACAGAACTCTAAGACTTTAGGTCTGAGATGTGGAGGGACAAAGAGCCTGTCCTTGGGACAGGCCTCGGGTGTCTGAACAGAGCCCAGGGACTCCCTTACCTCCCTCTCAAGTCCAAGGCGGGAGACAGCACACCTCACAGTGTCCGGTAGAATGAACCCTCGTTCCTCCTCCGGATCCTCCTCTTTCGCCTCGAAAACCCTGGATAAGGCGTCTGGCTTGGTGTTCTTAGATCCCGGCCTGTAGGAAAGGGTGAAGTTGAAACGACTAAAAATAAAGCCCACCTGGCCTGTCTGGGGTTGAGTCTCTTGGCAGTCTTTAGGTACTCCAAGTTGCGGTGATCAGTCCAGACTAGAAAAGGTGTCTTGGAACCCTCGAGCCAATGCCTCTATTCCTCAAGGGCCATTTTTACAGCCAGGAGTTCCCGGTTGCCTACATCATAATTCTGCTCGGATTTGGATAACCTCCTGGAAAAAAAGGCACAGGGATGAATACATCCATCATCAGACTCCTGGTTGAGGACAGCTCCCACTCCAGAGCTAGAGGCATCCACCTCCACTATAAATTGTCTATCTGGGTCAGGAGAAACGAGGACTGGTGCTGAAGTGAACAGTTCTTTAAGGAGCTTGAAAGCCTTGTCTGCCTGTTCATTCCAAACATACTTGGTCTTGCAGGAAGTGAGAGTGTGGAGTGGAGAAGCGACCTTACTGTAGTTATTAATGAACCTCCTGTAAAAATTCGCAAACCCCAAAAATCCCTGGAGTTGCTTACGATCCACCGGGATGGGCCACTCAGTAACTGCCCGAACCTTGGCTGGATCCATGGCAATCTGCCCAGGCGACAAAACAAAACCAAGGAAGGAGGTAGACGTCGTGTGGAACTCGCACTTCTCTGCCTTAACATAAAGTTGATTTTGTAGGAGGCGGAGAAGGACGGAGCGGACGTGATGTTTGTGAAGAGTGAGGTCTTTGGAATAAATAAGGATATCATCTAGATAAACAAACACATATCGGCCGATCATGTCCCCAAGAACCTCGTTAACCAGATTTTGAAAGACTGCTGGGGCGTTGGTTAGACCAAAAGGCATCACAAGGTATTCATAATGGCCGGTGGGGGTGTTAAATGCGGTCTTCCACTCGTCACCCTCCTTTATCCGGACCAAGTGGTAGGCGTTGCGAAGGTCCAATTTAGTAAAAACCTGAGCTCCTTGGACCTGGTCAAAAGCGGTGTTCATTAAGGGGATTGGGTATCGATTCTTAACCGAAATATTGTTAAGGCCCCTATAATCAATGCAAGGGCGGAGGGAGCCATCTTTCTTCCGAACAAAAAAAAACCCTACCCCTGCTGGTGAGGAAGAAGGGCGAATGATGCCTGCCCTTAGGGACTCATTTATGTAGTCCTGCATGGCCTGGGACTCTGGGGGGGACAAAGAATAAAGGCGACCTCTGGGTGGAACGGCGCCTGGCAACAGGTCAATCGTACAATCATAAGGGCAATGAGGAGGTAAACTCGTGGCCTTGGCTTTATTAAAAACCTCCTTTAAATCGTGGTAAACGGACGGAACCTTGGACAGTTCTGGGTAAAATTCATCAACCTTACCCTCAGATGAGTGAAGAGGCTGGGCGGAAAACAAACAGAACTCTGAACAAGACGAAGCCCAACCTGTAATCTCGTCCCGCCGCCAGTCAATCTGGGGGTTGTGCTTACGGAGCCAGGTAGCGCCCAGGATAACTGGAAGCTGCGGGGAGTCAATCATAAAGGTAAGTCTTTCCTTATGATTACCTCCCATGGTTAACTCCACAGGCTCGGAGACGAGGCGTGACTGGTTGAGTTCGTGCCCATCCAGGGCGAGAACACTACGGGCAGCAGAACCATTGTGGAGTGGGATGTTTAGCCTCCTGGCCAAGCCCTCATCCAAGAACTCAGTGTCGGCTCCTGAATCGATAAAAACAGACACACTGTGGGATTGTGAGGAAAAGGTTAAAGTTGCAGGAAGTAAACGATCGGGGGGGACAGCAAGTTTGGTGTAGCTCAGTAGGGATGCCCCACCCCCTACTGAGCTTGGCCTTTTACTGGACAATTCCGAACCTGATGGCCTGCCCCTCCGCAATACAGGCAGAGTCCCTGCTGCTGTCTGCGCTGGTATTCGCAGACCCAGCTTGCCCAACTGCATAGGCTCTGGCTCGGATGGTTTCTGAGAGACCGGCGAAGTGACAGGAGGAGGAGCCAAAACTCGAGGATGGGTTTAGGGGTCTGAACGACGTTCCCTTCGCCGCTCCATAAGACGGAGATCCACTCTAGTGGCCAGCTCCTCGAGCTGTTTCAGGGACCTTGGATACTCCCGAGTGGCAAGCTCATCCTTAATCTTGTCGTTGAGACCAAAAATAAAAACGTCCATAAGAGCAAACTCGTTCCATAAACTCTCTGCAGACAATAAATGAAAATCAATCATGTAATCAGCCACAGACCTATCCCCCTGTCTTAGGGATAGAAGCCCCCTAGAGGACTCCCGGCAGGGCAACACGGGACTGAAAACTCTCACAAGCTCCTTGGAGAAGTCATGATATGAGTGGCAGATGCGTGAGTCATTCTGCCACTCGGAAGTTCCCCATAATCTAGCCTTGCCGGCCAACAAAGAAATCACGTAGGCGACCCTAGACCGGTCAGAGGGAAATGAGGAAGGTTGTAGCTCGAAATGAATCTCACATTGCGTGAGAAAAGCCCTGCAATGTTCTGGATCACCAGAAAACATCCCCGGCGGAGTGAGATGGGGCTCTGACAAGGGCGACGTCACCGGAAGTGACGGAGGACTAGGGGAAGCTGCTTGCGGAAGTGAAGGTCGCGGGCTTCCTTGACTACGAAGATGACTTAGAATCTCCGAGAAGCCGGCTTCTAAATCAGAAATGGATTTCTCAACCCCCACGCGCCACTGGCTTTCGGGTACAGGGTCCATGTTTCTGTGGCCAGAACGTACTGTAACGAATTTGGATGGTCCCAAGAAATACCCGAAAACAAGTAAGTAAAAAACTTGAACAGTTTTTATTTAGAGGATGGTGGCGCGGACCCCTGGTCTGTGCGGCTCGCACTCTGCGACTGGCAGCTCCTGAAGGCAGAGCGGTGGGTTAGTGACCGGCAGGAACAGACGGAAAGGTAAGAGTGAAGCAAGGTCACTAACCTGGCCGCGCCGTGGGCAGAGCTCTAGCTCCAGGTAATCGACGGGGTCCGAGAGGGGGTTATCCAGGGATCTTTATCCAGGTCCAGTCCGGGTCTTGTCGAGGGGGAAATCCGTTTTAGTCCAGACAGCGGTTTCCAAGGGAGAATCCAACAGAGTATCCAAATCCAGGTCCAGGTCCAAAATCCAAAAGGCACAGAAAGAAAGGGAGCAGACAGTCTCGGTAACTTACGGGCAGGCTGGGGTCAGAAACATGGGAAGGCCGTCCAGATCTCTGAGGCTGACAGGCAGAACTCAGGCATGCAGACAAATCCAAAAAGGGACAGACTGGTTTCCACAAACAGAGGCAAAACAGGTCGACAGGCAGACAGGCAGACAGATATTCAAAAATAAGGCTGGAAGCGCTCACCGTTAGGCTAAAGACGTTCTGGCACTGGAGACTGCGAGCTTATAAGCAGAAAGGGCGGAGAAAACACAGGTGCGCTGATTGCAATCAGCAGCTCCAGTGCCAGAAACGTTACAGTTTGCATCTGTTTCCAGATGAAGAAAGCCCAATAATAGCATTTTCTGGTGCCAGTTGGCAGAGATCTTGATGGCGAGGAAAGAGAAATAGCCCAGTCCATCCATCCATCCATCCATCCAACCATTTTCTAACAAGCTTATCCCTGCTGGGTTCACGAGGGGTGCCGGTGTCTATCTCCAGCTGTCAATGGGCAAGAGGCGGGGTACAACCCTGGACAGGTCGCCAGTCCATCGCAGGGCAGAAATAGCCCAGACTTTTGCCCAATTTACTGTGATATCACCAAGACCTGCTGCGCTAGGATAGCAGAGGCGACAGGTGTCGTGCCAAACGACTTATTCCCGCCAGAATTTGTATCCCCTGCGTCAGGAGAGTGCTTGAAATCAATAAAACCTTTAACCTCCAGAGTTGGGAAGTCTAAATATTTTTAAAGATCACATTATAATAAAATGAAATAGATTTTTTTAAACTCTTATTTTTTTATATATTTCTAAAAGCGACATATCTCATTTTCTTAATATGGTTAATATCTCTATAAGGTTCTTGGTTGAATTAAAATCTTATTAGATCTGATCATTTTGGCTGTACCTTTATTCAGTGTTCATTTGATCAGACGTGAAATCCGCTTTATATGATCCATTCATGCAGGTTTAGCTACCAAAAAAGAAAAAGAAAAAAAGATGAACCAGTAGACAGCTGTGACTCAGGAAGGTGGATTTGTGGTTTCAGCAGACAGACATGCAACAATCTAATAACATAAAGCTAATATTTTCGTGACACATCTGGAAATGACCACAGAGCCGTTTACTTTCTCAGAACGTTTTATATTGAGTGATCAATCGAGTTTTAACCGACATAGCAATCCCTTACGATCGCACTAACAAGTGTTACATTTTCAGTTTTAACCCACTAACTGAACGATAATGTAACAACACCATTGCTATATATCGTTAAGAAAAGTAAAACATCTCTATTTACACTCCTAATGGGTTGGAAATGAGGCGGAGTTGACTGGATTCCTTCTTCCAGCTGAATGCGCTCCCGACGCAGGAGATACAAATTCTGGCGGGGATAAGTCGTTTGGCACGACACCAGTGTAGCAGGTCTTGGTGATATCACAGTAAATTGGGCAAAAACTCTGGGCTATTTCTGCCCTGCGATGGACTGGCGACCTGTCCAGTTTATACCCCGCGTCTCGCCCATTGACAGCTGGAGATCGGCACCAGCACCTTGCGAACCCAGCGGGGATAAGCGTGTTAGAAAATGGATGGATGGATGGACTGGGCTATTTATTTTTCCTTGCCATCAAGATCTCTGCCAACTGGCGCCAGAAAATGCTATTATTGGGCTTTC
Organism: Fundulus diaphanus; assembly: GCA_037039145.1. Classification (NCBI taxonomy): domain Eukaryota; kingdom Metazoa; phylum Chordata; class Actinopteri; order Cyprinodontiformes; family Fundulidae; genus Fundulus; species Fundulus diaphanus. The sequence goes on from CM073127.1 coordinate 55,456,576, forward strand.
TTTGTCTGGAAACAGATGCATACAACACCTTATGGGCGCATCCATGATGAACTGGTTGAACTCGCACAGCTGACAATACAGCGATCTGATTGGCTGAGCAGCAAAACTCAAATCACGTGACCTCTTGGACCTGAGCGCTACAGTTTAATTTTTTTTATCGGCTTAAACTTATTAATGTGCAAGTGAAAACGTGGGAACATTGGTGTTTTGAGATCACTGCATTTGTGTAGCAACTTATCCAAGTGAAAGAAAGTTGCCCCCTGACAGTTCATACGAAAAGTCACCCTACAGATTCTGGCCCACGGCCTATATGAATTGTTTGTCTTATTGTCACTGATTCATAGTGGGCAATCTATTCCACCAATAGAGTAAATAAGTATACTTAAAGTCTAACTCTTGGACTGAATGTATTTTAACGCAGATGCATTCAAATAGTCACCAGAGTAAAGAAATGTATATTATATGTGAATTATGTGCGCCGTTTGAAAGTAATTTCGATAAAACTTGCTATATAAGCGAAAGAACATTCCTCAATCGGCTGCTCCGGAATGTGACGTCACAAACAGAACTAGTACCGTGCATCCGGCTGCTAACACTACGACTTTCGCTACTGATTTATTAAATTTAATTAATAAATCGTACTCTACGTACAAAAAATGTATAAAAAAAATGTCTGATACATCTTCAAACTCCACCTCAAGCATCGGCGACTCCGATACCCAATATATATATGAAGAAACGGAGTTTGAACAAGGTGAACCTGAGGAGACTAAAGCTAACGCTGCCCAAGAAATAGAGCCCATGCTCCATTGTAAGTGCCCCTCAAAATCCTCGCTCGTGAAGTGTGAATTGCATAACACACTTTTGTCACTGCCGGCAATCCAGTCCTTTCGCGTTTCTTTTACGAATTTATCCCATTTCCTTCGGCCAAGTATGTAGCGCTACTTTCTGGCCTGCACTAGACCGCGGTGAAGTTGGTTTGACATTGCACATTCAAGCTCCGCGGAGTCAGCGGAGCACTCTTGAGAAACAAAAACCAAATCAGATTTGTTGACGGTCCCACGGCGTATGGGAGGAGGGAGCAGCTGAGAGACGCTGGCCGAAATCGGAGTCCTTCAACCGGATCAACCGTGAGCTAGATCTCGCTGACTCCACGGAGCTTGAATGTCCAATATCAAACCAACTTCACCGCGATCTACACTACAGCCATCGACTACGCACCTAGAAGGCATTTTATCTTGTAATTAGTTCGGCGATTTTTTTTAAAAGCGCTTGCTCAAAGTAGACGTGGATCAGCAGATTTGGTGTGTGAAAGAAGATACTGGAAAACATCCATATATATCCTTGTTCGCCGTACCGGTTGTACAACGTAAACGCTTGTATGTTTCTATGCAAGTTCGCTTCGCGCATTCTCGGTGTTCTTGAACTGACGTCACACGTCGGAAATGGCCGATCGTAAACGGAGGCAGCACTGAAACGCGGAATACCATAATCGGTGTAAAAAATGCGCGGTATTTCATATTTAAACTTAATTTGAACACTTTTGATACATGAATATTCAAAGTTTACCTTGTTCTGGAAGTTATTCAACGGTTTTCAGGATATTTTTTCAGTCCAAGAGTTAGATTTTAAGGAAGGGCTTCTTGAGTTACTGAACATTTCTCAGGGCAGAGGTTTATATTGGGGTGTCTAACATGAGGGGGTCAGCATATGTTTTTCCAGATAGTGTACAAGTAAAGGGATAGAAGGAAAAGGCGCTTAGAATGAAGTATTTTGTAGTATTTTGAAAATACAAAAATACAGTATTTTATTTTGATACATTTTTTGGCTGCTGTATTTTGTATTTTATTTGGAAATACATTTTTATGTATTTGTGCCCATCCCTGCTCCAATCAATGCATCAGCTTGCTACGATTTTACTTAAAGGAAGGGGATACAAAACGTATTGCACAACTAAAGATGTGTGAAGACAAAGTCTTTGTCAAATTAGGAAAGTTTCACAATATCAGATGATCTGCATAGAGACAAGAGACTATTAAAAATACGGAGAATGTTACGAGCCATTCAGATTCAAGAGGCAACAAGTGATGACCCAAACATGAACACATCTGCACAGAGCGTTTTTGTTGTTTCCTAGCCAATATTCTTGATATTGGAAACATTTTACAGCTCACCTCCCTCAGGTTTCAGCAAGATAACCTAACTATTGATGAATGCAAAGCTGAACTCAAGGTTGCTCTTGGACAGCTGATTCTACTGATCGAGAGTGAGGGCAAGTACAGGAAAGCGACTGGGCCACATGATGATGCTGACAAGGACAAAAATGATGTACTGAGAGCTCTAAATCATGAGTTTGAATGCAGATATGAATCCCTTAAATCATGTGATCAGGTTTTTATTTTTGATCCCACAACTTGGCCTCTTGAAATGAAAGATCTCCATAGTTCTGGCAACCCAACCCTCAGTAACATCCTTGAGAAATATGAGGCCAACATGACTGTTGACAGAGACTCCACTTTAAGAAATGGAACTGTTTAAAGCAAGCTGGAAAATATTTGGCAGCCTCTTTTGTGCATGACCTGATGAATGTGGTGAAGACAAGCAATCCTGACAGTTCTCCAACATTCAGAAGAGGATTCTCACATTTGAATATCATAAAAAACATGTACAGATCCTGCCTATCTGATTCTCGCCTCTCATCTTTAATGCACATCCTTTTGTCCATGTTCACCACAGAGACCTTTGACCCTAATCCAGCTGTAAACTTGTGGATGCAAACAGCTAATTGCAGGCTAAAGCAGGGAGAAAGGAGTAAGCCTGGTGCATCCACATCCTCTGCTGTTTGTGAAATGGAGGAAGATAGTGACAAAGAAAGTGAGGATGAGGATGATGACATTCTGTATGGTAACAGATGTTTCAGTGCTTTGAAATAGTAACTCTGGGAAGTGATTAAAAAGGTGTAATTTCCTTTAGTTTTTTGTGTTATAAAAGCAGATATTTCCTCATTTAGTTTTAAGATCCTGAAATACAGCCACGGTATAAGAAAGTTATAAGGCTTAAAAGATCAAACATTTTTTGTACTGCTTCTCTTCATTTTCAGTTGAAATTAAAGTACATGTTACATTATCCATGCATCACTCTATTTTGTTCCTTCTGTGAAATGGGTTAAGGAAAAATGTATTTAAAAATGTGAGCACCAAGTAACAACTCTAAGTTCTCCCCTGAGAACAATTCAATTTAAATTCAATTCAATTTTATTTATATTCTGCCAATTCATGAAACATGTCATCTCAAGGCACTATACAAAGTCAAATTCAATCATATTATACAGATTGGGTCAGATTATACAGATTGGTCAAAAATTTCCTATATAAGGAAACCCAGTAGATTGCATCAGTCCCGACAAGCAGCATTCACTCCTGGAGAAGCGTAGAGCTACAGGGAGAGTCGTCTGCATTGTCCATGGCTTTGCAGCAATCCCTCGTACTGAGCAAGCATGAAGCGACAGCGGAAAGAAAAACTCCCCATTTACGGGAAGGTAAAACCTGCAGCAGAACCAGGCTCAGTATGAACAGTCATCTGCCTCGACCGACTGGGGGTTAGAGAAGAACAAGACTAACAAGACTAAAAAAGTTATGTGCACCCCTGTTTAAAGATCAAGTTTGATTGATTGATTGATCTTTAAAACCACAAACAAAATCATAAAGGCTCCAATTTCTAAGCGAATAGCTGTGGTCAAAATAGTACATTTTAGAACTATAAAAACTATATTTAAACTGTTTTTTTCTGAGCACATCTCTTGTGCTCAGAAGAAAAAATCCAAACCTGGTCAATGTCAAGCTTGCATGGTCAACTATGCATACACCCACATTTACCTGCAGTTGTGTACACAAACATACTGTATGTCTGTAGTCGTGCATGTGGGCATGTGGGTCCATCCATCCATCCATTTTCTTATCCCTATTGGGGTCACGAGGGGTGCTGGTGTCTATCTCCAGCTGTCAATGGGTGAGAGGCGAGGTACACCCTGGACAGGTCGCCAGTCCATCGCAGGGCATGTGGGTCACAATCATAAAAATCATACCCTTCCAGGGTCCTCACCAGGATTTTTTTTAGCATAACGGTGGACAGTTGGCAGTGGGGGTGTGCACGCATGTCCGTGTTTGTGTGTGGGTGTGTGTGTGTGTATGTGTGTGTGGGGGGGGACTAGCTAATAACAGCTAGCTCTAGCTGATGTTGTTCAGGAGGTTTATAGCTGCACTGATGCACATTCAAGACCTTTACTGGCTTTTCTATGATGCTCTCAAACGTCCGTGTCATATTTGTCCATGTTGTACTGACCGTAGCGTACATTTTTTATGAGTCCATAAGCAAGACAAGGCAAGGCAAATTTGTATAGCACAATATAGTACAGAGACAATGCAAAGTGCTTTACACGATTAAAATATATGAAAATAAAACAGAATAAAAGCAAGTAGGAATAAAGTGTAGAAACAAAAATAGAACATTAAAAACAGTTGGACTAAAAAAGTTGAACTAGTGATGTTTCAGTAGAGCTATTTAACTAGAGCAGTCGAAGGCAGTCCTAAACAAATGTGTTTTTAATCTTGATTTAAAGGAACTCAGGCTTTCCGCACTTTTACAGTTTTCTGGAAGTTTGTTCCAGATGAGTGGAGCATAGGAACTAAATGCTGCTTCTCCGTGTTTGGTTCTGGTTCTAGGTATGCAGAGTAGACTGAAGCCAGAAGACCTGAGTGGTCTGGAGGGTTGATACACTGATAACAAGTCTGTGATGTATTTAGGTGCTAGGCCATTCAGGGATTTATAGACTAACAGAAGTATTTTAAAGTCTATTCTCTGAGATACAGGGAGCCAGTTTAAGGACTTTAGAACTGGGGTGATGTGCTCTACTTTCTTAGTCTTAGCGAGGACACAGCTGCTGCTGTCTGATCCACTTTTTAGGCAGACCTGTGAAAACACCGTTGCAGTAATCAATTCGACTAAAAATAAACGCATGGATTAGTTTTTCCAGATCATTCTGAGACATTAGGCCTTTAATCCTGGAAATGTTCTTCAGGTGATCGAAAGCCGACCTTGTAACTGTCTTTAGATGCTTTTGGAGGTTCAGGTCTGGGTCCACCACTACACCCAGATTTCGGGCCTGATCAGTGTTTTTTAGCTGATGTGACTGAAGCTGTGTGCTAACTTTTGATCTCTCCTCTATTGGTCCAGTTTTGTTTTTATTCAATTGAATAAAATTTTGGCACATTCAGGCATTGATTTCTTCTAAACATTTCCTCAGTGCTTGAACTGGTTCATAGTCACCTGGTGACATGGTGATGTAGAGCTGTGTGTCGTCTGCGTAGTTATGGTAGCTGATGTTGTTGTTTTTTATTATCTGAGCAAGAGGGAGCATGTAGATATTGAAGAGGAGGGGACCCAGGATGGACCATTGGGGAACCCCACATGTGATTTTTGTCATCTCTGATGTAAAGTTACCTACTGATACAAAACATTCCCAGTCCTTTAAGTAGGATTTAAACCAGTTGAGAGCTGTACCAGAGAGGCCGACCCAGTTCTCCAAGCGTTCTAACAGAATGGAGTGATCGACAGTATCGAATGCTGCACTGAGGTCCAATAGTAACAGCACTGTGGATCTTCCACAGTCAGTATTTATATGGATGTCATTAAACACCTTGATGAGGGCGGTCTCTGTGCTGTGGTGAGGAAACCAGACTGGAAAACGTCAAAGTGGCTGTTCGTTGTTAAGAAGGTGTTTAATTGTTGAAACACAGCTTTTTCAATAATCTTACTGATAAGGGGGAGGTTTGAGATGGACCTGTAGTTCTGGAGTAGTAGTTTGTCTAAATTGTTCTTTTTTAGCAGTGGTTTGATATTTGCTGTTTTTAGGGACTGCGGGAAAACACCTGACAGAAGGGACATGTTTATTATCTGAGTCAAATCAGACGCTATGACAGGCAAAACTTTCTTAAAGAAAGCTGTGGGTAGAACATCAAGGCAGCAGGAGGAGGAACTTAGCTGCTGCATGATCTCCTGTAAGCTTTTGTAGTTTATTTGGCTGAATTAGGACATTTGGTCAAGATCAATTCCAGTTGGAGACAACTTTGGTACTGAACTTGATATGTATGTACAAACTGATCCTCTGATCTTTAGGATTTTCTCAGTAAAGAAGTTAGCAAATTCATTGCAGGCCCTGGTGGAGTGGAGTTCAGAAGCCACGGACACAGGAGGATTTGTTAACCTGTCGACTGAGGCAAAAAACGCACGAGCATTATTAATGTTTTTGTTGATGATCTCAGAGAAGAAAGATTCTCTGGCATTTTTCAGTTGTAAGTTATATCTGTAAAGTCTCTCTTAATAGATGTCATAGTGAACCTGGAGTCTAGTCTTTCTCCACCTGCGTTCAGCTTTTCGACACTCCCTTTTTTCACTTCTAGCTGCTGGAGCATTTCTCCAAGGAGATTTTTTCTTCCCGGAAAAAACTTTCACTTTAACTGGAGCAATCCAGTCAATGATGTCTGAGACTTTAGAATGAAAGTTGTCTACTAGCTCATCTACTGAGTTGCAGCCCAAGGTTGAAGTAGCAGAGTAAGCTTGAATAAAAGTTTCCGTGGCATTGTCCTTAAAGGTGCGTTTTCTTACGATGTCCCTTTGGCTAAATGAGTCACTGGAAATTATGCATTCAAAGGTAACAGAAAAGGGATCAGATAGGGCAACATCAGTTACATTGACGTTAGAAATCTTTAGACCTAAGCGGTCCATTATGCTGAACTGCACTGGCGAGAATGCTGCCTTCATAATTTAATATTTCTGGCTGTAGTGCTTTAGCTGTTTTTTTCTTCTCAAAGCTTTGTCATAAACAGCCTGAAAGGAGTTGAGTTTATAACAGCTCGGTTTTTTTATGTTCTCAGAAGTATGCTCTGTGTAATATTAGTGTAAAGTTTATTAAACTGCAAATTTGTGTGTAAAGAACCATACAAAATTCCTTTGGATTCTACTAATCTCCTGTGTTGTTTTACCTGTATTAGTGTTAATGTTTCCGTTGGAGGAACTCCTATCTTTGAGAACTATGTACCGAACCTTGCTTTTTTTTTACGTCAGCACCATTGAGAAATTAGCTCATCCTGACAACATTTAAGAACACTCGATTTGGGGGTAACCAGAGATTTATGTTGTGTTTTTAGGGACAAACTGGATATTTCTTGCAGATAGAGCTGCATTATTTTCCCTAAAGAGTGTGCAACTCTCTCCCTCTTTCTCTCTCTCTCTCTCTCTCTCTCGCTGTACTTGTACTTGCGACTGAGTGGTGCTAAAATATGAAAAATATGTTCTCGAAGGAAGGACTTTGATGTAAAATGAGGACTAGCTAGGCTAGGTGTTAGGTTTACGGCTAAGGTGTCAATTAGGTTCAGGGTTAGGGTTAGGCCATAGAAAGGGTGGAAAATGAATGGAAATCAAGGCATGGTCCTAAGTGTTTAAAACAAGAACGTGTGTGTGTGTGTGTGTGTGTGTGTGTGTGTGTGTGTGTGTGTGTGTGTGTGTGTGTGTGTGTGTGTGTCCCACTATCAGCTGTAGCACACATGCAGGCCGTCTGAAGGTATTTTCTAAGTACTTAGTACTTTTACCAAGACAACAGCTAGTTTCAGTCTGATAAAAGGATATGAAAGTGACCGCATTTATAAATGTTGCCTAAATAGGCTGTTCAAAATTTTAGACACATTTTGTTTACTCGCAATTAAAGCATAAAGAGTTGTAAATAAGACCAGCATTATAGAAACAATGTGTAATGGATGACGCTGATGAACCCGATATTTAGCCAGAAAACACAGAGTTACAATTTGAAAGGTTTATTGAAGGGGATGAGTAATGGCAGGTGAGGCAGGCAAGCAGAACCAGACTAGACAGGTGAATAATGGAGACCAGAAGATGCAGATAGTGACAGACCAGAACAGGTGATGTGGACCGGGGAACCACCAGAACTGGCAGAGCAAGCGGCTGGAAGAAACAGGCAGACTTGTGCTGCACACAGATACTTTTATCAGAAGAGTCCAGGCAACTTTTATCAGAAGAGTCCAGATGGCGGAGCACATAGGAACTGGTAGAGGCAGGGCACATCACACTAGATGAAAAAAGATGAGACGTTCTGGCTCATATATCTTATATTATGTATGGAGAGTTGCAGGAAGAGGTTAAAGATCGCCAGAAAAAACCTTACAACTTGGTCAGCACATGAGTTTAGCCTCCGACCTGACACAATGTCTGGACCTGCAGCCTTGTTGATGTTGGTCTTCCTTAAGGTGGTCACTCGGTGCAGCTGTGAGGCTGATGCTGCACTTTTGGCTGAGGAAGATGTTCAGACCTTCTGCTGCTTGGAGAGTCAAAGCGTGCAAAGAATCGGTTTAAGGTGTCGGGGAGAACTGGGTCGTTGCTGAGTTCTTGGTCGCTGTGCTTATATTCCGTGATGTTCCTGGTGCCTCTCCACATGTTGGGTGGGTTGTTGCTGTTAAAAAGTTCCTCAATGTGCTGCTTGTACCTTTGCTTAGCCTTTTGGATGTCCTTTTTCAATTCACTTCTTGCCCTGCTGTATGCCAGTCTGTCTCATTATCTGAACGCTGCATCCCGGGCCTTCAGCAGGGACTGCACTGTGCTGTCTACCCTTGGTTTCTGGTTAGGAAACATTCTGATTGTCTTTGTGGGTAGGAGAGCATCAGTGCAGAAGTGAATGCAGGAGAGACAGATGATGTGGTCAGTGCCCTCTTTGAACACTTCCTAGTCTGTGTGTTCAAAGCAGTCACGTAAAGCTGAGCAGGCCTTTTCAGTCCAAACCTAAACAATTCTGACAAAGGGTTTTGTTGTGCAGATCAGTGGCTTGTAGGCAGGGATCAGGTCCACGGAGATGTGATTTTATGTACCCAGGTTCAGCGTTGCGGCAGCTTTATATGCTCCTTGGATGTTGCAGTAGACCAGATTTAATATACTATTGTCTCTGGTCGGAAACTTTATGAATTAGGGGAGCACAGCCCTTAATTCAACATGATTAAAGTCTCCAGCTATGATCACAGCTGCCTCTGTACTACTGTTCATTTGGCTTCTGATGAAACAACAGAGTGCTGATTTTACAGCTGTGCACCAAGAGTTGTGAATGTACATTGCTAAACCTCCACCTTTGATCTTCTCTACAGTTCTAAACAAATAGCGGCCTGCTAGCTGCACCACAGTGTCAGAGTCGTTGTTATCCAGCTACAATGCAGTATATGGTAGGGGTGAGAATTGGCAAGAACATGGCAAAAAAAACAGCAATTATCAAACCAATGTTAAAAAATAATCTAGACAAGCTGCTACTGCAGAACTATAGGCCTATCTCCAACCTCCCTTTATCAGTAAGGAGCCTGTATGATTTTGTTTGTGGATTTACAGTTATTGAAAAAGCTGTGTTTCAAAAGTTAATTATATTCTTAACAATGACCAGCCGTCTTGACCTTTCCCTAAAGAATGATTAAAGGACTAATCCATGTGTTTATGTTTAGTCAAATTGATTAATGCAACTGTGTCTTCACAGGTCTGCCAAAAAAGTCAATCAGACAGCTGCAGTTGATCCAGAATGCTGCTGCCCACATCCTCACTATGACTAAGAAAGTTGAGCACATCACCCCTGTATCTCAGAGAATAGACTTTAAAATGCTTCTGTTAGGGGACTAGAACAGCCTTGCCTTTTTTGTTCAGAAAATACAGGCCTTCAAAATCATTCTAAATGTGACACAGCACCCCCTTCTGTTTGGTCTGTACGTGTGGTCAGTAGTATGATGAATACTACTAATAAACTCCTAAAAATGTACAAAACCTAATGTAACTGAAGTTTGTCTTTAATATTAATGGCTTGATATTATTTTTGCCATATGAGGTTCATAGTTAGCCTTATATATTGTTGTTGTTATATAGTTTAAAAAAAGTATGGAACTATTCTACTTGTTAGAAATCATTGATATATATTATAAATAAACCCATATGTTATTTTAAAAGGGATTCTGGATTATCTTCAGAACGACAGCTTTAATGCATTAAAACTGAAAATTAGGGTGGGGATTGGGGCTGAAAATGTTTCCTTCTCCAAAGGGGGGCACAAAAGAAAACATTTGAGAACCATTGCAGTAGAGAATATGTAAAGGAAGCTAAACATCTGGGTGATATCATACAGGCCTTCCAAACTAAAACTAATTGTACACAATAAATGGTTCTGGACACATGTACACAACACACAATGAAGACCAAAAAGCTTATGTTATTTTGTCCTATTTGTTGCTTGTTTCTCAATTAAAGCAATAATACTTCTTCAGAGTTGTAATCATGTTCTGTGAATGAAATGGAGCAACCTCTCAAGCAATCTATTTAAATTTTAATGAGCTGGCACTTCATCAGTTTTGGTTGGCTTCTGCATCACCACGCGATTGAGACACTTCTTCTTTTCCCCAATACCTACCTGTGTGAGTTAGCTTTCTCTGCTCTGATTTACATGAAGAAAAACAGGAGGTCATGGCTCTCTGTTGAACGGGACTTGGCAGTGGCCCTCTCCTCAGTGCCATCAAGGATTAAATAAATCTGCGCGCTCCGACAGTTACATGTATCTCACGTATGTATCTAATGTGTAATTAGACAAAAAAAGAATTAATGTGTAAATATTTATAATAGCACATGTTTCAATACTGATTTAAAATGTTACATTAATGATTTGTAGGTCATGACCATGGACAGTGCAGCTCCCTTGCATTGACAATTCTATGTGACCTGTCTGTTTTAAATGGGTGTGTTCCTGCTTTGATGAAACCTAATTTGATAAAATTTCAAGTTAATGTTTTGGATATTTAGTTAATACATATTTCATGAGTGATTTGGTTGTCTTTGTCTCATTTTATTTGCCATTAGTAAATAATTACATACATTTACAGATATTTTATATGATATGAGCGATAACACGTGTTATAAAGGCCATTTTTGCACAACAGGTGTGCCTTGAGATTTTTACTTGCCCTTAGGTGTGCCTTGAGCACAAAAAGTTTGGGAACCACTGGATTATACAATATATTTTATTGCCATATAAATTAATATGGCATTTCTTCTCTAACCCCCAGTCGGTCGAGGCAGATGACCTTTCATACTGAGCCCGGTTCTGCTGGAGGTTTTCCTTCCCATTAATGGGGAGTTTTTCTTTCCGTTGTCACTTCATGCTTGCTCAGTATGAGGGATTGCTGCAAAGCCATGGACAATGCAGACGACTCTCCCTGTGGCTCTACGCTTCTCCAGGAGTGAATGCTGCTTGTCGGGACTTTGATGCAATCAACTGCACAGTAAAAAATGTGGTGTTAATATTTCAGTGTTAACCTAATTTAATCTAAATAGAGTATTTATAACTAAATGGAGTGTAAATCGGCTCTGACATTGGAGTTAAAAGTCAGAGTAAATGCTACATTCACGCAGTGAAACTTTTGACACTGTCAAGTGTCAATAACGCGCCACTGGAAAGATTTTTTTGGAACCGCCAAGAGGAGGAGGAAGAAAAAAGACGAAGCACCAGTTTTCAGAAGTTCGTGGGGATATTTCCATTTAGGATTCTGAACGGAGTTTTGCTACAGAAAACGTAAGTAACTTTTAACAATCTGGTGTTGGTAACTTATTTTGATAATAATTGTGAAGAAGAACGATATTATAGCTTCTGTTGTTATCCTTTGAATATGTTTCAAACTATATGCGTGAGTACTAGTGTAGCAAATGGTTTTGGCACCATATTTTTTTTCTGAAGGCTGTCAAGGTAAGAATACGTAACGTTATAAATGGTAATAGTATTAATCACTGTGCCTTATGCCATAGGCCCAGATTCCGTTGGTACTTCGGGGTCGTAGCACCCACCGAGTCATGTTAGCATGGTTAGCACCATGGATGTAGCAGCTAATAGGCGCATGGTTAGCATCATGGTTGTAGCAGCTAATCCGCGCCATACATACAGATTATGTTCAAGTGTATCGGGAATATGAACTCAGTTTTCAAATGGCGTTACCGTTGAGGCACATTTATTAACTATTAAAATATGTCTGTCATGGTTGTTTTTCATTATTAATATATATATATATATATATATATATATATATATATATATATATATATATATATATTTTTTTTTTTTTTTTTTTTTTTTTTACACAGATCATGCTGCTGCGTGTTTTGTTTGGTGGGGAGCAGAAGTACGTGAAACTTTCTGATCTAACATTTGATGCATTCGTGAGAGAAGGTTAGTACGTTAGTAAAATATTTTCACTACTTTTTTCTTGCATGAGAAACCCATCTTGCATTAAGTAATTTTTTCTTTGCTTTAAAGGAAAAGTCCAGTCATCAAGGAAAAATCAGTGGGTCATTATCTATACCTTAAATTAATACTTTCGTGTTGATGTAATGAATTTAGCGTAAAAAAGTTAAGTTAAAAAAAACAAACATAAATTGTCGTCTCGGTCACTGAGCCTGGAAGCGGATATTATTGCCCAAATATGGTAACTCCTCACTCCTGACATCACATCCTGACATTCCGTTGCGGTAAGGCACTGCACTTCACAAGCTAAGGAACTATTCTACACAGCTGTGATCAACAACAATTATTTCCGATTTTGAGAGGACTTCACAGTTGAAATTCGCGAGAGCTATTGTTAAATTAACAATGCCCACGTGCATGGCAGTTGGACGTTCCAATACATTGGGTAAAAGTAAAAAAAATAAAAAATAAAATTGTTTTTTTCCTTTCCAATTTATGATCCACCACGGGTTTGTCAGCAAGAGGGAGGATTTAAGTTACTTTCAGCAGTTTCAATTCTGATTATGACCGGACTTTTCCTTTAACATGTAAAATGTTGTACTGGACTGAACTCACTGGCATTTTGTAAAATTAGATGGGTTACTTATTTCACCCTTTGTTTATCAGCAGTAAATGTTTTTATTTTCACTTCTTTAATATATATATATATATATATATATATATTTTTTTTTTTTTTTTTGCTTTAGCGTGCCTGAAATTTAACATTCCAGAAGGCAGACAGCAAGATCTGAAGGTGTATGACCAGTCTGATACAGAAGTTGATGTAGATGTTTTTGATGAAATAGTGGATCAGTCACCTGGAACCTTTCGAGTTATGTTGAGCCACAAAGAAGATCCTGGTAATCACTAACAATTCACCAATGCTAATTTAATTTAGGAGCTGGTTTGGGAGCATTAGAGTTCTCCTAAACAGGCTGTTGCTTTACTTTTTGCAGGTGCTGTTCTATCATCATCATCTTCATCTTCAGTCGCATCTGATGATACTATCATTCTGAATTTCACAACGTGTGACCCATCAGAAGAAGAAGCCACTGCTGAAGGAAGTCAACCTAAAAGGCCATGTCACATAAATTATGAGGCGAAAGCGGTAAGTTATTACATTTAATTTATCATTGTTTATGTTAGGGCTGGACGATATAGAAAAAAAGCTTATCGATAAACAAAAATGCATATTGATCGATATTTAAAACCATATTTATGTGCAGCTCTGCCTGGACATTTTATGATATTGCTAAACGATTTAATTTTAATAAAGAACACAAACACTGAATTCCAATTAAATCTTATTTATATTTAACCAACTTTTTTAACCATAACAGATTTTTTTTAAAGAAAAATAACCTAAGAGACCTGAGTTATGTTATTAAATACTGACAAAGAATAAACTAAAGTGACCAGAAAAGTGACCAAAATAAATAAACCAAATAAATAAATAAAATAGCCTATTTAGGTGGGAATAGTACACTAGTTACTCTTCAGGTTTCATTCTCTTTTTATATAGTCAATTGAGAGGCTGACGCAGGGCTGAGGTCTGAGGTTGTGGCGTGTAAGGACACAGATTGCAGCTCATTTTGCACTGATTCTCTGCACTAGTTGCACAATTTAGGGAGCGCTGTTAGAGAAAAACTTGCGTCCCAGAACGTCGTATCGCGGATCAAGAGTGGCGAGGATTTGTTTGAAGCCAGATTTTTCAGCTGCAGACAACAGCAGTATGTCCATCACTATTAAGCATGTTACTGCATGCGTGATGTCCTTATGCCGCCAGGATGCTTTGTCATGTTATCACAAAGAAGGGAGCCCAGTTTAGCTGCTATACCTGCTTTGTTTTGGAAGAAATTCCAGAAGATTCCTACGAAGACCGCCGCTCCTTGCTGCGACATATTCACATGCTCTGTGTTGTGGATTGAGAGGGCGGGCTTTGTGACGGCGTGCCTGGGTCCGCGATTACGATTGGTTGAGAGGAAGTAGTGACTGTAGCATCAACTAATATGATAGGCTGAAAGGAAGGAAGGAAGGAGGGAAAACTGTCTATTGAAGTTTTATCGACCCGTTTTTTTTCTATCACGCCACACGTCTATCGATCAATATATATTGTTATTGAATTATCGTCCAGCCCTAGTTTATGTCCTTTCTACGTTTATTGGTTCAAGAGTTTTTGATTTTTTTCCTCTTTGAAATTGAAGTTGATTGAAAAAATCTTGACAACTAAGCCTGGTGGTGAGCGTATCATGCAAGAGTATGCAAGAACTAAATGCTTGACAGATGCAACCAGAAGACAGATGATAAACATCCTTACAGCTGCAATGACAGAAGCACATGGGTAAGAATCATACACTTAGACTATAAAGAAACATTTTGGTTTTGAATTGGTTTTTCATTCTTTTTTCAAACATCAGTTTAGTGACTCATTGTTTGATCATATATCAGATCATCCCCTCCTAAAAGCGTCAGAGTGATGTATGCTCAGGGGATCGTTGCCCTATTTCCCTATCTGGAGGACCCGTTTTCCAAACGTGGATATGTAAGTAAAAGGGTCTTAGCAACATTAAGCATGTATATTTACCTTCAATGATGTTTATGGAGTGGTAAGTCTGCTTGTATTTATTGACATAGGAGCATTACTATGATCCAGAGAGCGGTTCAGGATACCTTGCATGGCGTTTAAAGACCATTCAAAGAAAAACTGCAGAGGAAAGGGGTGCCTCAGGTAGCAAATCTCCTAAAAGTAAGTTTTCTCAATAGTGAGTATATGTAAAAAAAATTAAAATCTGTGGCTTGGAGTAAGAAACTTTTTTGTTTGTTTGTTTTTAGGTGGTGGACCAGGTCATGGTCAGTCCAGGGTTTTCACTGCTGTAAAAGTGCTGTCAGATGAGGAAGTGGAAGCAGCTATTGCTGTTTTGAAACACTCTGCTGATGATGACACTGTCCGTGAGAAGATGAAGGCTACCTTCCATTACCGTCATTCAATGGTCAATGATGAAAAGAAAGCAACAAATGTCTTCTCTGTCTTTCCACGGTTTCTGGACACCCCAGGACTGGTAAGACAGCTTTATTTTTTACACTACTAAAATATTCAGTGACAACATTCATAGAAGTTTGTCCTGTAACCTGTGTATTACCAGTTTGAACCCAAACTCTTTCTAAATTGTTATGTCCTTGGGGATGACAATTTACCCGCCTTGCCTGCTGGTGACGCTCAGAAGGCCCGGTGGCACAAGCCACATGGCAGCATTGCTTATGTCAGTCTTCCCTTGTGCAACTGTGGCTACAATGTAGCTCACCAGCATCAGCGTGTGAATGACTAAATGTGGTGTAAATCACTTTGGGGTCCTCTGGACTTCATAAAGCACTGTACAGATACAGGCCATTCACCGTCTTATCACTGTGTGAAATGCTTTTATTTATGCATTTCAGATAGAACAAGATTTCAGACTCCTGTTTGGCGAAGGCACTGCCAACAAATTTTTGGAGAAGTGGCCCACCAGTCTCAAATCCAAGGTTATAAAGGAAAGCCATGGCCTGGTACCCACCAATGAGCTCTTGAATTTATTGCGGAATGCAGAGTTGGCTGCTGAAGCTGAGAATGGTATGTTGGTCCTCTACATAATTGTGACAAATTCATATGTTAGTGGGATGATGGTAACCTGAAGCATTTGGCCTGTAGGTTGGGATAGTGACATGTCTGCTATTTTGCTTCTGCTGCATCTGCTACCACCATCTGCACAAGGACGAAAGAGGCCGGGTAAGATGTCTGCATCTCAAGCAGTGGATCACCTCATCAGATTTCTAAAGGTACTGGTAAGCAGTTGTTTAATGAGAAAAATGCATAATTCAGTCTCTTCATTTTCATAATTAAAATTTTTTATTCTGTCTGATCTTCATTCAGAAATTTGTCACTAAATACTTTTGTCATGTTTTTATTTATTTTTTTTAATGTAGGTTGGAACCAGTGTACAACTGCATCTTGACAAGATCACGCATCGTACCCAACCCTACCTCCTTGCCCAGGGATCCATCCAAAGCAGTATTCACACATTCTTCATTGTGATTGACAACTATGCTATTCCATGTAAGGCAACATGTTCAGTTGGAGCTCTTGATGAGCTCTTTAAGGCCCATTATGTGTTTGGTACGTCATACAGTGCTCCCTTGACCAACTTCTTCACCTTTCTCCAAACAACTGTTTACAACATAAATGTTGGAGAAACAAAGGAAACTCCCAGAGTAGCCGAGTTGAGGGCAAGAATGCTCCATTAGCGTGACATCAAACAATGCAGTGTTTCATCTGCAAATGTGACAGTGACACACCAAACAGCCTTGTTAAGCACCTTAAACTAATCCATGGCCTTTGTTCTGGCAGGACTCTCCATATTAAATGTGGTCAAGTAGGATGTTCACGTTCTTTTGGTAGCTTTTCTGGTTTTAGAAAGCATCTAAATAGATGTCATCTTAGTGGTTCATTTGAATCTGTAGAAGGTGGGGAGTTTTCACCTTACAAAAATGTTCTGGACACAAGACAGGCCAGAGATGTTGAAATGGTGACTGAATCTTTAGAAGTTGACACAGATTTATCTTCAACAAACATTGTAAATAGTTGTGCATCGGTAATTTCAGATATGGAGGCTGCAGGTGTTGGCCAAAGTTTGGTGAATTCTGTTGTGATTTCCATGGAAGAGATTGTAAAAGACATCCAACATCACGCTAAAGAAACTGTAATAAAGAATGTATTTAGCAGTGAAAGAGACACTGTAATGTGCAAGAAAGTTGAAGCATGTTTTGAAGAACTTGAGAATCCTTTCACTATTCTTAACTCGGAATACAAAAGATCAAAATTTTTGTCAGGCAAGTGGGAAACTGTAAAACCAATTGAATATGTAATTGGATCAAGATTTGACACTAGACGAAATAAGAAGACGGGAACATATGATCAAGTTGTAGTTCAAGACAAGTTCATGTATGTTCCAATTCTATCTACTTTGGAGTCAATATTTAAAAGTCCATATTCTACCGAAATGTTGAAAAGCTCAACTTTTGATGACTCAACACTTAAAGATATTGATGATGGATCTTTTTTTAAGGGTCATTCTTTGTTTTCAACTGAAACGCACTCAGTGCAAATCCAGATGTTTTATGATGATTTTGAGGTAGCAAACCCTCTTGGTTCCAAACGAGGTATTTTCAAATTGGGTGCAGTATATTTTACATTACGTAACTTCTCTCCAAAATGGAATTCTCTTTTGGCTAACATTCACCTTTGTGCCTTGTTTCATGCACAAGATGTTAAACGGTATGGCTTTAGTGAAATTCTTGCACCTATTGTTAAAGACATTAGAGTTTTGGAAACAAATGGAATTTTTATTGCACTGTACGGTTGCCATGTTCTTGGAAGTATTGTGCAGGTTACTGGGGATAATTTAGGCCTACATAGCTTGTTTGGTCTGGTTGAGTCTTTCAGTGCAAGGTATTGTTGCAGGTTCTGTTTGGCTGAAAAAGATGACTTCCAAACAGAATTTTCCGAAGATTCTTCCAAAATAGTGCTGCGCACCAAAGAAATGCACACTGCACACTGCCAAGAAATTTCTTACAATCCCTCTCTTCCTTATATTTTTGGTGTGAAGCGTTCATGTATTTTAAATTCACTTATGTTTTTTCACACAACTGAAAACTTCTCAGTTGATGTGATGCACGACATTTTTGAAGGTATTGGCCAGTATGAGTTGAAAATTTTGTTTGAGTATTTTAAAGAACACATTACATTGGAGGAACTGAATTTGAGAATACTAACTTTTGACTATGGATTCATGGAGAGGAACAACAAGCCAGTGGCTGTGAATTTATGTGGAGAATCAAATGATCTGGGACTAAATGCAGTACAATCATGGTGCTTGCTGAAGAATGTTCCTCTCATGTTTGGAGATCTGGTAACATCTGATAATCCACACTGGGGCCTCCTCCTTTTACTACTACAAATTGTGAATATTGTTCTTTCTCCAATGTTAACCCAAGGTATGTGTGTATATTTAAAACATTTGATTGTGGATCATCACAAACTGTTTAAAAAGTTGTATCCACAGAAAAAACTTTTACCAAAGCATCATTTTCTCATCCATTACCCTAGGTGCATTCAGAAAATTGGCCCTGTACTTCATAGTTGGTGCATGCGCTATGAAGGTAAACACAATTTTTTTAAGAAGCAGTTAAAGTCATTTAAAAACATTACCAAAACACTCGCTAAAAAACATCAAAACTATATGGCACATGTTTGGCAAGCTTCATCAACTTTTAATCGATTGGACATTGGACCAGGGAAAATGGTATCTTTATACATGGTAAAAGGAGGTTCTGACATTGCTGAGGCAGTGCGAGTGCCTCTAGAGGTTCAAGTTATGAAAGTGAACTGGGCAAAACACAGTGGATTTATTTACCGTCCTCATCTGGTTATTTGTGGCAAAGTTGAATTTGAAATGCCTGTCTTTTACCAGATTGAGTCTGTCTTCATAGTTAAAGACAAATTGCTGCTGCTTACATTGCCTTTATGTACAGTATCCTTTCATGAACATTTTCATGCTTATGAAGTTACTAAAATGATGCAAGGTTTTGTTGCGTTTGATGTCAACCATCTATGTTATCCGAAGCCCTTTGACATACAAATGTCATATAAAGCAAATGACACTGCTCTTTTTGTTGTCCCATATTGCTATCTTTGGTGAACATTGTTTTGAAGATGGTTAAAATGACACTATTACAGTAATGTCACTGGATCATAAAGTTGAATAAATGTCTCTGAATTTAAAACTTTGTGATCATTGTGATTGGTAGATTTTATTAAAGCCATATAAAGCTAAATTTTAGCATTATATGGTATATGTGTAAAAAAAAAAAAAGGGGGGGCGGAAACATTATATATTTTTAAGTAATTTTAGTGTAAAATTTACTCTATAAACATAACAGTATTACTCTGAAGGGTGTAAACAAACAATAGTGTTAAATAATTTGACTCACTGACTTGTTGATTTTGACACTAAAATGAGTAAAATTAACTCTGAAAATTTGACACTGGCTATAGAGTACATTTTACACTATTTTTGAGTGGGACCAAATATTATCTGAAACGAAGTTAAACTCAACTCTATAGGTGTTAAAGTGACACTTTGTTTTTGGGTTCCCCTTATATAGGAAATTTTTGGCCAATCTGTATAATCTGACCCAATCTCTATAATATGATTGAATTTGACTTTGTAAAGTGCCTTGAGATGACATGTTTCCTGAATTGGCGCTATATAAATAAAATTGAATTAAATTGAATTAATTCACAGCATTGAAGTATAAAGGTCTATCAAGTCAAAACTTTCCCGTGCAAATTAAAGTTGCACAAATATATAATGATATGACAAACGAGATGCAGAGATAATATGCAGCCTCACAACAGCTTCATCATAAAATGTCTGGATACTAAAATAGCCATCCTGTTATCCAGAAAATACACATATTTTTAAATCATGAAATGCAAAATACCATATCCAGAAATGTGTAACTACTTGAATCTAAAGTGTACAACATTAGGAAAACATGCAAAATATGCAATTATATTGGCGAATGTTGCAATAATATGATTTACAATAAGTGAAAAAGTCTTTTTCACTTTTTGTGAAAACATAATTCCTAGACAATTAGTATTCTATGCAGCTATCGGGAGGAAAATGTAGTGAAAAAGTTGCTTCTGGAATGAGATCTACTGTTTTGGTAAATAAACAACTTAATGGTGGTTTCTTACCCGCTTGACTAACTTCCCACCTCTTTACTTTTAAAAACTGTTTTTTGCTACATTAAGAGTCCTCCAATATTTACAGCCATGAATGCATGCCACTTAATATCAGCTAAACTATATTGCAGTTCAAGCAGTTATTTATGCCATTTGCATTTTACACACTATTATTGCGAAAATTATACATTTGCTACACAATGTGCTCTCGTCAAATTCAAGAATGCAAGTTTTAAAACAAGACAGAAAAAATCAGCATGAGCGAATGTTTATTGAACTAAAATATATATTGTGTCATGGTGTAGTTTTTGGCCTGCCACCACTTTCCATCTCTCATGCAGACCAGTTCTCATTCCACCTTCTCATCAGTTCCACCTGATGTTCCTAATCTCAGTTCACCTGCCATCCTCCCTACTTAAGCTCCCTTGAGTCTGCTCTCCCCTGCCGGATCGTCTTCACCCAAACCTCGTCTGCCAGTCAGAGCTTCCCACGTCTGCCAGTCAGAGCCTCCCACGTCTGCCAGTCAGAGCCTCCCACGTCTGTTTGACAGAGTTCCCTTCGTCTACGCCTGCCTGCCGCCTGCAAGTACTCTCTCTCTGCTGTGATGCTGGTTCTGCTGCTACTCCAGCGCTCCAAGTACTCTCTCTGCTGCGCTGCCGGCTTTACCCCCAACCCCAAGAGCTCCTAGAATTCTCTCTGCTGTGCTGTCGGCTCTTCCTCTACCCCAGCGCTCTCCCACCTGCTCTGGAGGCGTCCTGGTTCCTCAGCGCAGCACCCGCTGTCCTCCAGCTCTCTCCGGTCCACCTGCTCCAGCCATCACCATCCTCCTGGCCCAGCCTGGACTGTTGGTTTTCATCCTCCACTATTCTTTAATTTTCAATAAACCTCCAGAAATAAGTTCAGTGTGTGGTTGTGTTCGGGTTCATCAGAACATTTCATGACATATTGATTTCAACAACAATTGTTTTTTGATCAAAATAACATTATAGTTACTCTTTATTGTGGTTTTCTTTGGATCAATTTCAGCTACTTCAGCATAATATAGATATAAGAGGCATTTTTTGTATGGAATATAGTGTTTTGTTATTTTAAATGCTATTAGAGAAGGCAAATAAAGTATAATTAAGAGCCTCGAGATTCACAGTATCAAAGTCAGATGTTAAGGTGTACAGTATGCTGGAAATGTTTAGTATGTTTTTGTTTAATTTATTAACTCATGTATGTGTTTCCTCCTCCTACGTATGATAAAAGTTTGAAATTAACTTGGTTCTGAAGACATGCTTACTTTATCCCAAAACAATGAATTCAACAACAAAGTAAAAAACATCCAATATGATTTCTTAAGATGAATCATTCAGCTGGATCATAAAAACTATGCTGTTAATTCAACTTTATTCATGCTCATAAATCAATAAATATAGTTGGATTGAGTCTTTCAAACTGTTTTCCAGACAAGTATTTGCGTGTGAAGGTCTAAAACAGTGAATATATTTTTAGAAAGGGTAATGTGTATAAAATAAAACAACTATGTTTCACCATGACCAAGCAACCGCCCCCAGTCAAACCTGATCCCTGCATGCAACTGCACTGTGGTGATAAGTGCGCAGACTGAAGGTATAGAGAGCTGATAGGACAGGGTGAAGTAAAACATCTGCAAATATAACCTAGTCCACTTTTGTTTTTGGGTCCAAATATTTTTTAGAGGTTCAATACATAATATAGAAACGTGTGTTTGATTTTTATTTCTCCATCACATATCTGCATAACTAAAAAAGAGAGGAACCACAGAGCAAGTGGCATTTGGGTCTTACTCTGTGCAGACATCAAGTACAGATAATTTTAGAACTTGATCTAAGCTAAGGAAAAGAGAGTAAAAACTGTTTCTCAAGCTTAACCCACTGTTGTGCCATATAAAAGCCATGATAAAATAATTGATGTCACATTGAATTCTGACCATGCACCATGGAGGAGGGACCAGAAGGGATTCTACCACCCTGCTGCAAAGACAGTCTCTCCGCAGGGTGCCTGCTGTAAACCCAGACCCCTCCCCATTCAGGATCTCTTCAGACTGCACCTCTCAGCTCCATTCAGTCTACCCCTGGCCAGAGATCCAGTCCTCATTCTGCTCCGACCTGGGACTCTAAAGGAGGGGGCCGCCCTGCAGGAGCCATGCATAGGACCTGGAAGAGGCCACGAGCTGAGTGAGACATGAGCCTCCCTGAAACTCAGTTCCTCCCGGGCATCGGGAGAAACTGCCTGCCGATTCAAAGATAAGTCTCTCACTTCTGCTTAAAAACAGATGCCGAAGTGCACAAATATGTCTATGCCAGCTTTGTTTTGCTTTCTCAGCGGACTCCAGACGGAGCTGGTTCCAAGCAACGCAGAGCAAAAAGCCGGCAGAAGGACCCACTTTTGCATACTGAGGAAAACCTGCTGAAATCGTAACTGCAACCGGGTCAGAGGCTGCCTGAAGGACATCCAGGCCTCGACCGATGCTCCACGCTTTGGCAAGCTCATGGCCACATTGCTGCTGCTAAGCCGCCAGCCCGCTGCTGGACAGACCAACGATTTTCTCCGCTTTTCATTGCCTTCCTTGGATGACCAAAGTGGACCGAACTCACACGAGGCACCGACAGGTTCGGCAGAGAGATCCAAAGGGAAAGGTTACATGGTCATTGGGAAATGTTTGTGTAACACGTTCACATTCCGTTAGCCCCTTTAAACAAAGGGGCTAACGGAATTAGCTCATGCTAGCATCCTGTTCCATGGCATTGCCAATATGGTTCAAATGTGTTTTATGGTTATAACAAACGTTATCTCCACAGGGGTCTCATAAATTGATGGGATATTAATGTTTATGTTATCCGGCCACTCAGTATGACTAAAATAAAAGCCGAAGCTTTTAAAGTCAGCGCCGGAAATCCGCTATCCAAAATGCTATTTAGCTCCTGGTTACATCCGGTTTCGGACTTTCAAAAGGAGCTTGTTTTAAACCATAAGGCTTGTTTGTTTCGCTCCACCGCCGTTCGATAGTGCTATGACCCTTATTCCCGCATTAAGATTGAATATTAATGTCGATTTAAAGGCGTTTGGTTAACTTTAGGAGTAACCGATTTTAGCGACCGATCGCCGCAGCGACCCCTAGCACCCAGAGGTAGAATCGCATATAAAATCTATCGTCCCTAAAGTAAATGATTTTACTATGCAAATCATTCTTTAAAATGTTATTTTCTCAAATAATGTTTTGTGTAACTCAGGATTTGCATTGTGAATGGGTTGAAACACATGCCAAATGTTGTTTTGAATTAGTAAAGCTAATTTAAGCTCATTTCATATTCATTAAGGTGAACTTTGGTTCTTTAACTTAAACAAAATGTTATTTAATCAAATAACCTTTTGTTTAACTCAGGATTCGCTTTGTGAATGGATTGAAAACATGCCAAATGTTGTTCTAAATTAGTTAAGCTAATTTAACTCCATTTCATGTACCTTAAGTCAGATCTGCAGTGAGCCAGGATTCACTGAATTATTCTGATTATGATCAACCACTTTTGTTTTGTCTTTTGTTTTATTTTTGCATGTAAATAGTTCCTTAGCTTAGCTTCTTTTATCTTCATTTTGCTTAGTAGTTTAGTTAAGTTTCACTAGCCTAGTAGAGAGGATTTGTTAATTGAAATATAGTGTTAATTCAGATAAACAGCATTATATAGTGATGTTCTCTGGATGCACTGCATGAAAAGTGAGATTTTCGTCCCCGTAAACTACCGCAGATCTCCCTGATTTTCGGCAGTTAACGACAATTTGCAACCCGCGCTTGTTGCCGTTTTCAGTGCCACAAATTGTCGGAACCGGACTCTGACGTATGTGGAGAGCGATCAGCTGTACTAATGGCCCTAATTAGCATATGAATGCAGCGAACCCGCGCGGCTGGCCAGGTCTGGCTTGAATAACCTACTCAGTATTGGCTGAAACCACTATTTTTAAATAAGTAAAATCGCTCCTGATTGGCAGCAAAACCACACGTGGCCAGGCCAGGCTTGAACGTTCTTACTGAGTATTGGATGGAACCACTTCTTTCAAACAAGTAAAATCACTCCTGATTGGTTGGCAGATCCCCAATAACTTATTTACATATATATACATTTATTTATATATATTTATTATATATATATTTATTTATTTATTCATTCATATTATGCTGTATATTCATGTTATCCTATGTAGGCTACTACACTATAATTAGGCTACCATCAAGGACATGAATGAATTTATACAGGAAATGAACATTTGCCAGGAAGATGTTTATGCAAAGAAAGAGCTTTATTAAAACAAACACCTATATACAACGCGAGGATCCAAAAATTACAACCCCGTGAACTGTCCGTTTGCCTCCTCGGGGTTGTAGGTAACTGCTGGCAGCGTTCTTTCTGAGGCAGGTCCGATGTGCAGACGCCTACTGTGCGTGGCTCTGTACTTCGGCGTCGCCTCTAACCGGGACTGCAGCTTCACACAGAGTTCAGAGAGATCCGGTGTTGTGCGCAATTCTGTTCCCCCGTGAAAATCTGTTTCCCCTGTGTCGGGAATGCGCTTTGCAGCAGGTTTTCCCGGCGCTTCTAATTGATTTCTCGGTAAAACAACTCATATAATCATGTCATGGTTGTAACAGTCAGTTTAATCGGCAGTTGTTTACAAAATTGTAGAATAAAAATAAATAAACTAGGTCTTCTTACGCTGTTTTGTGTTATAAATGGCAAGATAAACGGTCTTTTTCCAACTTTTGTCACTTTAACCTGACAAATAAAAGTAAGCCATAAAACACTATTCCAGCACCTACTGTGTATTTATGATTTTACATTGCTGAAAGAGGAGGATGGGATGGCTGATAGCAGGACACAAACATTATGGCTGTTTCTCAATTCACGAGAATGCGAGCGCGTTCTCGTGAATTGAGAAACAGCCTAAGACTTCCTGAAAACACAAGAGTGTAGACTTCCCAGTACATCCCTTTGTAATATAAAATATGACAGTTTACTGGATTAAGGAAATTTCTAGTATACTACATGCTATCACACATAATTTTTGAGAATTTAAAAACATTTGCTCTTTATTTCCCAAAGTTTTCGGGAGATGTCTGAAAGACCGTTTATTTTTATTTTACAATTTTGTAAACAGCTGCCGATTAAACTGAATGTTACAACCTAGACATGATTATAGGATTTGTTTTACCGAGAAATCAACTAGAAGCGCCGGGAAAACGGCTGCAAAGTGCGCTCCCGACACGGGGGAAACAGACACAACACCGGCCTACGAAATGGCGGCGGCCGTCCAATCCATCCAGAGCCACGCCAACAACGCCATCTTCTTCGCCAGGCTGGAAAACAATTAAATGAGAGTGGTATGAATAAAAATCAAACGCAAGTCACAATAACATTAAACAAGGAAGGAGAAGCAGTAAAAACAAGTCACTTACAGACAATGTCGTCTTTATCAACATCGTGTAAATATGGAATTGCAGACATAGCTCCGAGCAAATAGGAGGTCACCGCCTCGCTCCGGTTCATAGCGCCTGCAATTTGTCTCCGAGTTGTGAAGACGGCGTACTGCTTCCTGTAAATGAAAATACACTTTAATAAAGCTTGTTCTTTTGCAAGGCTACTAGGCTAATCTTAGATTTGGTTGTAGGCTAGGCTACTTTTAGCTTAGCTAGCAGTCACCAAACATATTCTTACCTAAGCTTGGGATTCTGCGCCCGTCTTCTCTTCTTGGAGTTCTCCCGCACAGTTGTTCGACTGCAGAGCCGCCAACTTGTCCTCTATGGACAGCAACCTGGAGTTTACCGAATTCTGCAGTTAAGTGAACCGCTCATTCATATCGGCACTATTAGCTGACGAGACGGTCCACTTCTTCTTCTTCTTCTTCTTCTTCTTCTTTCGGTTTTTATGGCGGTTGGCAACTAACTTTAATGGTGCATTACCGCCACCAACTGGACTGGAGTGTGGTACTGGAGTCTAACCTTCCCTAATAGGTTGCAAACAAATAAAACAAACAAACACACAAACAAACATAACGAAACAAACCAATCAAAACAAAAACAAACAAAAAGATCATACTAAATTATTTTAATTAGTCCTGTATTCCTCAGGAAGCCAATTACATAGTTTACACTCATTTCCCCTGTGTTTTTTTGCAGAATTTCTTCTAAGTTTAGCCTCATCTGTTCTCCTTGTAATTGTAAGACTAGTCTTTGTCTTTCTTCCTGATATTTATTACAGTGTACAATAACATGCTCTATAGTCTCTGGACTACCACAGAATTCAGTTGCCATCAGCATGCTTCTTCATTATTAACAAAGTTTTATTTAGACGTGTGTGTCCATACCTCATTCTAGAAAATACATCCTCCTCCTCCTTGCTTCTGTTTGTATTTCTGCTCTTTCCCACTTTATTCTGAATATTATAGAACTGTCTTCCAGTCTGCCCACCGTCCCATAATGTTTGCCATTTACCCTTAACTATGTTTTTGACCATACTTTTAATTTCTTCTTTGCTGTAGTGCACTTCAACATCTATATTAGAATGTCTAGCTGCTTGCTTAGCACTTTTATCTGCTAACTCGTTACCTATTACTCCTATATGAGCTGGTACAATACCAGAGTTATATTAATTCCTGACTTTATTAGATTATTTGCAGCTTGCAGTATATCATACACAATGTCTTGCCTTGATTTTGACTGAAATGTTTTAATACTGATTAAAGCTGAGCTGGAATCTGAAGCTTGCCTTCCTTGGCCTATTGACCTCCACCCAAAGCAAAGCTAGCCACACAGCAATCAATTCCGCTGTGTAAACTGCTAAATCATCACTCATTCTTTTTCCAACTTTAATGTTTAATTTTGGAATGACATAAGCAACACCCATTCTTTTATCAGTTAGTTTAGATGCATCTGTATATATAGTTAAATCCTCACTATACCTCTCCATTAAAGTGGGACTTATTTTTAGTTCATTAAACCCCATTTCATTTACTTTAACCTGAATGACCCAACCAAAACTTCTGACTTGAACATTTCCACGCTCTTGGCATTGCTTCAGTACCGACTGACTCATATGAGACAGTCCACTGATAGCAATCAGCAGTTTCTTCTCGTCAGTCTGCGGACTGGCTGAAAGTTGTAGATCGCGTCCAAGAGGAGTTGAAGGGGAGTTGAATGCGAGACATGGGTAAACTCCCCCTGCAACCCTGATTTGCATTTGTATAGCTCACAGCATTTTCATTTACATGTTAAAGCCTCCACTAGAATTAGGAGGAGGGGGGGTCATGAGGGGACCACGCCAAGCAAGGCCCACGACAATTTCTGACAATTCACGGCAGTTTTCGGTGTTGCCTGCAAATTACCGTGAACAGCCGTTAACCTGAACTTCCACGACAATCTACAGTGCCGCATAGTGACGAAAATCACACTTTTCATGCAGTGATGGGCATTTTATTTCTGTTATTATATTCTTGAATTTGAAGAGAAGTTGTCGCTTATTTATTCTATGTGTGTGCAGAGTTTGCTGTTAAAAGATCGCTAGTGCTCGAATTCATCCCTTTCAGCCATTGTCCTGATATCAGCTTAAGAGCTGATTTTCACCAGACAATACTTAACAGAGAGTTATTTATGAAACATTAAATAACTTTAAACAGTGTATAATTACACAACAACTACCTTTAAATATTCCTGACTGTGTCAACATCAAGACAAAGTGACAAAGTGTTCTGAACTCCTCCAGCTAGAAAATGGATGCACCATCACAGAACAACACCTACTTAAAAATGTGTGTGTTCTATAATGCAAAGATCTTGCTGTGTTGTATCTCTGCAGGGAGAGACAAAGAATGGAAGACAGGCAACATACATAGTTGCAGATCAGTCCAAAGAGGCCCCCTAGAGCTGATAACACTGACATGCTTCAAAGAGACAGCAAATGTGTGATAGGAGCCAGCCTGGGAGAAAGAACAGGCTAGAACAATATCAGGTAGGCATTTATTAGCAGAGCTTTTTTTAGTTTTCAGAAAGGCTTTAGATTAAAGTATCTTATGGGTTGCACAGTCAAATAATTTACAGCAATATTTTGAGTTATTTAGTCTTTCATAAGAGAACCAAAATGGGGGTTAATTTTTCCAAATCTTATTTTCATTATGCCATTCATACATTTATAAATGTCACATGGGCAAGCTAAATATACTGCTCAAAACTAAAGGGAACACTAAAATAATACATCATAGATCTGAATGAATTAAATATTCTTATTAAATACTTTGATCTTTACCTTTTTGAATGTGCTGACAACAAAATCACACAAAAATTATCAATGGAAATCAAATTTATTAACCCATGTAGGTCTGGATTTGGAGCCACACTTAAAATTAAAGTGGAAAAACACACTACAGGTGGATCCAACTTTAATGTGATGTCCTGAAAACAAATCAGAATGAGGCTCAGTAGCATGAGTGACCTCCACGTGCCAGTATGATCTCCCTACAACGCCTGGGCATGCTCCTGATGAGGTGGCGGATGAGCTCCTGAGGGATCTCCTCCCAGACCTGAACTAACACGGCGGTGTAACGTGGGGTTGGTGGATGGAACGAGACATGATGTCCAAGTTGTGCTCAATAGGATTCAGGTCTGGAAAGAAATGCCATCACACACCATTAATGACCCACTGCCAAACCGGTCATGCTGGAGGATGTTGCAGGCAGCAGGACATTCTCCTTGGCGTCTCCAGACTCTCACGTCTGTCACGTGTGCTCAGTGTGAACCTGCTTTCATCTGTGAAGATCACAGGGCGCCAGTGGACAATTTGTCAATCTTGGTGTTCTCTTGCAAATGCCTAACGTCCTGCACGGTGTTGGGCTGTAAGCATAAGCCCCACATGTGGACGTCGGGCCCTCATACCACCCTCATGGAATCTATTTCTGATCGTTTGAGCAGACACATGCACATTCGTGGCCTGCTGGAGGTGATTTTGCAGGACTCTGGCAGTGCTCCATTCTGTTCCTCCTTGCACAAAGGTGGAGGTAGCAGTCCTTCTGCAGGGCTGTTGCCTTCCTACGGCCTCCTCCACATATCCTGATGTACTGGCCTGTCTCCTGGTAGCGCCTCCATGCTCTGGACACTACGCTGACAGACCCAGCAAACCTTCTTGCCACAGCTGGCACTGATGTGCCTTCCTGGATGAGTTGTATTACCTGAACCACTTGTAGGGGTTGTAGACTCTGTCTCATGCTACCAATAGAGTGAAAGCATGTACAGCATTCAAAAGTGACAAAAAAATCAGTCAGAAAGCATAGGAACTGAGAAGTGGTCTGTGGTCACCACCTGCAGAATCACTCCGTTATTGGGGGGGGGGGGGGGGGGGGGGGGGAAGGGGGTCTTGCCTATTAAGCCTATTCAGTTTCCAAACTAAATATTTAGTTTCTAGCCTAAACATTTAATTTTCTAACAAAATATTTTATTTTCAAACTAAGTATTTTGCTCTAAATTAAATATTCTGTTCCCAAACTAAACATTTATTTTGTTAAATAAATATTTAATTTGCAAAGTAATATTTAGCTCAAAATTATATATTTAGTTTCGAACTAAATATCTAATATGCTACTTCACTTGCCGAAAAGCGGAAGTGCACTGCCAACATAAAAGCTGGATTCTGCAATCTTTATAAGCTCCTGGCAAGACTGAATCGTTTCAGTCATTATTGCTCATGAAACCTATTTGATCTCAGCCAGGTCACAAACCTATTGGTGGTTGAGTGAATCTGTAGATTAAGGTGACAAGATTTCTGCAATGAAATTTGGGGTTTAGGAGTATGAAGGCTGACCGGGGTGGGGCAACGCTGTGCTCATTCTCATTTTTACAAGGCTAAAATTGGGGACATTTCCAGGGACAGTTTTCGCTGGGAACAGGCTGTTTAAAACTAGGGACTACAGTGAAATACTGCAGTCAAGCAAGCCGATACTTGGAAATATGCTTTCAAGCCAGCCAATGTTAGCTCTCCGTTAAGATTAGTTTCTCGCATACATGGTGCATTACAGTAAGAGAGTAAGGGGAGACTTTGCAGGCGAAAATGAAATAAATAAATGGACTGGAATTATATAGCGCTTTTCCAGTCATGCTGACCACCCAAAGCGCCGTACACTATAGCCACATTCACCCAAATGAAGTGCCTTGCCCAGGGGCACATCGACATATGGCAAGGGGAAGCTGGAACCGAACCCACAACCTCCTGATTGTCAGACGACTACTCAACCCAACAAGCCACAGTCGCCCAAGAGAAAAGGAGAAGCATAACCCTCAGAAAATTTATATGTATGAAAAGGTTATTACTTTAACGAAAACATACTATAACCAGAATAATCTGATGATCTTTCCTGATCATCAGTCAATCACAAGCACATCATAAGATGCTACCTGGGTCTATGTATGACTATTTTCTCAAGGGCATGCACCTTCTAACTTCTCACTCACATCTATGGCGAATATAAAGTTTGTGACATGGAATGTGCATGGGGCTGGCACCAGAGAGAAAAAAATGAAGATTAACCATCTTACTAGATTAAAGGCAGATGTTGTCTTATTGCAAGAAACCCACAAATCAGCTACAAATGCAAGTGAGCTTAATTCACCTGAGTTCCCTAATGTGTTTGCGGCCTGCTATAACTCTAGACCGAGAGGTGTAGCAATCTTAATCCACAAAAACGTTAGTTTTAAAATATTAGATAAAACTATAGATCCTGAAGGTAGATACATAATAATTAAAATAGCTATCAATAACCAGAAGTTATGTATTGTCAGTATATATGGTCCAAATGTTGACGACCCCTCTTTTTTCCACCAATTCATCCTTGCACTTTCAAAACACGGGGATTGTTCACTAATTATAGGAGGTGACTTCAACTTTGGTTTAAATAACGATATAGACAGGTTGAATAAAACAGGAGCTCAGCGTAGTTGGCAGTCAGTAAGTGTAGTCAAACAATACATGAGTGATTTTGGTCTTTGCGATGCATGGCGTTCTCTACATCCTAATAGTAAAGAATACACTTTTTTCTCAAATGTTCACCATTCGTACTCTCGTCTGGACTACTTTCTAATAAGTAGCTCACTGCTGTCGGTTGTTGCAGAGACGGTAATTCATCCTATTGCTATCAGTGATCACGCTCCTGTTACTCTCACCTTAATTAATAAAAAAATAACCACACAAAACAAAAGCTGGAGATTTAATACATCACTGCTTAAAGATGAAGAATTTATAAAATTCATTAAAGAACAGTGGGCCTCATACTTAGAATACAATGATCAACCAGGTACATCGGCATCGATATTGTGGGAAGCTGGAAAAGCAGTGATGAGAGGTAAAATAATTTCTTTCTCATCTCATAAAAAGAAAAAAGAAAACAAAAAGATTCAGGAATTAGAAGAAAAACTTAAGTTACTAGAATCCTCTCAAGAAGAAGGAAAGTTAGGTAAAATCCGTGAAGTAAAATTAGAACTAAACCACTATATTGAAAAGCAAAATAGATTTCTAATACAAAGACTCCGAATAGAAAATTTTGAACATGGCAATAAGTCAGGAAGCTTTCTAGCTAATCAGCTTAAAATAAATAAGGAGAAAACTACTATATTTGCAGTTACAGATTCAACTGGTAATACAGTAAGTGAACCGGAGTGTATAAATAATACCTTCCGCGATTTCTACAAATCTTTATACACACCACAGATAAATCCATCAGAGAAGGATATTAAGCAATTTCTGGATAAAATTACACTTCCTAAATTATCAGATAACCAAAGAATGACACTGGATTCCCCGCTGACAACAGCTGAAACCCAGGAAGCTCTTAAAAGCATGCCTAATAAAAAGGCTCCAGGTCCAGATGGATTCCCCACTGAGTTTTATAAAGAGTTCTGGAATATTCTAGCCCCAACGTTCCACAGAATGTTGCAGGAAATACAGGAAAAAGGTAGATTTCCAGCTAATATGAATTCTGCCACCACCAGCCTTCTGCTCAAGCCAGACAAAGATCCTGTGTTGCCCACTAGTTATCGTCCCATATCCTTAATTAATGTGGATATTAAGATAATCTGTAAAGCTTTTGCAAAAAGATTAGACAAAGTAACTCCTCTCATAATACATCCAGATCAAACTGGTTTCATCAGAGGAAGGCAGTCATCCACAAATACGCGCCGATTACTTAATTTAATTGATTATTCCTACAGTAAAAACATTAAAACCAATATATTGTCTTTAGACGCAGAAAAAGCTTTTGATAGAGTAAATTGGAAATTTTTATTCGCTACTCTTCATAAATTCGGTTTTGGCGATTTATTCATAAATTGGTTAAAAATTCTATACAATTCTCCAACAGCCTGTGTCAGGACAAATAATCAAATATCTTCCAGTTTTTGTCTACAGAGGGGCACCAGGCAAGGATGCCCTCTTTCTCCATCACTTTTTGCCATCTTTATAGAACCTCTAGCAGCAACAATCAGACAAACAAAAGCTGTAAAAGGTATAAAATGCATGAAAATAGAGCATAAGATTAGTCTGTACGCGGATGATGTATTACTTTATCTCCAGCATTCAAATAATTCTCTTTTACAAGTAATTAGAATACTAGAATCTTTCTCTAAAGTCTCAGATTACTTGTTAAACTGGTCTAAATCTACGGTACTGTCAATTAATTGCTCTCTCGAAAACTCCCTAGATTTACAAATGCAATCAGGAAATATTAAATATTTAGGTATTACTGTGTCGAATAAATTAACGGATTTAATTAAACTTAACCATGCCCCACTTTTAAACAGGATAGAAGAGGACCTTGAAAGATGGAAATCGCTTCCAATCACACTTATGGGTAGGGTAGCTTCAATAAAAATGATGGTCCTACCTAGAATTAATTATTTATTTTCAATGGTCCCCAATAAACCATCATCTGACTGGTTTAAATCTCTAGACTCTGCCATTTCTAAATTTCTTTGGAAAGGTAAACCCCCACGTATTAGCTTAAAGACAATACAGAAGACTAAAGACAGGGGAGGATTAGATCTGCCTAACTTCCATAACTATTACTTAGCAAATAGGCTACAATACATCTCTAAATGGATAAAAAATAGTCTTTTAGATGAGCCTTGGTTAGATATAGAACAGGAAATGTGCAATAATATCATGATTTCAGATCTGCCGTTTATTAGCTCAAATATAAAACGGCATACATGCTTCAAAAATATCAACATTAGTTCTACTCTAACAGCATGGTGGGAGTTTCTTAAAATGACAAAGTCATCCCTTATCCCATGCAGTCGTACACCTATCTGGAATAACCCTGATATCCTACAAAATAATAAAATGATAAACTTTACATACTGGAAGAATAAAGGTATTAAATATCTGGAACATCTACTTGACGGAACCGAGTTCATCCATTTTGCGAAACTAAATATGCAATATGGCATTAGTAAAAATAAATTCTTGGAATATGAACAACTTAAATCTATAATTAAAAATAAATATAAGCATATTAATGGTGGTTTTCAAATCCCAACTAATATATTAGAGTTCCTAGATTTAACCCCCCCCCAAACTACTGTCTAAATCATATAGGACACTGACTAAAATAGATGATTCGATATCTCTTCCTATAATGAAGTGGGAAAATGATTTATCAGGCACCTTTGAACAAAATTTCTGGGCTCAGACATGTCTAAGAACTTTCAAATTGACTAGAAACACCAACTTACAACTAATACAATACAAAATCCTTCACAGAGTACACTACACAGGACAAAGATTATTCAAGATGGGGTTGGCACAATCTAATATCTGCCCACACTGCATAGGAAATCATCCTGATAATTATTTTCATGCGTTATGGTTATGCACACCAGTCCAGAGGTTCTGGACACAGATATGTAAGGACTTATCAAAGTGCTTGAGCTATAAAATTACACCTTCCCCATCAGTTTGCTTGCTCGGTAATTTTGAGGAAAGTCCTCTGAAAAAAGAAATAGTTTACATGGTTTTCACTGCTTTATGTATCGCAAAGAAAACTATCCTCATGAATTGGAAAAGTAAACAAAATCTCAGTATCAATCAGTATAGAGATCTTTTGTTGGATCATATTAATCTAGAGAGAGCACCTGCTTCCCCATCTGATTGGTCTCTTTGGGCTCCTCTGATCAACACCATCACTTAGTGGTATAGGGGGCGGTGGGTTGCTTCCTGCAGGGCGCAGTGGCTGGATGGAGGGGTTCCTGGGGCCCTGGGGGCGCTTGGAGTGGGGCGCCTGGTGGATCCGGCTCCGGGGTCTGTTGCCCCCATCTGGGAGGAGCTTGGGAGGCCTACGGGTGGCCTACAGCAGCCGCTTGCGGCGCTCTTTGGGAGCTGCGTGTTGACGGACGTGGGTTACTGACCTGGTGGCTGTGCTGCCGCTGGGTGGGGCCGGGGTGGGTCGAGGGGGTCTGGGGTCCCTGGGGCGCGCCGCCCTCGGGCGGGGGCCCCGGCGGCGCGCCCCAGGGTGTCCGCCCCTGCACGGGGCCTCGGGTGCGCTGGGGGGCCTCGGGGCCCGTTGGGCTGGTAGGGGGGCATGGTCATTAACATCTCTGGGCAGATGCTCTTCTCCTTCATAGGATAGGCACTCTGCCAGTGGGGGGGAGGGGGAAGGAGGGGGAGTAGGGACCTACCCAGCCTGGATGTCTACTGTCGAATGCATGGTGAGTTGTGTGAACGTTAATGTTGGGGAGGGATTAAATCTACGGGTGGGGGGGGGGGGTGGACGTTCTGGTGGGCTTGTGTCCGGCCCCCTGTCCCGGTCCTGGTCCGTGTCGTCTTCCGGTGCGGGTTTCGCTTGGGGGGTGGGGTTTCGGGTGGCTCGTGCGGGCAGTCTGGCCAGGGTCCCCCCCTCTTATTTTATTTATTATTATTATTATTATTATTATTTATTTAGTTTTTTTGGGGGGGGGAAAGCCAGTAGGCTTGGTGGGTGGGCTGGGGGGGGTTGAGGTGTTGGTCCTGGTGGGTGGTTGGCTGGCGGGTCCTGCGGCCTCTCCCTGGCCCCCGGGCTACGGTGGTGCCGCTGGCGAGGCCCCCTTCTCTGGGTGGGGCGTTCGGGGAGCGGGGGTGCCTATTGGAGTCAGTAGGGGAGCTGGCTCCCTGGGATAGCTTCCCAGTCATTTGCTCCCCATCCCCGGACTCCTCCCTCTGCCTGCTCCATCACGCCTCCACACATGTAGGTCCTGGGGGAGGGGGCGTTACTGGAGGTTGCCACTTTCTGGTGACGCCCCTCTCCCCAATTTTATCATGCATCTTAGACACCTTCACTTCAAACATTTTCACATCGCACACTCATGTAGGCCATGGTGGGGGGGGGGGGGTGGGGGGAAGACGTCTGAGGGGGGCTTATGTTGTGTGAGCCTCACCTCGGACGGCTCCCTTCACCTCCTCTCCCACTTAGACATTGAGGGTTCTGGGCAGTCGCCCGGAGGGGGTGCGCTGGCAACAGCTTCCTTCCGGAAGGGGGGTGGGCTGTGCCGTGCATCTCCTTCGGCGCTCCCAGTTTTTAAACGCACTTGAGAACAACATGCAACAACACAACATCTGAGCGGGCGTAGGGAGGATCGGGGTCTTCTGCACACCCCCGTTCTCCGATGGCGGCAAGGAGTCTGGGGCCTGGAGGAGGTGCGGGCCACTGTGTCCGGGGTCTTGGCGGGGGGCTGCGGTGCGTAGTCAGCGGCTTTCCAGGTCTGGGGCTGATGCCTCCGCTCCCCCCAGGAGGGGCAGGGGGGCAGGGATGGCAAGGGTAAGGTGGGGGAGGGAGGGGGTTTATTAGGTGAGGGGGGCTCGTGCGGGTCGTGTTGGCCCGCCCTCTCTGGGGGGCCCGGTCCGGGGGGCGTCTGGTCCGGGGCCGGGGGTCGGCACAAGCAGTCGTATAGTCGATTTGGGGTGACCCCCCCCCTTTGGTCAGTGTTGGATGCGAGTGTTATGTGGGAATGTGTGTACAGCGTCTTTTTTTTTTTTAATCTGTGTGTGGTGAGTGGGGCACAAGGGAGGGATGGTGTGAATGAGTTTTCCATATTTTTTTTTTTTTCCCCAGGTATGGGTGTGGTCCGCTCCCTCTCCCAAAAACATCTCAAGTCTCCGCTAGGTGCGGAGCCCATCCCCCCACGTCCTGCCCTCCTCCACTTCGTTGGCGGGCGCCTTGGCCCTCTGGCGCGTTGGTTGGCTTCGGGTTTGGGGCGGGTTCCCGGGCGTGCGCCGGCCCACTCCCGGCGGCCTCTTCGCGGGGCCTGGCCCCCCGGGGGGCGGCCGGGGCCCCCGTCGCGGGGGCGGGGCGCCCCTGGGGCCTCTGGCCCCCGGGGCCCATGGCCGGGACCACTCCAGCGGGGCTGGCTGCCGGCGGAGCCCGCGGGCTCATCCCCGCGGCTCTTGAGGGCGTCGGCGTTGCGGTGGCTGGGGGATTTCCTCGGGGTCGTCTCTGCTCCTTCTTTGGGGGGGGGGGGGGTTGCAGATATCCTGTGTCGGCCCCTCCTGGGCGACCTGCTTTAGGGGCCCCTTTGGGAGTCCGGGGTTATGGGTCCCCTGACTCCTGCCTCTGTGCTCGGGGAAGGCGGGCCTTTGGTTCTCCACAACCAAGCTATTTCCTTTTGGAAAATTTTCACCTAAACTAGTGCACTCTCACAAACTCCCACAGGTGCTGGGTCCCAGGTATTAAGTGTTCACTTATATACAGTAATCTTATAATTTATTTATTTATTTATTTATGTTCTTTCACTTTCTTTTTTCAAGTATCACATTACACATGTCAGCTTACATAATAATATATATGATTTAGCAATGGCATCTAGGTGTTATTCGGTTGTATTTGTTGCTTTATGTCTGTTGGTTGTGCTGTTCTTTTTGCATCTCTCTTTCCAGGTGACGGAGCAGACGGAGAAGGTTTTATCATTATCTCCCTTTTATCTCCTCTTTCTTTCACCTCTACTCTTTTTTTTTCTTTCTCTTTCACTTCTTGTTCTTCCTTTACTCTCCCATTGTCATGTCCATATAATTTGAAATTCTCCTTGCAGGAATCACAATAAAGCTATTTACAAGCATAAATCAAGTGGAGCACTATGGCGAAAGCTGTTCGCTCCACTTGTAAAAGCAAAATCTGTCGAGCTCTATCTGGCATTGAGACATCAATTCCTATTGCCACATTGCTAGACAGGACACTGGGAAAAAATAAAATTAAAAAATAAAAATTAAAAAAAATTAAGAAAAAGAATAAATATTTCATATTTTTACTGTAGATGTTTGGAGAAACACCAAGTCAGTTCCTTAATGCCATCTATTTTAATGTATAACTTACAATTTATTTTTTCAAGACAGCATAAACAAAAATGTCTTTTATAAAAAAGAGATTAACAGCCATAAAACAAATAAATATTAACTTCCTCTCTTATACAAATGCAAACATTTCTCAACAGAAACCATTGAATAAATCTAAAAGTGACACAGCGGGCACTCCCAAACTTTTCTCTTCAGATCTGAGATTTCAGCTGGATCCATCTACAGGCTTATAAATGTTACCACTGATTGCAGGAGCCACATTGAATCTGTAAATATTCCCCACAAATGTAAAGTCAATGAACACCATCAATAAGATAGCATTTTTTTCCAATGATTTTTCAAAAAAAAAATGTTGTTACTTAAGGTGTACACAGTCTCCTTACAGCACATAGACACCAGCCTGCCAGCAGTACTGCACAGATTAATAAAGGTATTAAAAGTGTATAGATGAATGTCTGTGTGAGATTCATATGTTATCTACCAGTTAATGTTCCCATTTGAATTTTTCATAATATTTTCCTATTTTATGGGTATATTACAATTTGATTAATACTAAGGGAATTAATTCAGTTTACCTACATATTCAAGATAATGAAACATTTTATTTCTTAAGACTGTTCTGGACAACGGACAAAAGGCCCTGTTACTGGTGGTTTGGAAGCTGAGCTCATTGTGCATTTATTGTCAATGTCAAACACTTCAATAGAAATGGACATCATTTACTGGTTGTACATAAATAAATGTAAATACTACTCAATAAAATCTTCTATCTCAATAAAAGGTTTTCCTGTGCAAAGGAGCCCTGTTCTTTCCCTTTCTGGTTTTGAGAAAATGTTCTAGTTGGTTTGTGGGGAGATGCCTCCATAACTGCCCTGGCCATCTGTAGGACAGTTATTTCAGGTAATAAATACAGTTCTTGTTCTATAAAAAGAAATCTTCATATTCTTCACCAACAATGACTTTACCAAATTTCAGAAACAAGTTTATTATTATTAATTTTCTGTAGGAAGATTTGGTTATTCTTCGCCTCAGTGACTAAGCCTATTAATACAAACGATGACAAACCAATGGTGTCTTGTGTCAGTGCAATGGTGTCATTATGAATCTGTGCATTAATAATTTTAAACACATTTTATAATAAAATGTTCCTTTTTGATATAAGAAAGTAATAAGTGACAAACAGCAATGAAGACTGTTAGAGGACACTGTTTTATTCACTTGAAATTCCCTTTTTTTATTAATTGTAAAACACAAGCAATTTTAAGTACACCAGGTAAAGGACTGAAAAGAAAATACAGGTAATTATGTTTGTTTTCTTACAATATGCTGCTCCTGTACATCTTTTTAATTGAAACATTAAATTATTGTCAAGAAAGGCTGAACAAGTTTGTATGTTGTTTCACTGTTTTAGTATGGATTCAAGCAGCGAAGTGTTGCATGGTGCAGCTTGAAGGGAGAGCTCAGACCACGAAAGAACTCCATTAATGGGCTGTCCGTTGAGCTAATAACAGCTAGCGCTAGCTTAAAGGTCTGTTGTCTGGGTGGTTTACAACTTCGCTGATGCATGTGAGCTTTGTGTTGCTGTCAAACATCCGTGTTGTATTGTTAGCTTAGCTTGTAGCACCATTACGCTTATGGCAAGCCATTTTAACATAAATTTGGTTTTACCGCCCTTACATTCGAGATATCTCAAATTGTTTTATGACTAGACATTTTAGCAATTTAAGATATCTCTAATTGTATTTTGACTAGTCAAAATACCTATTCGAGATATCTCTAATTACATTCTGACTAGTCGAAATGACATCAGATTTTCCATTGAGTTGTATGGAGACGTCAATTCAAGATATCTCGAATGAATTACTGACTATCTGAAATACCCATTTCAGATATCTACAATTAAATTACGACTAGTCAAAATTACAATTCAAGATATCTTAAATTTAGTTTTGACTAGTTATAATTCTAATTAAAGATATCTCAAATGCCACCATAATTCAAGATATCTTAAATGTATTTTTGGATAGGCGAAATGCAGTCTTGACTAGTAAAAACTAAATTTAAGATATCTTGAATTGTAATTTTGACTAGTCAAAATTCCTTTTAAGATATCTCTAAATGAATTAGAGATATCTTGAATTATTCAACTTTTCCATTTAAGATATCTTAAATTGACATTCTGACTAGTCAAAATGACGTTACTGATATCTTGAATTACGAAACGGCTTGCCATATTTCATCACACATGAACCGGAGGCGTGCGCTTTTGTTTTCAGAGGAGCTAAAGGAGGGTGCTGTAATGCCTTGTGCCGTCGTCTAGCATGTCAAAATCAGGAGCTAGCTGGCTTTACCATAATTTCCGAAGAGGCAGATAGCTTTACCACAGTATAAAAACTACATCTGGTTATTAACTGAACTGGCCCGGCCTGCGGAATATTCCTTATTTCCAGCTTGGACATGAGTCGATAGTAGCGCTTTCAGCCCGCCGTTTTTCAGTGCATTGTGTGTGTCTCGGCAGCAAGTAAATCCGAAATTCTTTGCAAGTTTCTTAAGCATTCTTCAAGTATACTATTTTCGCGCTCTCTGCATATCCCATACTGAAAAAGCTCTTTTTATATTGTGGCATTTTCTTACAATTTTGTCGAAAACTGCCAGCGCCATTGAATGTTCAGACAATTATTTGGACAGCTTACAGCCAATAAGGGGCTTACACGCAATGTCTTATTTCAGATATCTTAAATTGTAATTCTGACTAGTCATAATTACGTTCGAGATATCTTAAATTACAATTATGGATGTGTGACGCTTTCAATGACGAATCCGGTGACGTAATTTGAGATATCTTGAAAGGAATTCTGACTAGTCAAAATGTAATTGAAGATATCTTGAATTATTATTCTTCCTAGTCAGAATGTAAATAAAGATATCTTAAATTACCATTCCGGATAGTCAAAATGTAGTTTTGTCTAGTCAAAATGCATTTTAAGATATCTGGAATGTAATTACGGATAGTCAGACGAAACCGAATTTATGTTAAAACGGCTTGCCATATTACGCTCACAGTCTAACTTCAGCATAAATTTAACAACTTTCAGCGTAACGGGCTGAAATGCGCTAGCAAGAACTTTTGCCGGTTGGAGTTGCTAATTTACCCCATTCTTCCACCCAGGTATGTTCCAAGTTATTCAGCCGGTCATGGATGAAGTTTGTAATTTAATAAATTGGTTTACCAGATTAAATGTCCGTTTTTAGTCTTGGACTCTGTGAAATAAATGTCTAAATAAATGTGTATAGTCCAGTGTGACTTATATGTTTTCTTTTGTATTTATGACGCATTTCTTGACTGATGCGATTTATATTCCAAGCGACTTAATAGTCCGAACAATATGGTAGTTAACAAAAATATGATTCTGCTTTTTACCCTTATGTACCAGCAACAGATGATTTAAATGAAATTTATCAATGAAAGTAAATATAGCAAACCTGTGAGAGGAGAAGATCTGACCCGATGTCAGTCGCAGACAATCAAAAACGTTTGAGTTCCTTAATTCAAATATTTTGTTGGTATGGAGTGATTACGGCCTGTAGAGATGCCTTTGATCAAAGAGAGGCTGTGACACAATTAGCGAGGATCCATGGACTGTTTATTAGAATCTCACTGTCACCTTTTTGCAGCACATTAATGTTTGCCATATTTGGAAGTGTACTATTATTAATAAATAATAGTTTTTTTTCTAAATCATTTACTTTTTAGATGAGTTTGTGTGACAGTTTGATCCACTTAATTGGCTTGTATTGCTTCGCTAAACCCTCTTATGTGGGATCTCTCCTCTAGTGCAGCTGTTCAGTGTCTGATTTGTTATCTTTCAGTCGTAATGCAAAACGATGTTGGAACCACTGTTTCTGTGGAAGCCAAAGTCTTTTCACAACGAGGGAAGTGTGTTAGTGTATTTTAGTCTTCTCTACCTTCAGCTGTTTTATAGCTAGTGGTCCTTGCGCCATTAGAAATGCATCTATTATGAAGAATGCATAAGATTATGAAGAAGAATACGACTAAAATAAAGAAGGTGATGATGATGAGGAACAACAGGGGGAGCAGGAAGAATTTAATTATTTTGAAACTCTATATGGAAAAATGTATGAAGTAGAAAAATATCAAACAACAGGGTATCAATTTCAGGATGTACCACCAAACAGTAACCCTAGCCCACTCAAAACTTTGAAAATGAGTCAAAACACATTTTCTGGACTGCCATTTTAAGGAACTTTAAATTGTTTTTTCTCCAAAAATGCACACTACAATGATGACATATTTATACTATGTTGTATAAGCCTTGAACATATTATTAGTGCCATTAGACATCAGACAGGCCTCTTCCCTTTCTATTTTTAAATCTGCTCTGGAAACTGTCTTTTTCTCATTTGCTTTTGGTGTAGCATGACTGGGCTCTATTTATCCATCATCAGTTTCTTACCACATCTTTTATGTGTTTTATATTTTTTGCGCCATTTTTTGCGGTAAGGCGTATTGTGTCACTTCCTGTTGTCACGGTGTGAAAATTGCGGTCTGTTGCTCCAGACTCTCTTATCATTAATCTCTTTGCTGTAACATCTGTTTCTAACATATAAGCACTTTTAAAACATCTTATGTTGCTGCACATCACGTTTGGGAACTCCTCGTGTTTCACACGGTTTGCTTTTTTGGCATGGTAAGAGGGCGCTAGCCTAGCTTTAGCCTAGCCTAGCTTTAGCCTCGCAATGGCTCCTTCTCCTACTATTACTTCAGCTTCTCCATCTCTGTCTAAGTCTCCCCCTATCTCCTGCTCTCTTTGTCAGATGTTTAGTTATTGCTCTGCCTCCTTTAGTGATAATGGTACATGTAATAAATGTAGTGTTTTTGTAGCTTTGGAGGCGAGGGTGTCAGAATTGGAGACCCGGCTCCGTGCTGTTGAAAAACCAGCAGAAAGCTGCCCCTTTACTAGCGCGGAGCCACATAGAGTAACTTCACGTACCGGTCCTCCAGCAGCAGCACCCGAGCAGCCGGGTAACCAGGCCGGCTGGGTGACTGTTCGTAGGAAGCATAGCTCTAGATTCCAGCCCCCAGGTCACCACCAACCCGTCTGCGTTTCTAACAAATTTTCCCCACTCAGCGACACACCCGCTGAGAAGCCGATCCTGGTGATTGGCAGCTCAATAGTCAGAAACGTGGCACTAGAGACACCAGGGACCATAGTCAAATGCCTGCCAGGGGCCAGAATGGGCGACATAAAATCCTGCCTGAAACTGCTGGCTAAGGCTAAGCGTAAATACAGTAAGATTGTTATTCACGCTGGCGGTAATGACACCTGTTTACGCCGATCGGAGGTCACTAAAGTTGGTGTTGCTTCGGTGTGTAAGTTTGCTAAAACAATGTCGGACTCCGTAATTTTCTCTGGTCCCCTGCCTGATCTGATCAGTGATGACATGTTTAGCCGCATGTCATCATTCAACCGCTGGTTGTCTAGGTGGGCTACAATGATACCTGGGAACTTTCTGGGGAAAACCTGGTCTGATCCGGAGAGACGGCATCCATCCCACTTTGGATGGTGCAACCATCTTTCAGTCTGATTTATTAATTAGTCCCAGGCCAATTAATAACTACAGTTCTTTTGAACATTTAACCCTCAGTTTCCCTCATCCAAACTGCAAAGCAATAAAACCTCTTG
Source organism: Fundulus diaphanus (assembly GCA_037039145.1). Classification (NCBI taxonomy): domain Eukaryota; kingdom Metazoa; phylum Chordata; class Actinopteri; order Cyprinodontiformes; family Fundulidae; genus Fundulus; species Fundulus diaphanus. The sequence goes on from CM073127.1 coordinate 55,499,784, forward strand.
TTTGTTATTTTGTATCGTCCACCAGGCCCTTACACTCAGTTTTTGGATCAGTTGTCAGATTTCTCATCTGATTTGGTGTTAAATACTGACAAGGCTATTATAGTGGGTGATTTTAACATTCATGTTGACACTGAATGTGATAACCATAGTGTAGCCTTTAAAACTATCCTAGATTCAATTGGTTTTGCTCAAAATGTACATAAACCGACGCACTCTTGGCTTCATAATTTAGACCTTGTGCTGACATATGGGATTGATTGTGAAGAATTAACAGTGTTTCCTCACAACCCTGTCCTATCTGATAATTTTTTAATAACATTTGAGTTTAATCTAACTGAGTTCTCCACCCCCAAAAGAGGGTTCCATTATAGTAGATCTTTATCAGATAATGCTGTATCAAACTTTAAAGAGTCTGTCCCCCTTTTAATATCCCCAGTATTGCAGAATTGCCCTGCAGATGGCAGCAATGTTGTTTCTTCCCATTCACAAATAGACACCTTTGTTAACGTTAACGAACATTGCGTTCTGCATTAGACAATGTAGCTCCCTTGAAAAAGAAGGTGATTATTCACAGGAAGCTGGCTCCCTGGTTTAATTCAGAGCACATTGAAGCACATTGTTAGAAAATTGGAGAGAAAATGGCGCTCTACACACCAAGAGGAATCCTACCTAATCTGGAAAGACAGTCTACTGTTGTATAACAAGACCCTTTGCAGAGTTAGAGCAGCATATTTTTCATCATTAATTGAGGAGAATAAAAAGAATCCTAGATTTCTCTTTAGTACAGTTGCCAAATTTACCCAGAGTCACAGCTCTGTTGATCCATTCATTCCCTAAGCTCTTATCAGTAATGACTTTATGGGATTCTTCATAAATAAAATCGATTCCATTAAAAATAAAATAATTGGCATCCTCCCTAACATGATTACCTCATCCTCAGTAAGTGAGGCAGCGTTGGAGGAATCTTTAGAACCTGCGCAGTGTTTGAACTGTCTACTGTTGAAGCAGTAGAACTTTCTGAGCTATCTAAAATTTTAGCTTCATCTAAACCAGGGGTGGCCAACTCCGGTCCTCGAGAGCCGGTGTCCTGCAACCTTTAGATGTGTCCCTGGTCTGACACGCCTGAGTCAAATAATCAGTTAATTAGCAGGACTCTGAAGAACCTGGCCGTTTCTCAATATGCGTTCCTGAGCGGTCTCGTGTGCTCGTGGCACGTCATCAGCCTCAGCCCGAGCACTGTTCCAATTGCCGAGAACGTGCCACATCCCCGGATGTTGTTCTCGCCCGCCCTCTTTATCGAGCATGCATCAGAGCAGACTTGTGCGTTCTTCAGACTGACCGCTTTCCCAGAATGCACATCGGCAAGATAATTTTTAGGCTTTTTAGAAATTAAAAATGTTGTTTTAAAAAAAATTTCAATAAGATTTATTGTGGTGTAGTATAGAAATACTTTTGAATGTTAAAGAAATGCTAAAGAACTGTGCGTCTCATGACGTCACAAGTACGCTTCTGTTCCAATACACCATACGTGCTGCGTGCTCGCGTTCTTGTCAAGTCCGATCTTCCTGTGTTCTCGCCAAGACCGGACTTGACGAGAACGCGAGTCCGTAGTCGCGTTCTCGTGAATTGAGAAACGGCCCCTGACTGCATACTGAGGAGCTAATTGTGCTATTTGATTCAGGTGTGTGGGGCCAGGGAAACCTGTAAAAGTTTCAGGACACCGGCTCTCGAGGACCGGAGTTGGCCACCCCTGATCTAAACCTTCTACCTGTATGTTAGACCCGATCCCAACCAAGTTGTTTAAGGAGGTATTCCCTTTGATCAGTGGCCCTATTTTAGACATGATTAATCTATTCTTAGTAAATGGATATGTACAGTCTTTTAAAATACCTGTTATTAAACCTTTACTTAAGAAACCTTCTCTTGATCAAGATGAGCTAATAAATTACAGACCTATATCTAATCTTCTTTTCCTATCTAAAATTCTTGAGAAAGTAGTTGCTAATCAACTATGTGAACATTTACAAAGTAATGACCTACTTGAGGAGTTTCAGTCAGGCTTCAGAGCTCATCATAGCACTAAAACAGCTCTGGTGAAGGTCAATAATGATATTCTCATGGCCTCAGATAATGAACTTGTGTGTGTACTTGTCCTGTTAGATCTCAGCGCTGCATTTGATACAGTTGATCACAATATTCTCCTACAAAGGGGAAAGCATTAGGCTGGTTTAAATCCTATCTGTCGGACAGATTCCAGTTTGTTCATGTTAATAATAAATCTCCTTCAAACTCTAGGGTCACTTGTGGAGTACACAGGGTTCAGTCCTTGGACCAATTCTCTTTACTATATATATATATATATGCTTCCGATTGGCAAAATTATCAGACAGCATGGGATTAATTTCCACCGTTATGCTGATGACACTCAGCTATATTTATCCATAAATCCTGATGAATCCAATCAATTACTTCAACTACAGGCATGTCTTGAAGACATCAAAAGCTGGATGACTTTAAATTTTCTGTAATGTTCTGTTTTTGTTTAGGTTTATTGTTTGGGTAGGTTAGTTCGTTCCTGTCTCTGGGTTTATTTCTACAGTAGGTTCTGTCTTGTTTTAGATTCATATTTAGTCTGTTTACTATTTCAGTTATCTGGTCTCTTTATTAGTTCTGTTTTCTATTCTGTGTTTTGTTCAGTCTTAGATTTTACGTTCAGGTTTCTGTCAGCTCCCTCAATCGCTTCCACCTGTCTGTGATTAATTAGTTTACTCTGCTCACCTGTTTGTCTGTCTATTTAAGCCTCACTCCCTCCTCAGTTATTTGTCGGTTCGTCACACTTGTCACCCATGCGTTCGTTGCCTCAGTTTGGTAAGAGCTCCCAGCACATTGATCCTGTCTGTAACCTGGTCTGTTTTGTTCTGCCCAGTTCTGTTTGCCGGTTCCCTATCAAGTTGTCTGGATGTCTGCCTTACCCTTTTTGGACCCTGTTCTGTTTGCCTGTTTTGATTCCCTCTCCTCACCTTCCCTCCATTAAAACACCGTCAAAAGCATTTCTACAGTGTTTGGCTGAATTCTGGGTTCTTCACCACACCATTCATCACATTTTCTGCATTTAAATTCTGACAGAAGTTGTAATCTTTGGACCAGAGCCCTCAAAAAATAAACTTCTTAATCAATCACTTAATCTGGATGGCATTAATTTGGCCTCTGGTAATAAAGTAAAAAATCTTGGTGCTATTTTTGACCAAGACATGTCATTTAAATCCCATATTAAACAGGTTTCCAGAGTTTCCTTTTTCCACCTCAGGAATATCGCCAAAATTGGAAACATTCTGTCCATGAGCGATGCTGAAAAACTACTCCATGCATTTATTACTTCAAGGCTGGACTATTGTAATTCTTCACTATTAGGAAGTCCACAAAATGCAGTTCAAAGTCTTCAGCTGATCCAAAATGCTGCAGCAAGAGTTCTGATGAAAATCAACAAGAGGGATCATATTTCTCCAATTTTAGCTTCCCTTCATTGGCTTCCTGTTAAATCAAGAATAGAATTTAAAATTCTTCTTCTAACGTATAAAGCCCTTAATAATCAAGCTTCATCATATATCAGAGCTCTGATTACCCCGTATGTTCCTAACAGAGCACTTCGCTCTCAGACTGCAGGTCTGCTGGCGGTTCGTAGAGTCTCTAAAAGTACAATGGGAGGCAGATCCTTTAGCTATCAGGCTCCTCTCCTGTGGAACCAACTCCCAGCTTTGATCCGTGAGGCAGACACCCTGTCTACTTTTAAGACTAATCTTAAAACTTTCCTTTTTGACAAAGCTTATACTTAGAGTGGCTTATCTTACCCTGAGCTACCTCTGTAGTTATGCTGCTATAGGCTTAGGCTACTGGAGGACATCAGGGTCTATTTTTCTCACTCTGAGTTCTATTGTTCTTCAATTTTGCATTGCTTGTCGTCATTTCAGCTTTCAACTTTTTTTTGTTCTCTCTCTTTTTCTTCATAGTAGGTACATCTGGTCTGGCGTTCTGTTAGCTGTGACATCATCCAGGGAAGACATATCACCCGTTATTACCATCTACTGTAGAACAGATTACTGGATCAATGTGTGCTTCTGTGCTTGTTTGTCTCTCTTGTTGTGTCTCTGCTCTGTCTTCTCTAACCCCCAGTCGGTCGAGGCAGATGACCGTTCATACTGAGCCTGGTTCTGTTGGAGGTTTTTCCTTCCCGTTAATGGGGAGTTTTTCTTTCCACTGTCGCTTCATGCTTGCTCAGTATGAGGGATTGCGGCAAAGCCTATCATAGCACAGCAAATGTAGAGCCCCCCTTTTGCGCCATCGCCACCTCTTTAAGCGACGCCGTTTCTTTTTGTTCTCTCCGTTAAAAACGGTCCGCAAACTATCACCATTGCTCTTCGTCGTCGTCCATGTTTATTTTCTCTGAACTCACGTTTAATCTTGAGAGATTTTGCAAGATTTCCCATCTGATATCTGACTGATCCATAGTGAAATCTGTTAGTGTGTTGTGCTTGCTTGTCTGACCAGAAACTACACGCTGTATTAGAAAACCTGTTTTATCTATGATTTCCCCCCCACCACCACAAATAAAATCAATAATAATCATAATAATAATAAAAACACTGCAAAAAGGATTTTAGGAAGCTAATGGTTGCTGAGAGCTGCATGGGTATGAGTGTAAGCGCAAATGCGCTCTGGGGTTTGGAGAGTGGCTTTTCAGCAGCTGAGAGGGAGGTGTAGCCAGTCTCCCCTGCAGGTTATTGCAGAATGCAATGATTGGAGTCTAAAGCAGCATATTGTAATATTTGATATCTGAAACCTAATTTCCTTCTAATTTTGCCCTGTAAGGTCTTCCTACCGTGCCAATGCATTCACCATCCATTACGCACAAGTGTAGTTGACCATTTGCCGCATACCTTGTCACAATAATCTGTTAATCGGTGGATGACGCCATCTTGATGATCATCGGGGGATTTTATGGTTGAAAACCCAATAATATGTTTTGTGGGCTTTTATTTAAGATTTAAGATGGCTTATGGACTTTTATTTTATTGAAAAGTCCTTTTGTATAGTTATGTATCATCAGCACAAACATGAATAACACTGTAGTTGTGAATACTCTGTCTTCTCTAACCCCCAGTTGGTCGAGGCAGATGACCGTTCACACTGAGCCTGGTTCTGCTGGAGGTTTTTCCTTCCCGTTAAAGGGGAGTTTTTCTCTCCACTGTCGCTTCATGCTTGCTCAGTATGGGGATTGCTGCAAGACATGAACAATGCAGACGACTGTCCCTGTGGCTCTACGAGATCTGCTGAGTGAATGCTGTTTGACAAGACTTGATGCAATCTACTGAGTTTCCTTAGATAGAAAACTTTTGACCAATCTGATCCAATCTGGATAATCTGATCCAATCTGTATAATCTGATTGAATTAGACTTTGGAAATTCCCTTGAGATGATCATGAATTGGTGCTATATAAATAAAATTGAATTAAATTTTATTATTTTACTCAAACATATTTGCACTCCTATACAGTTGTGTAATTCCAGCAGTTTACTGTACATCCAAAAATGTATGATGGATCACAATACTCAAGGGAATTGCATATTTTATTTATGGCATGTTTTAAAAATAAATGTCCCTTGTTATTAAAAAATTTGTTTTTAACAATTTTTATGTCAGTTTGTATAGGAACAGATATCATCTTAGCAACTGGATAGTCCATTTGAAACAGTGTGCGAAAATCATGAAAATTGTCCTGTCATAATTTGCGAGGTGGATGTTGGACCAAAACGCAGACAGAGCTAGCAAGCCGTATTATGAAATGATAGTACAGTTTAATAAATAGAATAAGTATCTTACATGAGTAGATAGACACAAAAATAGGGAGGAAATAAGTAGGTAAAACCAAAGAATCCAAGAACTAAGGAGAGGAACAGGTGGTTTAAATAAAGGGGGAAGAAAAGAGGGGAACGCAGGGGGGCAGGTGAAACCAATCTAATAATGAGTGAAAACGATAAAAATGGTAAATGGCTTGTACTTGTTTATCAAGTCCAACAACTCCAAAGCGCTGTACACTACAGTCAGTCATTCACTCAATTAATGCAGATTTGGAATATTGCCAAAATTAGAAATATTCTGATCAGGAGGGATGCTGAAACACTAGTCCATGCATTTGTTACTTCAAGGCTGGGCTATTGTAATTCTTTACTATCAGGAAGTCCACCAAATGTGGTTCAAAGCCTTCAGCTGATCCCAAAATGCTGCAGCAAGAGTTCTGATGAAGTAAACAGAGGGATCATATTTCTTCAATTATAGCTTCCCTTCATTGACTTCCTGTTAAATCAAGAATATAAATATAAAAGGATATAAAAATTCTCCTTCTCATATATAAAGCCCTTAATAATGAAGCTACATCATATATCAGATATCTGATTACCCTGTATGTTCCTAACAGAGCACTTTGCTTTCAGACTGCAGGTCTACTGGTGGTTCCTAAAAGTAGAATGGGAGACAGCTCCTTTAGTTATGAGGCTCCTCTCCTGTGGAACTAACTACCAGTTTTGGTCTGTGAGGCAGACACCCTGTCTACTTTAATGACTAGGCTTACAACTTTCCTTTTTGACAAAGCTTATGTTATCCTGAGCTATCAATGTTGCTGCGCTGCTATAGGCTTAGGCTGCTGGAGAACATCACAATCAATTTTTCTAACTCTGCTGCGTTCTCCTACTGTTCTCCAATTTGCATTGTTTGTTATTATGTCAAGGTTTAACTTTTTGTTCTCTTTGTCTTTTTTCTCTTCATAGTAGGTACACATGGACGGGCGTTCTGTTAGCTGTGACATCATCCAGGCGGGGCAGATCGTCTTCCATTACCATTTAACATGGAAAGGATTCCTGAAACAATGTGTGTTTCAGTCCTTTTTTGTGTCTCTGCTTTGTCTTTTCTAACCCCTAGTTGGTCAAGGCAGATGACCATTCACACTGAGCCTGGTTCTGCTGGAGGCTTTTTCTTCCTGTTAAAGGGGAGTTTTCCTCTCCACTGTTGCTTCATGCATGCTTAGTATGCGGGATTGCTGCAAACCCATCGACTCTGTCCACTGTTACTCTAAGAGGCATGAAGGTGCTCTCTGATCTTCAGCAACAGACTTGATCAGGTCAACGAGAGGCGAAGACATCGTGAGGGACAGGACATGCGTCTATAAACGCACAAGTGCGAACTTTCTGGTTACACACACAGTAGGTCATAGATACAGGTGCCTCGGTTCTGTTGCTGTTTCACATAGGGTAACCAGATCTGAAATGACCAAATGTGGGACAATAGGACGCTTGTGAGGGACAATGCGGGACACATAACCAACACCATGATTACGTCATAATACATTTTAATTTAACACAGATTGCACATTACAATAATCTGTCTCTGCTTTGACTGTTATTGCACAAGAATTAATTATCAAAACTCACAATTTTATTATTTAACTAACGTTTAACTAAGGTTCATACTAAATTAGCCTGAGCTAGCGCGTTACTCTTCCTGTTGTTTTAAATAAAAACTAAACAACGAATCAGGAGGAGATCCTTGGTGGGTCACCCGCGTTTATCAGCTAGGTTATGAGGTAATAAACGTTGACAGATGACATGGCCACAGGTAAAAATACCATTCATTAAATTAATTGCGAGAACAGCAATAGACACTTAATGAGGCCGTTGTTCTCAGATGTTCAATCCGCTGAACTTTCTAAGTTGCTGGTTTGCATAAATCCAAAGAAAACGTTTGACCACCACTACTTTCATTCATGCCATCTGTGGCCAGTTTGAGATGTTTTTCCAAAAGTTAAAAAGATGGAACACCGACAAACGTCAGACTGGCAGATGTACGCTTTGCAAATACCCACCCTACTCTCTTTCTGATTGGCTAATGTCCTGGCTCTCCCACGTTTCATTGGTTGAGAGCAGCCTCCGTTTAAAACCTTGAATAAAAAGTCTAAACAGAACCAAGCGGATGTATTTTCTGCTCTCATTTTCCAATTGATGGAAATCCGTCGCAGCGACTTTAAGCCACATGATGAGATGATAATATGGTTTAATAAATAGAATACGTAACTCACAAGCGTAAATAGATACGAAAACCATGAGCAAACAGGTGGACAACACAACAGAGAATCCAACAATTAGGGAAAGGAACAGATGGTTTAAATAGAGGGGGAAGAACAGAAAGGAAAGCAGTAGGGCAGGTGAAGGCAATCAACTAATGTTAAGTGACAAGTGAAACCAATGAAGGTGATGAGCTAAGGGAGAACGAGACTGAAGACAGGCAGACAGGGTTACAGAGATCTAACAGAAACAGGGCACAAGAAACTATATGTCACACGGTGAAGCACTTAAGGATAAATAACTGAAGAAGAGATGATTCAAAAATAAAAAAAATTCCAAAAACAAACATGCAACGATCATGATGTGGTCAATACAAAAGGGTTGGTATAGTTCTGCTCTATAGTAGAGGTTCCTACCTACTACTTACATGAATGACCCATATAGTATATTTAAAAAGAGCACAAGTGACCACATTATTGTGTCTCCCATTTAAGCATCAGTATTCAGACTTCTGAAGTTTAACATCTGTATTACTACTATTAAAATGTATTTCTGGAGTAAATCAAAATGCTGTCCTTGTTAATATTGAATTCAAAACAGAAATTAAAAATTACTATTAACACATTCAACTTAAGACTTCTTAAATAAATGGTAGGCTTATCTTATGTTACATATTTCAGTGTGTACAAATGTAAGGAATTTGAAACCCTACCTCTCAAACGACCTAGTATATAGCAAAACTAAATTTAAATCTCAGGCAAGAGAGGCTGGTAGCAAAAAGTTTAAATTCTGATGTAATATCTGCTAGGATAAACTCCAGCCCCCTTAACCCTGAACAAAAGACTGCAGATACAGAAAATGAGTGAGAGTGTTTCATTACAAGATATCAATCTGACAGTAAAGCAGCACAGTGTTCAACATCATTAAAATGAAGCAATAGCACAAAGTCATGATGAAAGCACAGATGATGTTTATTTAATAAGACATCATCTCAGCTAACCTCTGCCTGTGTGATAAGATCAAACAAACAGCTGCCATCAGAAATCTAATCAGGGGGACCAGACATACTCTGTCTTGCTGTTTTATGTTCCCAAACTCAAGGAAACAAGGAAATCTGAACCTTCTGCCAAGTTTTTATAAAACCTTTTAGACATGTTTGTCAAAGTATTATATAATTAAAAGCCTGGACCTTTTTGATGTTGAATATCACCAAACTCCAAGTTGATAACAAGTAGATGTTTTGTTGTTTGTTTGTTTTTACATAAGAAATAGCTTACAGTGACTGTGGGCAACATGTATTAAATCACCCACAGGTCATGTTCTAAAAATAGCATCTGTCACCATGGAGCTCTGTGGGGGAAAAATATTTTATGTTACATACAATGAATGTAATTTTATGTAATTTGAAGCAACAGCTTTAGCAATTAGTACAGCTCAGAAATTAGTGATAAATCTTTTTGAATTTCACAAAGTAAAACTCATTTATTATATAGACTTGTGGAATGAAATGAAAGCATTTATTCCTTGTGATTTTAATGATAATGGCTTACAGATAAAACTGATAATTCAGTGTCTAAGAAAATTAGAATATTGGGAAAACGTTATAGCATATTCAAAGAAAGTTAAGTGGAATGAAAGCATGGTAAAAATGTTGCACCAGCAACAGAAAGTTTCAATTAAAAACTATTAATTTCTTTTTCTTTTTTTGTCATGTCTGGCAGTGCGGCACTAATTGCTTTCTTAATACCAAAGAAAGCCAAACAGATTTACTTTCACAAGTGGAGCATTAATGCTTCCGCTATAGTGCTCCGCTTGATATGTATGCAAAAACCTTTTTTTAGGTTTTTGCATACTGTATTATTTTATTACTTAAAATTCAATGGACAAAGAAACAGAAATATGAAAGAGAAAGAAAGGAAGAGAGAAAGGTGAGGCAAAACATTAAAAGGGAGAAAAGGTGACAAAAATAGAGCAGAGGAAAAACAGAGTGCTCAGAGTCTGCTTCTACACCTAAAGAAAGAGAAATATAAAGAACAACAAAACCAATATAGAAATTACCTATAATAATTATTACAAACAACCAATGCCTATGATAACATCACCGAAAAATATGCAGTATTGTTTCATATAAGATGCATTTAGTGACAGCCAATGCTAACTATAGGGTTTAACTGAATAGCAGCATATCTGTAAGAACCTGGGTCAGAGCACATATGGGTGTTTGTAGCAGTGTACGAGTGTAAGAGTGTGAGAGGGTTGTCCATCCATCCATTTTCTAACACGTCTATCCCTGTGAGGTTGCGAGGGGTGCTGGTGCCTATCTCCAGCTGTCAATGGGCGAGAGGCGCAGAAAGGTCGCCAGTCTATTGCAGCATATAAGGGCTGTCCATAAGAAAATGTTCAATAGTGGTTATGAGGAGCTAAAGTCTTGCCCCCCAGGGCGCCGAGGCAGACACCGGGGAGTTGAGAGCCCCAGACGCCCGAAAGGGCCCCCAGAGTGCAGGAGCCCAAGAAGGACCAACGCAAGGATAACAGCATCTTCCATCCCTGAGAAGAGCAGAGGAGAGCCTCAGGATACCCCACGGCAGCCAAAGGGCAGAAGCCCCTGGGGGCTGCAGCAATGAGCCCGTGGGCTCCGCCAGCGGCCATGTAAATTACAGCAGATCCAGCCATGGCCCCAAGGCCCAAGGGCACACTGCTTTCCAGCAGGGCCCTGATGGGGCTAGGGAGTTCTAGCCCCGCGAAGACCAGGAGTGAGACAGCACACATTCGACTACCCAGCCCCGGACATTGAGAGTCACCAGTGCACCAGCGGGTCAAGGCGCCAACCACAGAGGGGAAGTCTGACATGGGGGGTTGGCCCCACATTCAGTGGAGACCTGAGATGTCCCAGGAGAGGGAGCAGCCCAAAACCCAACCAGACAAGGAGACAATTGCATAATCACAGGCATGCAGTCACATTCACACATTCTCACATTCAAGAATTTGGGGGAAAAAATAACTGAACTGTTGCTCTGTGGTCCAAAGTTCTCCTTGTGTTTTATCCTCACCGTTATTTATTCTTTACACAATTTCCATCCATCCATCTTCTTCCGCATATCCGGGGTCGGGTCGCGGGGGTAGCAGCTTCAGTAGGGAGGCCCAGACTTCCCTCTCCCCAGCCACTTGAGCCAGCTCCTCTGGGGGAATCCCAAGGCGTTCCCAGGTCAGCCGAGAAACATAGTCCCTCTAGCGTGTCCTGGGTCTTCCTCTGGGTCTCCTCCCGGTGGGATGTGCCTGTAACACCTCACCAGGGAGGCGTCGAGGAAGCATCCTAACCAGATGCCGGAAGCCACCTCAACTGGCTCCTCTCGATGTGGAGGAGCAGCGGCTCTACTCTGAGTCCTCCCCGGATGACTGAGCTCCTCACCCTATCTCTAAGGGAGAGCCCAGACACACTATGGAGAAAACTCATTTCGGCCGCTTGGATCCGGGATCTCGTTCTTTCGGTCATGACCCAAAGCTCATGACCATAGATGAGGGTAGGAACGTAGATCAACCGGTAAATCGAGAGCTTTGCCTGTTGGCTCAGCTCTCTCTTAACCACAATGGACCAGAGCCCGCTTCACAGCAGACACCAATACGCCTGTCGATCTCCCGCTCCATCTTCCCCTCATTCGTGAACAAGACCCCAAGATACTTAAACTCCTCCAGTAGGGGCAGGACATCCTCCCCAACCCAGAGAAGGCCCTCTACCCTTTTCCGGCTCAAGACCATGGTCTCAGATTTGGAGGCACTGATCCTCATCCCGGCTGCTTCACACTCGGCTGCAAACCGCTCCAGTGAGAGCTGTAGATCATGCCACGATGAAGCCAATAGGACCACGTCATCCGCGAATAGCAGAGACTTAAGGCCACCAAAACAGATCCCCTCAACACCTTGGCTGTGCCTAGAAATTCTGTCCATAAAAGTTATGAACAGAATCTGTGACAAAGGGCAATCTTGGCGGAGTCCAACTCTCACCGGAAACGAGTCCGCATTACTGCCGGCAATGCGGACAAGGCTCTGACACCGGTCATGCAGAGACCTAACAGCCCTTATTAAAGGGCCGGGTACTCCATACTCCCGGAGTACCCCCCACAGGACCCCCGAGGGACACGGTCGAATGCTTTCTCCGGCTCCACAAAACACATGTAGACTGGTTGGGCAAACTCCCATGCACCCTCTAGGATCCTGCTGAGGGTGTAGAGCTGATCCAGTGTTCCATGGCCAGGACGAAAACCACACTGCTCTTCCTGAATCCGAGATTCAACTATCCGAATGACCCTCCTTTCCAGAACCCCGGAATAGACCTTATCAGGGAGGCTTAAGACTGTGATTCCTCTGTAGTTGAAATACACCCTCCGGTCCCCCTTTTTAAACAGGGGGACCACTACCCCAGTCTGGCAATCCAGGGGAACTGCCCCCGATGTCCACGCAATGTTGCAGAGTCGCATTAACCAACACAGCCCTACAACATCCAGAGCCTTAAGGTACTCAGGGCGAATCTCATCCACCCTGGGGCCTTACCACCAAGGAGCTTTTTAACCACCTCGGTGACCTCAGCACCAGAGATGGGAAAACCCGACCCGGAGTCCCCAGGCTCTGCTTTCTCAATGGAAGACGTGTTGGTGGGATTAAGGAGGTCTTCGAAGTATTCTGCCCACTGACACACGACATACCTAGTCGAGGTCAGCAGCACACCACCCCCACTATAAACAGTGTTGGTACTGCACTGTTTCCCCTCCTGAGATACCGGATTGTGATCCAGATACGCTTTGAAGCCATACGGAAGTCTTTCTCCATGGCCTCTCTGAACTCTTCCCATGCCCGAGTTTTTGCCTCAGTGACCAGTCGAGCTGCCTGCCGCTTTGACCGTCAGTACACATCAGCTGCTTCTGGAGTCCCACAGGCCAATAAAGCCCGATAGGACTCCTTCTTCAGCTTGACAGCTTCCCTCACCGCTGGTGTCCAGTTCGAGGGTTGCCACCGCGACATGCAACGACAACCTTGCAGCCACAGCTCCGACTAGCCACCTCATCAATAGAGGCACGGAACATGGTCCACTCAGACTCAATGTCCCCCACCTCCCTCGGAGCGGATTCAGAGCTCCCCCGAAGGAGTAAGTTAAAGCTCCGTCTCACGGGGGACTCTGCCAGACGTCCCCAGCAAACCCTCACAATACGTTTGGGCCTACCAGGTCTGACCGGCTTCTTCCCCCACCATCGGAGCCAGCTCACCCCCAGGTAGTGGTCGGTGAAGAGCTCCGCCCCCTTCTTCACCCGAGTGTACAAGCCATGCGGCCGCAGGTCAGATGAAACAACAACAAAGTCGATCATTGAACTACGGCCTAGGGTGTCCTGGAGCCAAGAGCACATATGGACACCCTTATGCTTGAACATGGTGTTCGTTATGGACAATCCATGATGAGCACAGAAGTCCAACAACAGAACACCACTCGAGTTCAGATCAGGTGGGCCATTCCTCCCAGCCACGCCCCTCCTGGTCCCACTGTCATTTCCCACGTGAGCGTTCGAGTCCCCCAGCAAAACGAGGCCCCCAGGAGGAACACTGCTGTTTGGTGCATAAGCACAAACAACAGTCAGAACCCGTCCCCCCACACGTATGCGGAGGGAGGCCACCCTCTTGTTGACCGGGGTAAACCCCAACGTACAGGCACCAAGATACTATACTTGTCCTGCTAGATCTCAGTGCTGCATTTGACACAGTTGATCACAATATTCTCCTACAAAGACTTGAGCATACTGTAGGGATTAAGGGGAAAGCATTAGGCTGGTTTAACACTAGAAGTCCCAGAGATACGAGAATTTTCGTCAGCCTCCAGTCCCCCCGACACTACTTTACAACTCATGAATCTCTTTTCAGATGTAAATGCCCCATTAGCGCTGTCGTTGGAGAACCATTCCACCCCCTTCAGTTTCGGTTTCAGCTCAAGCCTCTCTGTTGACGAGTGTTTTACCTGAGAGCAAGGGGGGAAAAATCATATTTGTAATTAAATATAACTAGGTCTACGTCATCAGTGTCGCCAACACCGGAAGGATTTCTGACAGCGGAGCCACTCGCGCAGCGATCAGCCGATGACTGATCAGTCCAATAAAATTGCTGCATGTGCTGGAACGCTTTTATATTTTCATATTTATACAATAATGACCACCTGCCCTATTTACTAGGGGGCAAATATAACTCAAGTCACTTCAGCGCGATCTCTCCTCCGCTGCAGCGCCAGCGGAGCGCGCGCGCACAAACACACACACACGCGTATATATATACTGGAGGACCCGACTGAGTTTGTACTGGAAATAGGTTTCCAGCTCATTTAGCAGTTTGTGGAAACTGCTAAATGGGACAATTGTAGCTTTATATGTAGTGCTTTTCCTTAGTTAGCATTACACTTAGGTGAAATAAATGTTACTCCAACACTGAAGTCATACTGTTTGTCAATTTCTAAGCTGAAATGTTGAATGACATAAAAAGGCGAGACTAGACAAAATACAATTATTCTCTAAGTTGTTCTTTCATTCACATAGTGAGCTTTACAATATAAATGAGTCTGTTGGTGAATGGACAATATAAATAGGCTGGGGGCGGGGGGGGGGGGGTATGGACACAGCACCAGAACACACAGAGACAGCAAAAGATGGCAGTGTGTGGGTCCAGCAAAAAGTTGAGGACTTCACCTCTCAGCAAAGCACGCAGATGAAATTCAGCGGGACTGGACGGCCAACTGAGTTTGCAAGACGGAAAATTACAAGTCGCCTCCAAAGCTTCCTCTGTTTGGTGGATATTGGTATGCTGATGACCATCAGAGACTGCACAGTCCAGCAAGGTCGCAGAACAGAACAGGGCTGGAAAATAAGTGTGTATGAGCTGATGGCTTTCATTGCAATTCTGTTTATGAAGGCAGCGCAGGGGAATGTTGGCGCCATGCGGGATTTGTGGTCCAAAGACTTTGGGAATTCACACATCAAAGCCACAATGCCTCGAAACTGGTTTCAAGATATAATGAAATATCTGCGCCTCAACAACAAAGACACTTGTTTGGAACATGTGAAAACGGGCAAATTTGCTGCAATTTCAAACATCTGGCAACAGTTTGTACAGAACTGTGTGTTGTCCTACAGTCCAGGGCAACATATTACTGTTGATGAGCAGTTATTTCCATCAAAGGTTCGTTGTCCCTTTCTGCAATACATTGCATCCAAGTCTGATAAATTTGGAATTAAGTTTTGGATTGCAGTGGATCTGGACACAAAATACATGTGTAATGCCATCCCCTATTTGGGAAAAGATCCCTCCCGCCCCACAGGAGAAAGGCTGTCTGAGAACGTTGTTGTGAAACTGATGGAGCCATTTATGGACCAGGGCAGGACTGTAACTATGGACAATTTCTTCACGTCTCTGTCTCTGGCCAACAGGCTCCTTCAGCGGAACACAACTTTGCATCGTGAGATGAAGAGACATTCTCATGGTAAAACAACACAGTGCCAGGTGCGCAATCTCTGCAACAGGAACCACAGCACTGAGCGTTGTGTGCACTGCACAAAGTATACCTGTCGCAAATGCAGGAAGGACTCACCTTGGGTTTGTGGAAACTGCTAAATGGGACAATTGTAGCTTTATATGTAGTGCTTTTCCTTGGGTGAAATAAATGTTACTCCAATACTGAAGTCATACTGGGGCGTTTGACATCACATCCTGCGACGTAGAAAAGCGGAAGCGGCGACAGCATTTCTCTCCGCTTTCCATGCAAAGCCGTTCTACACAGCTGCGATCATCAATAATTATTTCGGATTTCCAGAGGACTTCACCGCTGACATTCCCAAGAGCTATTGCTGAAGCAACAATGCCCACGTGCATGGCCATCGGATGTTCCAACACAACTGGTAAAAGTGGAAAAAACATAGCTTATTTCAACTTCCCGATTCATGAGCCACCGGGCTCGGCGCTGGATTGCCAACTTGAAGAGCGGATTTGCCATCTAACTTCTGGCCAGAGAGAAAACACGTCATATGCAGTGACCATTTCGAAGAAGAATGTTTTGAACATGACATGAGGGCGAGGATTTTCAGTAAGTTATTTTTAAATTTTTAATTTTTAATTTAGAAGTTACGGGGATGGTTACCGACCAGAGGGGCGGAGGGATACCACGTGGTATCCCTCCGCCCCAGCATGTGCTGGAATGCTTTTATATTTTATTATTTATACAATAATGACCACCTGGCCTATTTACTAGGGGGCAAATATATAACTTAAGTCACTTCAGCGCGATCTCTCCTCCGCTGTGTGTGTGTGTGTGTGTGTGCGCTCTGCTGCAGCGCCGGCAAAGCCGTGCTCCGCCCAGCATGTGCTGGAATGCTTTTATATTTTATTATTTATACAATAATGACCACCTGCCCTATTTACTAGGGGGCAAATATATAACTTAAGTCACTTCAGCGCGATCTCTCCTCTGCTGTGTGTGTGTGTGTGCGCGCGCTCCGCTGCAGCGCCGGCAAAGCCGTGCTGCGCTGAGCGCGCGCACACACACACACACACGCGCGTGTATATACAGGGGTTGGACAAAAAAACTGAAACACCTGGTTTTAGACCACAATCAATTATTAGTATGGTGTAGGGCCTCCTTTTGCGGCCAATACAGCGTCAATTCGTCTTGGGAATGACATATACAAGTCCTGCACAGTGGTCAGAGGGATTTTAAGCCATTTTTCTTGCAGGATAGTGGCCAGGTCACGACGTGATGCTGGTGGAGGAAAATGTTTCCTGACTCGCTCCTCCAAAACACCCCAAAGTGGTTCAATAATATTTAGATCTGGTGACTGTGCAGGCCATGGGAGATGTTCAACTTCACTTTCATGTTCATCAAACCAATCTTTCACCAGTCTTGCTGTGTGTATTGGTGCAGTGTCATCCTGATACACGGCACCTCCTTCAGGATACAATGTTTGAACCATTGGATGCATGGTCCTCCAGAATAGTTCGGTAGTCCTTGGCAGTGACGCGCCCATCTAGCACAAGTATGGGGCCAAGGGAATGCCATGATATGGCAGCCCAAACCATCACTGATCCACCCCCATGCTTCACTCTGGGCATGCAACAGTCTGGGTGGTACGCTTCTTTGGGGCTTCTCCACACCGTAACTCTCCCGGATGTAGGGAAAACAGTAAAGGTGGACTCATCAGAGAACAATACATGTTTGAAATTGTCCACAGCCCAAGATTCGCGCTCCTTGCACCATTGAAACCGGCGTTTGGCATTGGCACGAGTGACCAAAGGTTTGGCTATAGCAGCCCGGCCGTGGATATTGACCCTGTGGAGCTCCTGATGGACAGTTTTGGTGGAAACAGGAGAGTTGAGGTGCACATTTAATTCTGCTGTGATTTGGGGAGCCGTGGTTTTATGTTTTTTGGATACAATCCGGGTGAGCACCCGAACATCCCTTTCAGACAGCTTCCTCTTGCGTCCACAGTTAATCCTGTTGGATGTGGTTCGTCCTTCTTGGTGGTATGCTGACATTACCCTGGATGCCATGGCTCTTGATACATCACAAAGACTTGCTGTCTTGGCCACAGATGCGCCAGCAAGACGTGCACCAACAATTTGTCCTCTTTTGAACTCTGTTATGTCACCCATAATGTTGTGTGCATTGCAATATTATGAGCAAAACTGTGCTCTTACCTTGCTAATTGGACCTTCACACTCTGCTCTTATTGGTTCAATGTGCAATTAATAAAGATTGGCCACCAGGCGGGTCCAATTTAGCCATGAAACCTCCCACACTAAAATGAGAGGTGTTTCAGTTTCATTGTCCAACCCCTGTATATATACTGTAGGACCCGACTGAGTTTGCAATGGAAATAGGTACGCTGGATTCCGTCAAAAGTCCGGTTTCTGTCAAGAAACTCTTCTAAAACATCCATATCGCTATCAGATGATGATGACTCCACGGAACTCTCATCACTGTCACTAAATACTTCATCACTCTCTGCTTCGTACAGAGCACCAGTCGTCGCCATCTTGGAAAATAGTGCGCCGTGACAAACAGAGCGTTGAAACTTGCTCAACAGCGGGTCCGCCGAGTGACGTCAAAAAATGGGAGGTGACAGTACTATTCTTGACCAAGATGGATTCCTCCACATAAACATGATTAAATGAGAATTATTCTTAATTAAAAAAACGTATAATTTTTTGCACATTATGTAATAGTTTTATATTTAAAGTACTTTCAGCAGTTTGAATTCTGATTTTGACCGGACTTCTCCTTTTATATCTTATCTGTCGGACAGATTCCAGTTTGTTCATGTTAATAATAAATCTTCTTCAAGCTCTAGGGCAGGGGTGTCCAACATACGGCACGCGGGCCGGTTCCGGCCCGCCGAACAGTTTAGTCCGGCCCGGTGGCTAAATGCATTGTCATTATTCAAAATGACAATAATGTCATTTAACTTTGTAAAGTGCCTTGAGATGACATGTTTCATGAATTGGCACTATATAAATAAAATTGAATTGAATTGAATTGAAAAGATGAGGGGCAACAAGTATGCCCACTCCTGCTCGGCGCCTCTCACCAGGGGCAACTCCAGAGTGGAAGAATGTCCAGCTCCTCTCAAGGACACTGGTTCCAGAGCCATGTGTCGAGGTAATTTCAACTATCTCTAGTCGGAACCTCTCAATCTCACGCCCACCACAGAGGTGACATCCTACGTCCCAAGAGCGAGCTTCTTCAGCTGAGGATCAGAACGCCAAGGTCCCCACCCTTAACTGCCACCCATTGCACAATGCACCCGACCCCTTTGGCCCCTCCGACAGGTGGTAAGCATAAATACTTTCCCAAATAGCCACTTAATTAAATACACTCACATTACAGCCCTGGTATTTCACATGACAAGGAGGAAGAGCATGGGCCAGTCCTGGACTTCTTCATTAATTGGTGCAAAACAACTAATTCTGAATACAACAAACACAAAAGAAATGAGTATTGACCTTCAATCATTCACCACCGCCTTAATTGACTGAGCGGCATCTAAAGCTACAAATATCTGGGCATAATTTTGGACTGTCATTTGAAATGGGACTCTTGGGCTGTCTGTATTCGTACCAAGGCTCAGCAGAAACTGTACATTTGAAAGAAAATGGTCTTTTAGAGGCAATGGTGCAATGCTTTTAATGTCTAATACTGAGTGTATTTTAACAATTTGTAGTATATGTTGGTTATGCAATGCCACAGAGGTTCAGAAGAAGGCTTTAAAGTGACATATGAAAATTCAGTACAAGCACACAAAACAAAAAACATCGAGTCATGTTTTGGCAATAACTAAAAGTTTTGTAATCTTGTCTGCAAGATGAAATCTCACAGTATTTGTGCATTCACAAACACATGAGAATCCATCTTGTACTGCTCCCGCTTAAACCGTTCAGTCCAGGAACAGCATCCGCACATGAGTGTTCTTCTCCTCCAGGTGTGCCAGACTCAGGTGAAGAGGTGAAGAGCGGAGGAGATGGCGTCCACAGTGGAGCGGTTCTGCCGGTAGGCAAACTGGAACAGGTTGAATGTTGGTGGGAGTCCGGAGATGACGTGTTCTTTTACCAGACTTTCAAAGCACTTCATCATGATGGGAGTCAGTGCAACAGGCCGGTAGTCGTTAAATGAGGTGACTTGAGGTTTCTTTGGCACCGGAATGATGGAGGCAGACTTAAAGCATGCTGGCACTGTGGCTTGGTCCAGCGAGGTGTTAAAAATGTCTGTGAGGACACCAGCCAGCTGACCTGCACAATTCTTGAACACCCGCCCAGGTATGTTGTTGGGCCATAGGGCGGGTTGACTCTCCTCAGAGTCTTCCACACGTCGGCTGTGTCAAGGCAGAGTACCTCCTCTTCCTGATGGGGAACAGCTTTCACTGCTGGAGTACTGTTTAGTGCCTCAAACCTCCCAAAGAAGTTATTTAGTCCATTGAGGAAGTCAGCATCAACTTCACCCAACCGGGGGGGGGGGGGGGGGGGGAATAGTTTACTTTTATGAGTAAAATAGTGAACAGATCTGTCCTGAATATCACCTCAACGAACCTAATATAGAAAAAAACAAAACACTGTTGTGTTGGTATCTGCCAGAGTGACGTGCAATATGATGATCGTGATCATATGAAGGGAGTTTTTTTTATAGATTTTTCTAAACCTGAAGGATTGCTGAGAAATGTCATCAGTGTTGGATGCGAGCTTGTAACCGAGAGGACTGTGGAACCGAGTACTGTGGAAACCTAACCTAAGACCTATATATGCATTTGTAAAGTGGCTTCTGTATTGCAGTGTGGTGGTTTGCTTGTTGCGTTATGAATGCTGCTGGAGAACCCGATATTCAGCAGAACAAAGTGCTTTGTTTTTTAAAAGTTTATTGCTGAATGTGAATAACGGCAGATGAGGCAGGCAGGCAGGAAATAATAGGCAGAAGACCAGAGGACGCAGGTTGAGTGAATCGCAGAACCAATACTGAACAGGAGTTGCAGGCAGCGACAGACTTGAGCAGAATGATGAAGGCAGGAGCTGACCAGAACAGAAGGTGCAGACCGGCAACCCATCAGAACAGGCAGAGCAAGCAGCTGGACCTCACAGAAAACAGGGCAGAAACTGAGCAGCATGCAGGCACTGGAACTTACGTCAGTGAGGGCTGAACACAGGTAAAGATTCAGAGTCCAAGAGGTTGAGCACACAGAAACTGTGTGTGTGTGTGAGTGAAGGTAAGATGGGATGTGAGTGATTACAGCAGAACTTTTCAATTTTAGAAAATAAAGTTTTTTTAATAAGCCCTATAATAATTTAAAATAGAGGCCTGTAATTGCATATTTTTTATATGTATTAGCTATAACTTTAGGCAGCGGGTTTCTTCCTCATTTTTGATCCATTGTGCAATATGAGAGGCTAGCCTCCCCTACCTTTCTACTACAGTAATACTGCTTTCTCTCTGCTCATTTTGAAGCCTCTACATTTCAGTCAACATTTAAGCTGTTCTTCACTGTTTCTCAATTGAAGCATGTAGAAATGAAGCTCCTTTGAAATCGTCATCTTCCAAAATGATTTGTTATTGTATTCGTTTTCATTCTAGTTTGTACTCCGAACATCCAGGAAACTCGAGCTGTCTCTAGGTAAACGTGACGTCATTTGAGAAAAGCTCCATAACAACTGCAGAGAGGATTCACAGGACTGACCTTCCATCCATTAATGACCTGTACAGGTCCAGGATGCTAACATAGTTGTCGACACATCCTGGTCACAGATGATTCAGACTTATCTTCAGGTCAGCACTACAGAGCGCTAGTGGCTAAAACAAGATGACGCAGAGCCGGCATTTATCCCAAGGCTGTGTCTCTGATGAACACCTTACAGCCAGGTCAGCCAGCTACTGTGAAGGAAACAATAAACATATATTTCATTCTCTTAAACATACTGCCATGTTCTTACCTTTTCCCTGAAAAATATTTTTTTTTGTTATAGCTTGTAGCTGCTAGTCTGCTAGTATGTCTGATTTATATTTCCACGATGCGAGCGTTGGAATCCAAAGTCAAATTCCTAGCTCATACCCACAAACTTGGCAAATAAAGTTGATTCCGATTCTATTCTAAGGTCTTCATTTAAGCTGCCTTCTTCTATTGTTAAGGAACAGGACAAAATTTTCATGCATACCGCAAGTGTTTAAACTACTAAACAGTACAAAAGCATCTTAAAAGGGGCCTATACAATTCAATTTTATTTTAGTTATACAGCACTAATTCACAAAACAACTGAAGGCACTTTACAAAATCAAATTCTATCAAATCATACAGATTGGTCAAAAAGTTCCTATCTAAGGAAACCCAACAGATTGCAACAAGTCTTGACAAGCAGTATTCACTCCTCAAGAAAGAGCAAGAAAGAGCAGAACCTCCAGCAGAACCAGGCTCAGTATGAATGGTCATCTGTCTCAACCGACTGGGGGTTAGAGAAGACAGAGCAGAGACACAAAAAGCACACGCTGATCCAGGAATCCGTTCTGTTATATGGTAATAGCGGATGATCTGCCTTCCCTGGATGATGTCACAGCTAACAGAACACTAGACAAGGTGTACCTACTATGAAGAGAAAAATGACAGAGGACAAAAAGTTAAAAGTTGAAATAACACACAATGCAAATTGGAGAACAGTGGGAGAACTCAGTAGAGTGAGAAAAATAGACCCCTGATATCCTTTAGTAGCCTAATTCCATAGCAGCATAACTACAGAGATAGCTCAGGGCAACCTAAGCCACTCTAACTATAACTAAAAGATCTGCCTCCCATTCTACTTTTGCAGACTCTAGGAACCACCAGTAGACCTGCAGTCTGAGAGCGAAGTGCTCTGTTAGGAACATACAGGGTAATCAGAGCTCTGATATATGATGGAGCTTAATTATTAAGGGCTTTATACCTGAGAAGAAGAATTTTAAGTCTGTCAGACAGATTCCAGTTTATTCCAGTTCCGATTTAAACAAGCCTAATGCTTTTCCCTTAATCCCTGCAGTATGTTCAAGTCTTTCTAGGAGAATATTGTGATCAACTGTATCGAATGCAGCACTGAGATCTAACAGGACAAGTACAGACACAAGTCCATTATCCGAGGCCATGAGAATATCTTTAGTGGCCTTCACAAGCCGTTTCAGTGCTATGAAAACGGTAAATGGTAAATGGACTGAACTTATATAGTGCTTTTCCAGTCATGCTGACCACCCAAAGCGCTGTACACTATAGCCACATTCACCTAATCGCTCTCACTAACATGCACACATTCATACACCGAGACGCAGCTTGGTAGCTGGGCAACTTGGGCTTAAGTGCCTTGCCCCCAGGGGCACATCGACATGTGGCAAGGGGAAGCTGCAATTGAACCCACAACCTTCCGATTGCCAGACGACTACTCAACCCATCAAGCCACAGTCCCCCCATGACTGAAACTCTTCAAATAGGTCATCACTTTGTAATTGTTCACATACTTGATTAGCAGCTACTTTTTCAAGAATTTTAGATAGGAAAGGAAGATTAGATATAGGTCAGTAATTTATTAAGTCATCTTGATCAAGATAGGGTTTCTTAAGTAAAGGTTTAATAACAGTTACTTTAAAAGCCTGTGGTACATATCCATTTACTAAGGACAGATTAATCATGTGTGATGATCTCGGCACGGGTGCTGGTCTGATCCATAACTCAGCACACCTGCCCTGCTCCACCCTGCCTGTAATCATCCCTCACCGGTTCCACCTGTTCTCACCAATATAAAACCTGCCGTCAGACCAGCCACCAGTGCCAGCTTGTCTCGTGCCATCCTGGTAAGACCAATCCAGCGTTCTCTGAAATCAACCTGCCTGTCTGATTCCCGACCTCTTTCTGCCTTCTGTTACCGAGCCTGCCTGATCCTGTTTTGATTCTGCCTGACTGCCTGGAAACCAGACCTGATCTGCCCTTGGACTTCTGAACCTGCCTGACCTGGACTGCTTGCCTGTGTACCCGACCCTATTTGCCTGTGAGTACGGAACACGTTCTAACCCCTGTAAATCTCTGAGCAAACCAGTTATCGGACCTGGAATGGACCTGTCTCTCGGATCTCCCTGTCTGTACTGCCGCTGGATCTCTGCCTCCTGATACAGAACTCGGACCTCCTCTGGATAACGCCCTTGGAAAGCCCCGAACGGTCTGTCTGCCTGCCTGTCAGCCACTCAACGGCTTCAGCCCCGCAAGCCCAGTCCATGGTTGGACCTCCGCCCCCGGACCTGTTCGCCTGCCTCGAAGCCGGCTCTCCAGGCTCTGGAATCCCACCACCAGGTTAGTGATCCAGCCTCCCTCACATTTGCCCACCACCACCAGCTGATCACTAACCTGTTGTCTCTGCCGCAGGGGATTTCCAGCCCGAGAGCAAGTAGCTTCAACAAACTTCAACAAACGTTATCTTTTAATAAAGTTTGTTGAAACGTCACTGACCTGTTTTGGGTCCAGTTCCTGTACGTTACATCATGTCTAAAATAGGGGCATTAATAAAAAGGACTACTTTCTTAAATAACTTGATTGGAATTAGGTCTAATGTACAAGTTGAAGGTTTAGATTAAGCTAAAATTTTAGATCACTCAGAAAGCTCTATTGCGTCTAAACAGTCCAAACACCTTTCAGGCTTTAAAGACTCCTCCAACGCTGCCCCACTTATTGAGAACTCTGCGAAGGGTCTTTTTTATACAACAGTAGACTGTTTTTCCAGATTAGGTAGGATTCTTCTGGGTGTGTAAAGCATTATTTTCTCTCTAATTTCCTAACGTTGAGCTTGAAATAAATTAAACCAGAGAACAAGCTTATTCTTCAAAGGGGCTATGTTGTCTAATGCAAAAACGCAATGAGGAAGCGACACCTTCAACAAAAACATCAGTTTGTAAATGGGAATAAACAACATTGCTGCCATCTACTGGGCATTTCTGTGATACTGAGGAAATTAAAAGGGGCAGACTCTTTAAAGTTTGACACAGCATTATCTGATAAGGATCTACTATAGTGAAACCTTCTCAGTTAAATTGAACTCAAAGGTTATTAAAATTGTCAAATAGGACAGGGTTGTGAGTAAATACTGTTAATTCTTCGCAATCAATGCCACATGTCAGCACAAAGTCCTAAGTAGGCCCTAGGTAGGAGTGCGTAGGTTTATGCACATTTTGAGTAAAACCAGTTCAGTATAGGATAGTATTAAAGGCTACATTATGGTCTCTACACAAATGTTAAAATCCGCCGCTATAATAAGCTTGTCAGTGTTTAACACTAAATCAGATAAGAAATCTGAGAACTGATCTTAAAACTGAGAGTAAGGGCCTGGTGGATGATACAAAACAATAAAGAGAAGATATTTTATTGCTTTGGAGTTTGGATGAGGGAAACTAAGGATTAAATGTTCATAAGAATTGTAGTTATTAATTGGCCTGAGACTAATTAATAAATCAGAAAGATGGTTGCTACTCCTCCTCCTCCTATAGTTCTGGGAATTTAAATACAATTTAAATACTTAGTGGAGTTAACTCATTTCTGTGAGACAAAAATCAATCAATCTGGTTATCAACAATCAATTGATTAACTAACAAAGCCTTTGGAGGGAGAGACCTTATATTTAATAAAACACATTACAAATTTTTACGATGAGTTAAATTGACTTTTTTATGATTTGCTCCTTTTAGATCAGTTTTTAATCTGCTTAGTTATGGCCGAGGTAAAGACATTGTCTCAATAGAGTAATGGTTGGCTAACAGTACAGAAGCTGCACAGAGGTGTGTTAAACTACAGCTGTGCTTCCTGGTATGGACCCTGGGTTGTCAGCATTTTGGAGAGCTAATAAATCCGGCCAGATTCCTAGAAAGAGAAATTGCACTATCCAAAGTAGGATGGATGCCGTCTCTCCAGATCAGACCAGGTTTGCCCCAGAAAGTTCGCCTGTTATCAAAGTAGCCCACGTCAGTTTAAGGGCACCACCTAGACAACCAGTGGTTGAATGATGACAAGCGGCTAAACATGTCATCATTGATCAGATCAGGCAGGGGACCAGAGAAAGTCCAACATTGTTTTAACAAACCTACACACCGAAGCAACACTAACTTTAGTGACCTACAATTGACGTAACCAGGTGTCATTACCACCAGCGTAAACAACAATCTAACTGTATTTATGCTTATCCTTAGCCAGCAGTGCCCGTTCTGGCCCCTAGCACGCATTTGATTATGGTCAGTAGTGTCTCTAATGCCACGTTTCTGACTATGGAGCTGCGTATTACCAGAGCAGCATTCTCAGTGGGTTGTGTCGGTGAATGGGGAAAATCTGTTAGAAACACAGACGAGTTGGTGGTGACCTTGGGGCTTGAATCTAGACCTATGCTTCCTATGTCTTGTCACCGAGCTGGCCTGGTTACGCGCCTGCTCGGATACTGCTGGAGGCCGCTACGGGAAGCTAATCTATGTGGTTCTGCATTAGCTAAGGGGTGGCTATCTGCTGGTTTTTCAACAGCGTGGGCCGGGCCTCCAATTCTGACACCCTCACCTCCAAAGCTACAAAAACACTGCATTTATTACACGTACTGTTATCACTAAAGGAGGAAGAGGAATAAATAAACATCTGACACAGAGAGCAGGAGAGAGGGGGAGACTGAGAAGCTGATGAGGTGAGGAAGCCATAGTAAAGCTACAGCTAGGCTAGCGACCTCTTACCATGGCGAGAAAAGCAAACTGTGTGTGTGTGTGTGTGTGTGTGTGTGTGTGTGTGTGTGTGTGTGTGTGTGTGTGTGTGTGTGTGTGTGTGTGTGTGTGTGTGTGTGAGAAAGGGGGGGGGAGGGATTCCAGCAAAATTCAGTTAGGATAATCATAATAGCTACATATTTAAAATAAAAATGTTTAACGCATGTTATTGTATATACGGAAATATATGCTCAAGAAAATGATGCACGTCTCCAGTCTCCCGAGGTGCCCGCCTCCATGAGCCCAATATGCGATTGAGTAGTGAAAAAAGGTACCTACACTACAGATGATCCTTTAACAAAGTCGAGTTGAAATGAGAAACTGTTGAAAAAACCTCGCAAAAAATTACTGTTTTTTACTGTAGTAGACAAAAAATAGCAAACCATCTTTCACATGCAGTTTTTCACTAAAGAAACAGTAAGCTTCTTTGAACAAATGAAAAACATGAAAAATTATAAATGGAATTGTAACAAAGACTTGAGAATTGATCCCACGTTCAGCCTGCTATATCTAGACTAATTCAACAATGAATTACTCCGTACAGCTGTGTTAAAGTCTGTTAATCTAAAATAATTTGCAGAATTTCTGCAAACTGAGCATCTTTGGTTTTAATGAGTTCCTAATGAATCTACCTTAGGAATGCAAAACTTGTCAGGATCCCGTTGTTCAGTTTTCTCTGGAAAGTCAGACATTTTTTGGTCCTCACTTTTTCTGGGCTACATTTAGCACTAGGGTGTCAATTAGGTTTAGTATAAACCTGTAAAAGTTAGGCCATAGAAAAGCTTGAAGATGAATGGAAGTCTATGGAAGACAAAGCACGGTCCTCACTATGTATATTAAGGATACGATAAGATAGACTTTATTGATCTCACAGTGGAGAAATTCACCTGTCACATCGGCTCAATAATCAAAAGAACCAAAAGGAGGAAAAATGTGCATGAGGTATATACAGTGCGTCCACATACATACAGTGGATCAAGAAAAAAAAAAGAAATAAAGCAAAGATTTAAGATAACGTAAGGATGATGATTTTAGGATATGTGTGTTACTGTTAAATGTGGGTGTTTTAATTTTTTGGACTGTTGAAAGATGTTTCTGTTTCTGCATAGATGTAACAAATATTGTAATGAACCAAAGATAGGACCCGGTAATTCAGCAGAGGCACAATGAGCACTTTCTTAGCTCTTAACAGTAATGACTTCATGGGATTCGTCATAAATAAAATTGATTCAATTAAAAATAAAATAATTGGCATCCTCCCAAACATTATTACCTCGTCCTCAGTAAGTGAGGCAGCGTTGGAGGAATCTTTAGAACCTGCGCAGTGTTTGAACTGTTTAGAAGCAGTAGAGCGCTTTCTGAGCTATCTAAAATTTTAGCTTCATCTACTGTAAACCTTCTACCTGTATATTAGACCCAATCCCAACCAAGTTGTTTAAGGAGATATTCCCTTTGATCAGTGGCACTATTTTAGACATGATTAATCTATCCTTAGTAAATGGATATGTACCACAGGCTTTTAAAGTAGCTGTTATTAAACCTTTACTTAAGAAACCATCTCTTGATCAAGATGAGTTAGTAAATTATAGACCTATATCTAATCTTCTTTTCTTATCTAAAATTCTTGAGAAAGTAGTTGCTAATCAACTTTGTGAACATTTACAAAGCAATGACCTGCTTGAGGAGTTTCAGTCAGGCTTCAGAGCTCATCATAGCACTGAAACAGCTCTGGTGAAGGTCACTAATGATATTCTCATGGCCTCAGATAATGGACTTGTGTCTATACTTCTCAGATCTCAGCGCTGCATTTGATACAGTTGATCACAATATTCTCCTACAAAGACTTGAGCATACTGTAGGGATTAAGGGGAAAGCATTAGGCTGGTTTAAATCCTATCTGTCAGACAGATTCCAGTTTGTTCATGTTAATAATAAATCTTTTTCAAACTCTAGGGTCACTTGTGGAGTACCACAGGGCTCAGTCCTTGGACCAATTCTCTTTACTATATATATGCTTCTGATTGGCAAAATTATCAGACAGCATGGGATTAATTTCCACTGTTATGATGATGACACTCAGCTATATTTATCCATAAATCCTGATGAATCCAATCAATTACTTCAACTACAGGCATGTCTTGATGACATCAAAAGCTAGATGACTTTAAATTTCCTGCATTTAAATTCTGACAAGACAGAAGTTGTAATCTTTGGACCAGAGTCCTCAAAAAATAAACTTCTTAATCAATCACTGAATCTGGATGGCATTAATTTGGCCTCTGGTAATAAAGTAAAAAATCTTGGTGTTATTTTTGACCAAGACATGTCATTTAAATCCTATATTAAACAGGTTTCCAGAGTTTCCTTTTGTCGCCTCCGGAATATCGCCAAAAGTAGAAACATTTTGTCCAGGAGCGATGCTGAAAAACTAGTCCATGCATTTGTTACTTTAAGGCTGGACTATTGTAATTCTTTACTATCAGGAAGTCCACAAAATGCAGTTCAAAGTCTTCAGCTGATCCAAAATGCTGCAGCAAGAGTTCTGATGAAAATCAACAAGAGGGATCCTATTTCTCTAATTTTAGCTTCCCTTCATTGGCTTCCTGTTAAATCAAGAATAGAATTTAAAATTCTTCTTCTAACATATAGAGCCCTCAATAATCAAGCTCCATCATATATCAGAGCTCTGATTACCCCTTATGTTCCTAACAGAGCACTTCACTCTCAGACTGTAGGTCTGCTGGTGGTTCCTAAAGAGTCTCTAAAAGTAGAATGGGAGGCAGATCCTTTAGCTATCAGGCTCCTCTCCTGTGGAACCAACTCCCAGTTTTGGTCCGTGAGGCAAACACCCTGTCTACTTCTAAGACTAATCTTAAAACTTTCCTTTTTGATAAAGCTTATAGTTATAGTGACTTAGATTACCCTGAGCTACCTCTATAGTTATGCTGCTATAGGCTTAGGCTACTGGAGGACATCATGGTCTATTTTTCTATTTTTCTCACTCTACTGAGTTCTACTGTTCTTCAATTTTGCATTGCTTGTCGTCATTTCAGCTTTTAACTTGTTTTGTTCTCCCTCTTTTTCTTCTTCATAGTAGGTACACTTGGTCTGGCATTCTGTTAGCTGTGACATCATCCAGGGAAGACAGATCACCCGCTATTACCATCTAATGTAGAACAGATTACAGGATCAATGTGTGCTTCTGTGCTTGTTTGTCTCTCTTGTGTCTCTGCTCCGTCTTCTGTAACCCCCAGTCGGTCGAGGCAGATGACCGTTCATACTGAGCCCGGTTCTGCTGGAGGTTTTTACTTCCGGTTAATGGGGAGTTTTTCTTTCCACTATCGCTTCATGTTTGCCCAGTATGAGGGATTGCTGCAAAGCCATGGACAATGCAGATGACTCTCCCTGTGGCTCTACGCTTCTTCAGGAGGGAATGCTGCTTTTCAGGACTTTGATGCAATCAACTGGTTCCCTTATATAGGAAATTATTTTTGACCTATCTGTATAATCTGATTGATTTTGATTTTGTAAAGTGCCTTGAGATGACATGTTTCATGAATTGGCGCTATATAAATAAAATTGAATTGAATTTAAAAGATTTATTTTAGAAACTGGTGTAGAGACTGGAAACTGGCTGGAATGCACTTAGGAACCACTGAAACGAGAGAGGACATGTTAGTAGCTGTATGATACACAGTGGTTAATTGTGCACACAGAATAGAAGCCACAAACCCGTTCTTGAATCCGGGTAGTGACACATAATCCAAGGAGTGGGTCCAAGAGGGGTGCAGATGGTACTCTTTGAGGCCGAGTATAGAGAGCTGTTTAACTGAGGTGGGGATATCCAAGGTCATTCACAGGTGATCAGAGACAGGCTGAAGTACCAGAGGGTGAGACAGAGTTGGAATCCAGAAAACGGTCAGAGGTATTTATCCAACACAGGCATAGGTAACCAGGGGCTCAGGCAGAGAGACTAGGTCAGAGGTACTTGGGATGGTTCGGTGTCGAGAATCAGAAGGCCAACGAGAGTCTGACAGAGGCAAGGCAAACAGGCAGGAATCCACAGAGATGTCTGAATCACACACAGAAAGGCAGTCAAGGACCACTGGAAGGTCTACTCACACAGATGGCTTTTGAGAATCTGGCACCTGCACACTGGAGGAACCAGGAATATATAGTGGTCCTACCAGGCGTGGCTGTGCCAGTAATTATTGCAGTAACAGGTGCAAACAATTAGGGGTAATTGCTAGAGCAGCACAGGGAGCAGGCTGTGACATCAGCAGTTAGCAGCAGAGAAACAGAACCATAGCAAAGCTGTGAACGTTATGTAAATTATCTTTACATAGAAAAATAGTTCTGTGTTGTATAGAAAGGGAATGGAATCTTAAAGGTTTAATAGGAACAACAGGAGAGGGAATAAAGGAAACAAAGAAAGCTGTAAACAGTATCTTAGAAATACAGGGATATATTTGCGTATCTCTCTCTCTCACTCTCTCTCTCTCTCTCTCACTCTCTCTCTCTCTCCATCTCTCTCTCTCTCTGAGTGCATGCTGGGAGTTTGGTGGTGGAGAGTGTGGCTGAGAGTTTGTGAGTAATCTCAAACTTCTTTTCTTCTTTTTTTCTTTCTAACTGTTTACTGTATGATTGTTTGATAGTTGTTTGGTTTTTTGTCACTAAGTTACTGTGTTTGGGTGCTTGGGGGGGGCGGTAGGCCGTGTTTCTTGACAGGGATGGCGTCCTCGGTGGCGCCGTCCCTGTCTCTGAAGCATGGGGTGAGGATAATGCCGCAGCCCAGCACCACGGTGGAGCAGGTGCTGCTGGCGGTAGGAGAACAGGTGGGGCAAACATCTCGTATGCCTCACGAATGAATAAGGCGGTGGTTGTGTTTTTGAAAAAACTAGAATTTGTTAGTCAACTCATAGAAAGCGGGCTGGTCTTGGATGATGAGTTTTCTCAGGTTTCCCCGCTGGCGGTGCCTTCGGTCCGTATCACCATATCTGGTGTTCCCCCGTTTATTTCCAACGAGGCTCTGGAGACAGAGCTGAAGCGTTTCGGGAGATTTGCGAGCGGGTTCCAGGTGGTGAGTTTGGGCTGTAAGGACGCCAAGCTGAAACATGTTCAGTCTCTGTGGAGACAAGTGTTCATGTTTCTGGATTCTCCAACTCAAACACTGGACGTCTCGTTCTGTGTTAAACATGAGCAAGGACACTACATGGTGTATGCCAGCTCAGGTAACATGAAGTGTTTTGAGTGTGGAGATGTGGGCCACAAGCGGGTGGCGTGTCCGCACAGACAGGGCGCGGCGGAGCCCGCAGCGGCCGCTGCAGCGGAGTGCGCGCGGAGCCTGCGGCGGCCGCTGCGGCGGCCGCTGCGGCGAAGGACAGCGGGGAGGGGAGCAGTTGACAGTGGACGCTGGCCGAGGCTGCTCCCCGTGATAATGCTGAGATGGACAGCTCCGTGGTAGGAACTGACGGAGACGGTGGTGGTAGTGGTTTAGTGGTTGGGGCTGACGGTGATGATGGTGATGATAGTGGCTCCGTGGCTGGGACCGAGGGTGATGGTGGCCTCCAGGTTAATACAGACAGTGCTGTAGGTGAGGAGGAGGCTGTGGTCAGGACAGGGCAGAGGGTGGATGACATGGGGAGGCCAGAACAGGATGCAGAATGTGCTGCTGTGCAGGATGTAGAGCTGCTGCAGGTCAGCCCTGATAGTGAGCCAGATGATCAGGTGAAATCTGCTCGTGGCCATGGTGACATAGACGGTGAATCTGACTCTGATAGTTTCTCTATAGCAGACAGTTACTCTCAGAGTGTTGATTTGTATTCTCTGGAGGAGATCAACGGCTTCCTGGCTGACACTTTTGGAAAAAAAGTAAATGTCAAAGAATATTTTCCTGATGTGGATAAATTTATACAATCAGTCACTACATTGCAGAGAGTTGTTGGTTTTGATTTACTGGACAGCAAAAAACGTCTCAAGAAGCATGTTACTGGTCTAAGAAAAACTTTTAAAATGACAAAGAACAAAATGTCAAAGAAAATGAAACTTTAAAAAATAAAAGGTACTATGATCATACATCACTGGGTGTTTCGACTGTTGGTTTTCTCTGCTGGTCTATCTCTATTCTCCTTACATGCAGGGTCTAAGAGTGGCCTCGTTAAACATAAATGGGGGTAGAGATGGAAAAAAGAGAGCTATATTAACGGACGTCATCACACAGAAAAGACTGGATGTAGTTTTCTTACAAGAAACCCACACTGATAGCACGAATGAAATAGATTGGGGCTTATGGTGGGGAGGGCAGCATGTCCTTAGCCATGGGACAAATCTAAGTGCAGGAGTCGCCATTTTGTTTTCCTCTAAGTTAAATGTAACTGTTACATCCAGCTTAGAGGTGGTGAAGGGCAGAGTCCTTATGGTGAGAGCTGAAGTAGAGGGATTCAGCTTCATTTTCATTAATATGTATGCACCAAACCAAGGCCCTGAGCGGGAAGGAACTTTTAAAATAATGAAAGAAGAACTAAATAATATTGGTGCAGGAGAGTTTATTGTATTGGGTGGTGACTGGAACTGCTGCACTGACTTTACATTAGATAGGACTGGAGAGGAGCCACATATTCAGTCCTCCTTGTTTCTGTCTCATGTATTAAAAAAATGATTTGGTAGATGTGTGGAGAATAAAACACCCATCAGATAGGCAGTACACTTGGGTCAAAATATCAGATGGAAGAGTAAGTGCAGCTAGACTAGACAGATTTTATCTACCTGCTTCTTTTACTGCAGGAGTTTTTAGCTGTCAGATCCTCCCAGTTGTTTTTACAGACCATCATTTAGTCTTAATGGAGCTGGTTTTTTCTCCCACTGGAAAACCAAAATCTTTTTGGCGTTTTAATGTTAAATTATTAAATGATCTTAATTTTTGTGAAAATTTCAAATTGTTTTGGGCCTACTGGAGATCCCAGAAAGATGATTTTCTTTCCCTGGCTCATTGGTGGGAGGTAGGAAAAGCCCAAATCAGGGTGTTTTGTCAGGAATATACAGCCAGTGTAACAACAAACGTCAAGAGAGCTGTGCAGGAGTTAGAGGACCAGATAAGAGACTTGGAGAGTGCTCTACAAGGAGATCAGCAAAATGATCTTTTACAATCAAAAAAACAGGAGCTAAACTCTTTTCTGCAGGAGAGAGCTAAAGGGGCTTTAGTCCGAGCACACTTCACCAGACTACAGGACATTGATGCACCAACCACGTTCTTTTTTAATCTGGAGAAGTTGGTTGCTTCAAAAAAAACAGATGATGTGTCTCCGCCTCCCTGATGGGAAGGTGACCATGGACCCAACGGAGATGAGGAGGCACGCAGTGGACTTTTATACAGACTTGTTCAGGGCGGACGGCTGTGATGTGGATGCTGCTGTGGAGCTTCACCAGGGACTTCCTCAGTTGGATCCAGGAGATCGGGAGGCTCTGGGTTTGGATATAACACTTGATGAACTGACTGCAGCTGTGTCTCAGATGGCATCTGGCAAGGCTCCAGGAATAGATGGTCTACCTTCAGACTTTTTTAAACATTTCTGGACCATAATGGGACAGGACCTTTTGGACGTTTTTAAACAGTGTTTTATCAAAGGGACGCTTCCAGCATCCTGCAGGCGTGCAGTTCTTTCTTTGCTGCCTAAGAAGGGAGATTTAGCACTTTTAAAGAACTGGAGACCAGTAGCTCTTTTATGTACGGACTACAAGATTCTTTCCAAAGTTTTATCAAATAGACTAAAAATTGTTATTGATTTTATAATTGGTGCAGATCAATCATATTGTGTAGCAGATAGGTCTATGTTTGATAATTTGTTTTTAATGAGAGATGTTTTTGATATTTGTCAAATTTATGACATCAATGTTGGTATCATATCTTTCGACCGCGTGGATCATGAGTTTCTTTTTTCTACCTTAAAGACTTTTGGTGTTGGGGAGGGTTTTCTGTCTTGGGTGAAGCTGTTGTACAGAGATGCTTGTTGTGTGGTGAAGGTGGGAGGTGGATTGAGTGTTCCAGTACCAGTTAGGAGAGGGATCAGACAAGGCTGCCCCATCTCAGGCCAGCTTTACAGTATTGCCATCGAGCCTCTCCTCTGCCGGTTGAGGAGCAGACTGAGAGGTCTCTCCCTGCCAGAGTTGGCTCAGATGCCACCTGTTGTTGTATCAGCATATGCTGATGATGTAAATGTATTTATTTGCAATGAGGGAGATATTCAAGAGTTACAAAAAAGTTTGGGCTTGTATGGAAAAGCTTCCTCCGCCAAAGTGAACTGGGAAAAAAGTGAGGCTTGTTTAGTGGGGGAGTGGTGTGTGGGGAGTATTCCTCGTCTTCCTGGAAACCTTAAGTGGGGAAAAAGGGGTGTGAAAAGCCTAGGAGTTTTTCTAGGGAATGAAGATTTTCAGAGCCAAAACTGGGAGGGAGTGCTGGAAAAGGTAGAAGCCAGGTTGTCTAAATGGAAATGGTTGCTAACTCACCTGTCCTATCGGGGAAGAGCTCTGATAGTGAATAACCTGATCGCATCATCTTTGTGGCACAAGCTCATCGTGTTGGTGCCACCATCAGGCCTACTAAAAGAGGTGCAGCGGCTCCTGGTGAACTTCTTCTGGTCCGGTCAACACTGGCTGAGGGCACCGGTCTTGTATCTCCCTGTGGCAGAGGGAGGACAAGGACTTGTAGACATTCTGTCCAGAACCGCGGCTTTCAGACTGCAGACAGCACAGAGGTTGTTGTATGGTTGCAGTCGCTGCTGGTTAGCTCCTGCTCGACTGCTACTCAGGTTTGCTGGCCGGCTTGGGCTGGATAAGCAGTTATTTCTGCTAAGATCAAGTGAAGTTGACCTGACAGGACTCACACCTTTCTACAGCTCCGTGATCAATGCCTGGCAGACACTGAAGGTCACAAGAACTCAGGACCCTGGGCCAGGGATGTGGATCTATGAAGAGCCATTGTTTTACAACAACTTCCTTGGAAACCCCACGTTTTCCTCTGCTACATTAAGAACTAAATTTGTGCAGGCCGGCATTACTAAACTGGGCCACCTCATAAAAGCATCCATGGAAATGCTCGGTGACATCACCAACATCAGGTCCTCCAGAGTGCTGAGTAGGATTGTGGAAGAAGTCTGGCAGTCCCTGTCTGAGCCACTAAGAAGGTTTGCTAAGAATCACGCTGCCCAGTGGAAGGATGACGGCATGTACATTTTTCCCTCTCTGAGCGTCTGTCCTGCTGCTGAGGACTGGCAGGAGGAGAATGGTTTTCTTCTCACCATGAAAGCACCAGTGCTGGGTACTTTCAGCTCCTGTGGGAAGAAGCAGCTCTATTACAACTGTGTGAAGGTGCTGAACCTTCGCTCTCTGGCTGGAGTGAAGGAGTCAAAATGGTGTGAGGTATTTGCTTCAGACGTTACCCCTAAAGGCAGGTGGAGGGTCCTGTATAAACCCCCTGTTGAGAAAAGGATGGCGGACCTTCAGTGGAGGATGATACATGGAGCAATAGCCACGAACAGACACAGAGCTCACCTAGATCCAGGCACTGGGAAGGCTGTCCATTTTGCACACAGAGGGAAACATTAGATCACCTAGTGGTGGGTTGTCCTCGGCTGGTTGATCTTTTTAGAGTTCTGAAGGAATGGGTGGAAGCTTTAGGAGAGGTTTTCTCTGTCCCGCTGTTTGTTTTTGGACCCAAATACACAGTAAGGAGAAAACTGACATTGGTTTTAATTAATTTTTTATTTGGGGTGGCTAAATTAGCTATTTGGAGGACCAGGAAGAATCAGATGCTGGGTCAGGGTTGGACAGATGTGGTGCGGAGCCTGAAAGGTCTGGTTGCGGCTCGTCTGAGAGTAGAGCATGCTTTCTACACACTCACTAGTAATTTGGAGCCTTTTAGGGCTCGGTGGGGGATCAGACATGTTTTATGTTCAGTAGAGGATGATGGCTCACTGGTTCTTAATATTTAACTTATCTTTGTGTGTGGTAATTAGTTGGTTTTTATCCTGATGATGGAAATGAAGTCTGTGTTCTAATGCCCAGCAAACACGTCCAGGTGGGGCCCATGTGGGCCTCACTTGGGCTAGATGGGCTTCAGCTGGGCATGGGCTCAGGGTGGGCTGTGTTGCTGGGACCCATGTGGGCAGCCCACATGACTCATGTGCCCCCTCATGATAGACCAAGCATGGGCAATAGGTGGGCTCCAGTTGGGCAGCCCTTACAAATTCAAAATGGTCAAATCGACATGTTATATAACAACAGACACTGAAAGGTCTCCTTTTTTATGCTATTTTATTTATTTATTTTTAATAAGTGAAAGTCTTTAATCGCACACTAATCCAGCCTATAGATGATACATTTATAATTTTTTTAAATTATTTAAATTTAAATCACTTCATAACCCCCCTTTCAGTGAAGCGGCTGAAAATTTAGATCTGAAAATTTTACTTAGATGACAGATCAATATGTTTCATAATAAACCGGCCCTGATCAGTATTTCATATTCTTAAAGTTTTTAATGTCTCTTCCTTTATTGTTTTCACACAGGTGAATTCTACTTTCATATTGATACACTGGAATTAATGTCAAACCAAAAAGTATGTGCTTTGTTGTTTTATTATTTTATGTATAGCGTAATGATTTTGTACACTTTTCATTAAG
Organism: Fundulus diaphanus; assembly: GCA_037039145.1. Lineage (NCBI taxonomy): Eukaryota > Metazoa > Chordata > Actinopteri > Cyprinodontiformes > Fundulidae > Fundulus > Fundulus diaphanus. The sequence goes on from CM073127.1 coordinate 55,536,862, forward strand.
TTAATTCTGTTCTAACATCATCAGATGTGGATTAAGTAGCTTTTAAGAGCTTTTTTTTAAAAAAAACATGTTTTGCTAAGATGTCTTGCAAACGAAGGATGCTAAGAATTTAGTATTTCATTAATTGTGGCCTTTATTAACAAACTTTAGAAAGGGAAAAATAAATTACCACAATTCTCAATTCAGTCACTAGGGGGCAGTGAACACGAGACAGGGGAACGTTTATAATGTTCACATTTTAATAATTTCACAACTAAATTAGTATCTTGAAAATCACCCAAGCTAACTAAACAAATACGAAAATTGTCTGAAACAGAACTAAACCTTGGATCGTCCAGGATCATCCAGTATTCTCTCTAACAAAACAATTCTATTTCTACCGGAAGTGGATTCCCACACCATGCTTAGCCGGAAGTTAACAGGCGCCATCTTGTTGGATGGATGTTTTTATCTTTGGAGACGAGACGGTATCTTTCGGACGACATACTGGTAAGAATATGCCTCTACATCTAATAAATACTGTTTTTCAGAAAGTAACTATAAAGAGTGCAGGAGCTAGGTTTATAGTGTCTGCTGCAGACATAGTTTAGAGAATGCTACGGGTTTGAGAATACCGCCGTCGGCTCTGCGGCAGATTCTACCGTCTTAAGGGAATCAGAGCTGGACTTACACTATTAGACCTTAGCTGCTTGGGCTGTTTAGTGTATTTATTTATTTATTTTGGCAGTCGGTATTTGACTAAAAGTTAAAAGGGCCGTGAGTATACCACAACGCCGACCGTTTTTAACGCGCGTTAATGGCGCTGATGTGTTTTTCCCTCGCCGCGCTGGACTTTTTTTTTCTTTCGCCTCGACACGGTTGTTCCAATGACCCGCGCTCACTACTGTTTCCAAGCCTGATTATTTCGTACGACTGAGTTTTTTTTCTATTTGCAGGTTGCTGTTCTTTGGGTTTGTTTCTGAAAGTGAAGTCGCTTTTTGACTCTTAAATAAGTGACGATGCAGTGCATATAACCAGCTGAAATCCCTCCGCCTTATAATGCACACATTAGCCTATAGTCACCTCTGTGATGCGATAAACAAAGCTTCATTTAACATGGACTTAGATCTGTGATTAACTACAGAAACAAATTTTCTAACCAAATCATTTGCAGTTGTTGGTTGGAGTTTATCTCCCGTGTTTGTTATCATAGCTGAAAGCTAAAACATTTCTTTTTTTTTTCTTTTTTAGAAATAATGGAGTCTTCAGAAAGAACAAAGAGGAGGAAAATATTGGCAAAACTGGAGGAACATTTGCTTATGCTCGAAAAGCAAAACCCTTTGAGACATTTTTAGGTAAATTGAAAAAACTCTATCCGTCGACCACAAAACCCTGTCCACCATCTCGTCAGGCGCATCCAGAAGCACAAAGTGGTAAGCAAAAAGTCTGACCAAATGGTTTATCGGGCCTGAGGAGGATGAATGCTACTGGCCACCAGCAAGAGTTAACATTGCAAAGGCGGTCATAGAGCAACTGGACCCACACTCTGACTGGGCAACCTACACGTTGACTGTCAAGAGGAAAGCAGGTAGTGTAACCATCTTTCTTAATGTATGATATGATACGACAAGAAGAGCTCACCATTGATTTGGTTAGAATTTGTTCTCTGAAATGAAAGTAATTGTAACTCTTTCTTTTGTATCTCTCGGACAGCAACATACGAGATAGCCCATATAAAATTGGTTGAGTTTGAACAGAACACAGATGTCCTGACAGAGTCTGATTCCGCGGAGAACATGGGAAGGGGTAAGGGCAAAAACAGGTAAGGCTATTTGGATTATGCATGCATGTTAGTGTTGTCTCCCAGCACCACACACACTGACAGTCTATGGAAACATCTACATTATATGCACAACTGTGCATATAACTGATTGTGTTGTTATATTTTACAGGTCTAGGTAAGTGGTGTTGTCCAGCAAGGAAGAGGATGACAGCCCTACACCTCCACTACCTCCATCCACCCTCGGGTATGTACTAACACCTCCTCTGCCTCCATCCTCTCTCAGCTCTGTGCTGACACCTCCTCTGCCTCCATCCTCCCTCAGGTCCGTGCTGACGCCTCCATCGCTGTCATCCACCCACAGACCTACACCTCCTCTGCCTCCATCCACCCACAGGTATGTACTGATTCAGGTGTCTGTGCTGACATCTCCTTTGCCTCTATCCAACTGGTCTACAATGACACTTTTTTCCTTTTACGCTTCCTTAGGTCAGCCATGTCACCACCCGAATCCCTGCCAACGAGGGACATGCTTTTACGCATCCTCGAACTTCTTGAGGAACTTAAAGAAGACAATCGAGCCACTAGAAGGATGCTACAAGCGCAACGTGGGAACGGTGGCAACACCCTGTCTTTTATCCCAGATGGTTTCCCCCTAAAGACAGTTAGAGAAGTCGAAGAAATGGAGGAGAAACTGTCTGACCCAAGCTTCATGTCTGACCTGGTATGTATGTATGTATGTATGTATGTATGTAAGTATGTATGTATGTATGTATGTATGTATGTATGTATGTAAAGTCTAGGCTAGTGAAATTTCATTCAGTTTTTTGTCTTGTATAAAACATTCATAATCTGTATTATATTGTGTGTATTATGCATCTGTAAAATACATATTATGCTTTTGAAATAATAAAAAACCTTGAACAATGACATGGCATTTTTATTTATATAGTGCATAGAGGCAACTCGCAGTTGACTGCATCAAAGTCTTCACAAGCAGCATTCACAAAAAATAATACATATTACAATAATAACACAAAATGACCCCCTCCAAAATTAAATAGCCTGTAATAATGAAGGCTATACAGTGTAGGACATAAGGACCCATAATCAGCCGAGGGTCCCAATGTGGGTGAAAACTGGGTTGCCCATGTGAAACCCACCCTCAGCCCATGTGGGCTTGCCCACAAGGGGCCACCATGGAACCCACTGACAAAACTAGCTGGGCCCCAGCTGGGCTGCCCAGCTGGGGCCCACTCACCAGCCCACATCCAAACCGCATGGGCCCCTCATGGGTGTGTTGGCAGGGTGTGAAGTAAATAAAAGAGAGAGAGAGAGAGAGTTTTTTTCCCCGCAGCGCTCTCCGGACTGTGTATTTTTTACCCACGGCGCTTTCCATAGTTCCAAGAATGCTAGAGACTGTAGCACAACAGACCCGCGCTCACTGTTGCCAAGTCAACTTATTTCATGCGACTTTGGGCTTCTTTGTTCTAAAGTCGCTTGTAAATTTCATGGGTTGCGGGTTTCAGTTTTTTTGGGCTTGTTTCTGAAAGTGAAGTCGCTTATTTGGGCTCTAAGATAAGTGGTGCTGCCGCATTACAGACACAGTGAGTATAAACAGCCGAAATATCCCTTCGCCTCATTACGTGCTGGAGCGCATCCTGATATAGGAGCCGAGGGAGTAAAGGCAGAGGGAGCAACTCTGCCCGTATTTTCTGCAGTTTACGGTTACAATAACCGGTGATAACTGCTGAAAGTAGATTACACGGTGCAGATCATCATTTTGAGAAGAGATATAAACAGCTTGCAAAAATAAACGAAGAAATTATTGTTGTTGGTGTGAAAGCTCAAGATTAGATGTGTGTGTGAGAGAGTGAAAAAATGAATAAAACTTGTGACTTTATTAAAATGTAAAATTAGTATTACTTTAAATGTAACTGCTTAATATCATGTCTATCTTTTTTTAAGAGGCGAAAAAAGCCATTTAGCCATCATTGCCCAGAGTTTAACATTTTATGGCACCAGGATGTTATTCCAATTCTGAAAAGTGCTTGAAAATAAAAATACATTTTCTTTTGTACAAGCATGTTTTTTACTAGTGTCATTTATTGCAAAATTGCATATTAAAATGCTCAAATAGGCTTTTAAACTTATGTAACAACACTTATAAAATATGCAATTAATTTTAGATTAATCTCGAGTTAACTATTGAAATTATGCGGTTAATTGCAATTCTAATTTTTAATCGCTTGACAGCACTATATATATATATATATATATATATATATATATATATATATATATCTCAGAATCAGAATCAAGTTTAATCGGCAAGTAGGTTTGCACTTACAAGGAATTTAACTTGGTGTTGATGGTGCAGACAAAAAATAAGAATACAGTAAAATAAAAAGTAAAAAGGATATATATACAGAAGCAATATACACTCAGTAAACTGTGCGTTAATGTAACGCAGAAGCTTGTAAGTCCTGAACGGGGGAGAGAGACAGTGTCCAGTTTCACGGGCGGCTCTTGGCCTTGTTCATAAGGCCGATAGCAGATGGGAAAAAACTGTTCTTGTGGCGTAGGTTGTAGGTTTTGGTCCTGATGCGAGGATCAGCTACAATCTTCTCTGCACGCCTCAGAGTCCTGGAGGCGTACAGGTCCTGGAGAGATGGAAGATTGCAGCCAATCACCTTCTCTGCATACCTGATGACACGCTGCAGTCTGCCCTTGTCCTTAGCAGTGGCACCAGCGTACCAGATGGTGATGGAGGAGGTGAGGATGGACTCAATGATGGAGGAGTAGAACTGCACCATCATTGTCCTTGGCAGGTTGAATTTCTTCAGCTGCCGTAGGAAGTACATCCTCTGCTGGGCTTTCTTGGTGAGGGAGTTGATGTTCAGCTCCCACTTTAGGTCCTGGGAGATGATAGTTCCCAGGAAGCGGAAAGACTTCACAGTGTCAATGGCGGAGTCACAGAGGGTGATGGGGGTAGCTGTGGCTGAGTTCTTCCAGAAGTCCACAACCATCTCCACTGTTTTTACAGCATTGAGCCCTAGGTTGTTCTCCCTGCACCAGGTCGCCAGATGGTCAGCCTCCCACCTGTAGGCGGACTCGTCACCATCAGAGATAAGTCCGATGAGAGTGGTGTCGTCCACGAACTTCAGGAGCTTGACAGACTGATGACTGGAGGTGCAGCTGTTGGTGTACAGGGAGAAGAGCAGAGGAGAAAGAACACAGCCCTGGGGGGAACCAGTGATGATGAGCTGTGAGTCAGAGTCATGTTTTCCCAGCTTTACGTGCTGCTTCCTGTCAGACAGGAAGTCTGTAATCCACCTGCAGGTGGAGTCGGGCACATTCAGCTGGGAGAGCTTCTCCTGAAGCAGATCTGGGATGATTGTATTGAAGGCAGAGCTGAAATCCACAAACAGGATCTTGGCGTAGGTTCCTGCAGAGTCCAGGTGCTGGAGGATGTGGTGAAGGGCCAGGTTGACAGCGTCGTCTGCAGACCTACTGGCTCTGTAGGCAAACTGTAGGGGGTCCAGGAGGGGATCAGTGATTTCTTTTAGGTGTGAAAGCACAAGGCGCTCAAAGGACTTCATAACCACAGAGGTCAGAGCGACGGGTCTAAAGTCATTAAGTCCTGTGGTCCTTGGCTTCTTGGGAACAGGGATAATAATGGAGGATTTGAAGCAGGCTGGCACGTGACATGTCGCCAGTGAGGTGTTAAAAATGTCTGTGAACACTGGAGACAGCTGATCAGCACAGTGCTTCAAGGTGGATGGAGAGACAGAGACTGGTCCAGCAGCTTTCCTGGAGTTCTGTCTTCTGAAGAGTTTGTTAACATCTCTCTCATGAATGGAAAGAGTTGTCACTGAGGAGGAGGTGATCTGTTGGGTGGTGACGCGGGGGTGATTGCAGGACTGTCCCTTTGTCTGTCGAAACGACAGTAGAAGTTGTTCAGGTCGTTTGCTAACTGTCGGTCGTTCATGGAGTGGGGGGCTTTAGGCTTGTAATTTGTTATCTGCCTGAGACCTTTCCAGACAGAAGCAGTGTCGTTGGCTGAAAACTGGTTTTGCAGCTTCTCAGAGTACAGCCGTTTAGCGTCTTTCACCGCCTTGCTAAACTTGTATTTTGCATCTCTGAATCTGCATTTGTCCCCACTTCTAATAATAACTTCAATTTATATAGCGCCTTTCAAGATACCCAAGGTTGCTTTACAAGAGTGGGGGTAGGGACAGGGTGGGGGTTTAGGGAGGATAGGCAAGAGAGAAAAGGTGTGTTTTGAGGTGCTTTTGGAACTGTGTCAGGGAAGTGGCGGAACGGATAGTAGGGGGCAGGGTGTTCCAAAGAGTAGGGGCAATTACGCAGAAAGCCCTGTCACCAAAGGTCTTGAGTCTGGTGCGGGGAATGGAGAGTAAGTCCTTGCTGGTGGAGCGCAGGGACCGTGACTGGGTGAGCGGGTGGAGGAGGTCAGTGACTTCTGAAGGCATCTTCTTTGTCCAACCTTAGCCTTCTAAGTGTTGCTGTGAACCAGGGTTTATCATTGTTTTTATATATATATATATATATATATATATATATATATATATATATATATATATATAGTGCTCGGACTGCGCACCACACCCCGCCTCCGCGTCGTCTAGCTCCGCCGCACCCATTTCCAGTGGGTCGCCGGGAACGCTTATCCTAGTCCAGAGAAGTTCTCGGGAGACAGTGGGAACTGCGGAGGGTTCCTTTTTCAGTGCACCCTCGTTTTTAATAGGTCCCCACGTTCGTTTTCTCTGGATGACGCCAAGATCTCTTTTATCTTGCGTTTATTAACGGGAAGAGCTTTAAGATGGGCTGAAGCCCGTTTTCCCGACTGCCAAACCTTGGTTGCACCTTTAATGACTGGAGTGCTGGAGTTTAAAACAGTTTTTTCAGCCGAGTCCGATCCTGAGCAGCAGTCACGTCAGCTATTACCCCTTAGGCAGAGGGGTCGCTGTGTCCACCCTCGCAGCCGCAGCTGGCTGGGAAATGCGAGCACTTAAAATGGTATTTTTTCAAGCATTAGATGAGTCCCTCAAGGATGAGTTAGCCCGCCTTGAGGAACCTCATTGCTCTCGCTATCCGGTTAGATAACCGTTTACGTAGTAGATGTAGAGTCTGGTCAGAGAAACCTCCGCGTCCGTCAGTCCCTCCGGGCAATTTTTCGCCCAGCCTTTAGCCGCAGTTCCTCATTCCCCGGAGCCTATGCAAATAGGTCCGGTTCGTCTTACCCCGGACCAAAGGCAACAACGTATGGACGCCAGACAGTGCATTTACTGTGCTTCACCGGAGCATTTTATTAACAACTACCCGGAACGGCCAAAAGACCGGGTCCGCCGGCTGTAGAGGGGAAGCCGATGGACCAAGCTAAACTATCACCCCCCACATCTCCAAGCTTACCCACTTCGCCGCGTTTCTGTCTAAGGGCGACTATCCTTACAGCCCACGACAGCCTCAATCTTCCCGCGTTAGTTGATTCTGGGTGCGATTTTAACCTGATCGACCAATCTCTGGTCCAGCAGGCTAAAATCGAGACAGTGCCTCTACCTTCGCCCCTACAGGTTTCCGCCCTGGATGGAGGAAGCCTCCCACAGATCACTCACCAAACTAAACCTTTGGAAATTGTGATTTCAGGGAATCATAGAGAGCGAACCTCATTTTTCGTTTTCCCCGTAAAACACCCCCCAGTTGTCCTGGGTTTAGCTTGGTTACAGCAGCATAACCCTCACATTAACTGGGCTGAGCGGTGGTTAGAATCCTGGTCACCGGCTTGACACTCACGCTGTCTGCAATCAGCTGTTCCCACTGTTTCCCTGTCGGGTCCCCCTGTTAAGAAGGAGGATTCCATTGATCTTTGTAAAATCACGAAAGTTTATCATGACTTGCAGCGGGTTTTAGCAAGAGTAGGGCCGAATCTTTACCACCTCATCGCCCGTACGATTGCGCCATCAATCTGCTGCCTGGCACCCCTCTTCCCTCCAGCCGCCTGTATAACATCTCCCGGGCTGGGAGCCAGGCACTTGAAAAATACATCAGCAAGTCCCTTGCCTCGGGATTGATTCGGCCATCCACCTCTCCGCTAGGTGCAGTTTTTTTCTTCGTCCCGAAGAAGGATGGTTCCCTTCGTCCATGCATTGACTACTGCGGTCTTAACCAGATAACAGTTAAAAATAAATATCCGCTCTCTCTCCTCTCGTCGGCGTTGGAGCCGGTCCAGGACACCGTTGTGTTCTCTAAACTCGACCTTTGTAATGCTTACCACCTGGTTCGGATCCGGCAGGGAGATGAGTGGAAGACGGCATTCATGACCCCCCTGGGCCATTTTGAGTTTTTAGTAAATCCCTTGGGTTGTGTAATGTCAGTTTTCCAAGCCCTAGTCAATGACGTCCTTCGGGACTTCCTTAACATCTTTGTTTTTGTTTATTTAGACGATATACTCATTTACTCTTGTGACCTCCCTGAGCATCAGCGACATGTTCGCCTTGTTCTCCAACATCTCCTTGAGAACCGACTGTATGTCAAAGCAGAAAAATGCTAATTTCACAAACCTTCGGTTGCTTTCCTCAGACTAATCTTAGAGGGCGGGGAGGTCAAATCAGATCAGAATCAGAATCAGAATCAAGTTTAATCGCCAAGTAGGTTTGCACATACAAGGAATTTGACTTGGTGATGATGGTGCAGACAGCGCACCAACACACCGTGGCAGCCGTTCGCGGCGCCATCAGGAAACTGAAGGAAAAGCAACCTGGGGATTGTCAGAGTATGGAGACCCATTACTGCAAAAAGACATCCAACAACTGTAAATATATTTATTGGAAAAAATGAGTTCCAGCAAACTTAAGAGTTGCCTTTGACACTACCTAGATACACCTACTCACAATTTTTCCCTTCCGTTCCGATCCTCATACATGAATTTGGATACCTGCCAAAACTGAAATTATTTCAATGAGGGATGCAAACACTCGATTTGAGATTACTTGTCAGTTAATAGTTTATCAGATTAAAGTTTGTTCCATCTGATTAACTGATAATATCCACAGACCTTTTTTTGGTGCAGTAGTATGGCCGCTATCCAGAAGAGGATGCCGCTGCTCATCCTTAAGCGGAGCCAGACCATAGTAGTTGTAAAAGAAATAATCATGGTACAGGCATGCCAGAACAGGAACATGAAGCATTTCAAACAGAGTCCGGTGTGTGATTATTTTACACCAATGTTAGCCCGATGGTCTTCTTTTGCATTTGAACAACCAATTTTGATTGTCACGTTAAACCTGTTGATCCACTATGCAAAGATACTGCCTATTAGGCTGAGTTTACCTGTAACTCCTCAGACCGAAGAATTCTCTTGGATATGTTATGCCATAACATGCCATGATAATTGGATCCTGAACAGTAAGGAAGAGGTGACAAAAAGAATTCTGTCCTGCTGCAGACATGGCCGGAAGGACGGCCTCTATTCCTCTCTCTCTCCTACTGAGGGCCCTTCTTCTTGGCAGGAGATCAGCTGTGACCACTTCCTTACAGATAAAAGCCACAGCACACCTCTGCTCACCCTCTTCTCCTGACTCCAAGCTGCTGGGACACACTCCTCCACCCTTGGACGACCAGCACTCCTCTGGGGGGGGTCCCTCCTCCCTCAGGAGCCTTGCATGAGGCCTGGAGCAGGCCCCGAGCTGAGTGAGAATGAACCCTTCTGAAACTCAGTTCCTCCCCGGCATAGGGAGAAACTGCCAGCCGATTCAAAGATAAGTCTCTCACTTCTGCTTAAAACAGATGCCGAAGTGAAGGAATCCGTCTATGCCAGCTTTGTTTTGCTTCCTCAGCGGACCCCTGACGGAGCTGGTTTCCAGGCAGCGCAGAGCTGAAACGCCGGCAGCGGAGTCTTCCCCGCCGAGGAGAAATCTGCTTAAATCGTGACTGCAACCGGGGTCAGAGTCTGCCTGGAGGACCAGGCCTCCAAACCAGACCGCAGCGCTATCTTGGCGAGGCGGCCGCCTCGCCAAACTCACGCTACCGCCTCGCCAACATTCCCAAAAAAAAAAAAAAAAAAAGTGACGTTAACACGCGGTTTGTTGTTGTTGCTTTCGCGCGTGCGTGAATGGCAGGGAAAAAACACATGGATACCCCCCGCTCCGCGAGTCGGTCCGCGGACAACGTGTCGTCGTCTCCCCCCCCCCGCTCCGCGAGTCGGTCCGTGGACAACGTGTCGTCGTCTTCCCCCCCCCGCTCCGCGAGTCGGTCCGTGGACAACGTGTCGTCGTCTTTCCCCCCCCCCCTTCCGCGAGTCGGTACGCGGGCAACGTGTCGTCCAACAACCCCCCGCCTCGCATAACCAAATTCCTGCGGGAAACACTGCACGCCGTTAGCCACATGCTGCTGCAAGGCTAACGCTAGCCTGCCAAGAGCCAAGCGCTAGCCCACTAACGCTAGCCAACCACTTCCTCCTTCAACGCTTCTTCCTGGAATGGCCAAAGTGGACAAAACTCACACATGAGGCACCAACAGGTTGGGCAGCGAGATGAGGGTGAAGTTAAAAGGTTTATTGGGAAACGATTTGTAAACCTTTGTGACCCATGGTGTTTAGAACAAAGGGCTAACCGGTAGCTCACGCTAGCCAAACTGCTATTAGCCTTGCTAACATCCGGTCTCGGACCTCTCAAAAGGAGTTCGTTTTAAAGCATAAAGCGTAACTGTTCTGCTCTGCCATCCTTCGATGGTGTTATCTGCCTTATTCCCGCATCAATATGGTATATTAATGCCGTTTTCCAAGGCAATTTTGGCAACTTTATGTTGTAACCTCTTAGCCACCGAGTTGCCACAGTGACCCCAGACGCCCGAGGGAGAATCGCATTAACAAACTCGGTCGTAAGGGTTTAAATGATTTTACAGGACAAACCGGTCCTCAGAATATTATTTTAACAAATAATGTTTTGTTCAACTTGGGCTTTGCATTGTGAATGGATTGAAATACATGGCAGATGTTTCAACTCCACTGCATGCTTTTGAAATCAGATCTGTAGTGAACAGGGATTCACTGAATTAATCTGATTATGATCAACCACTTTTGTTTGTCTTTTGTTTGTTTTTGCATGTAAATAGTTCCTTAGCTTAGCTTCTTTTTATCTTCATTTTACTTAGTAGTTTAGTTAAGTTTCACTAGCCTAGTAGAGAGGATTTATTAATCGAAATATTGTGTTAATTCAGGTAAACAGCATTATATAGTGATGTTCTCTGGATGTTCATTTTATTTCTGTTATTAAATTCTTGAACTTGAAAAGAAGTTGTCACTCCTTTATGTGTGTGCAGGTTTTGCTGTTAAAAGATCGCTAGTGCTCGGATTCATCCCTTTCAACCGTTGTCTTGATATCAGCTTAAGAGCTGATCATCACCAGACAATACTTAACAGACAGAGAGTTATTTATGAAACATTAAATAACTTTAAACAGTGTATAATTGCACAACAGATAAGATGCAAAACGTTTAAACCACTTTTTTTTTTGCAACATGGATTATTGAGATGCATCAGGACATTATTTTACACTGTTTATTGACAACAAAGATGCAGAATGCACTTTATGCAGTTCTGTTTTTAAATATAAACACTCAAACACCTAAAGAGCACTATTCAGCCATGCTACATGATGAAGCAGCATCAGCTTCCCAACCACAACTTGGCAGCATCAGCTTCCCAATCTTACCTTATTTGTTTCTCTTCAGTAACCTAATGTGTTCCTGTTTAGTCATATAGGGCCCCATCCCTAGATGATATACAAAATGCTGTGAATGTATACAAAAAGATTAACATCTTCTCTGTGCACTTACAAAAACTGTGTTCAGACTTTGAAAGTGTACAAAATAGTAGTTGAATATTATCCAAAATGTATTTAACAAGTAGCAAGGACGCTGAGATTTTCCTCAGCATCCTTAAAGCACCTCTCTGTTTCAAAAAGCTTGGTGATCCCTGGCAAACATCATACCAAGCGATATGCATTCATGTTTTTGTTAAAGTAGTAACAGGAGTTCACTCTTTTAGGTCTGACTGATTTGAAGCTCTTTGGTGCTGCTTGACAACATGATGTCTGACAAGCATCTGACAGCAATCACAACTTGATGATATTTTAAGACAATATTTTATAAACCTATAAACAACAGCACACATATTACCCATTGAAGGGCACATTAGAAATGTTTACTTTAGAGAGAATACTGTGATATGAATCACCTAATCAAACACCATAGCAGACATGCACACAGATAAACCCTTGTCTGGTTCCATGTCCTTGAATAAATGAAAGAAATATTGAGATGTTGATCCATAATGCATAGCGGCCCAGCGGGACCAAACCAAAAACTCAGCAGAAACACCTCATTCCAGCTGTGAAACATGGTGGAGTGACAATTATTTGGGTTTGTTTTGCAGCCACAGAACCTGGGCACCTTTTAGTAAAGAGTCAGCCATAACGTCAGATGTATGCCTCTTTATTTTGGAGTCAAATGTGAAATCAAACGTCCAACAGTTAAATCTTGGCTTAACTTCTGTCAGAATGGCAGAAAAACTAAAGAATGAAGGTGCTAGAATGGCCTAGTAAAATCCTGACTTTAGAACTGTGGTGGGACCTCAGGAGAGCTGTTTGTAGATAAATGTCAGCAACTCTCAGGGAACTGAAACAATTTCGGAAAGAAGAGTGGGGCAACATACCTCCTTAACAGTGTGAGGGACTGATAAAGCCAGACAGCACTGATTACTGAGTTACTGCTGCTGAAGGTGATTCTAGCTGGTAAATGATGAGAGGGAGGAGATTATTCATTCATTGCACACTATTTGACTGCCTGCATAGTTACTTAATTTTTTAGAAACTAAAGATTAGTTGAGATGTTTAGACCTTTTTTGGATTTTGAAATGCTATATTTGATGGGCCCCGCAATTAACTGTAAATTTACTGTTAATAGTTTTATTTGACTAAACTATTATCTGAAATAGGTTCATCTAACTAATTAAATGTTGTAGATGACATTTCGAAATAATTGGTGGGGTTATTAACAAATGTATTTACAGTTTGTATAAAGATTTAAAGCTGGGTTACCTTCAATGTCCTGATTAGTCTTGAAGATGTCTTCAATTTTGAAAGGGGCCTCTTGATGAATTATTTCAAATTCTACATTATAGTCGTCCATCAGATGGTAGACTCCCTCCATAGTGAAGTAACAGTCTCGTTCCTTCATATCGTCCTCGATGAGCAGCAGTGCGCTCTTCCAAGTGAAGTGCTCAAACATCGCGGTGAACGTCTCTGCCATTTTCACGTAGGACGGGGCGATCCGAGTCAGGTGAGAGTACTCCGTCCTTTTGTTCTTGAAGGCGGTGGCCAGAGCACCTGCAGATATCACCGGGATTTTCCAATGGGATGCGAGCCTCACCACACCTGCCGCCTCGTACTCACGCACAGGACCGATGATCAGGTCCGGCTTCTGGCCACACGACCTGTCCGCCAGCGTGAACAGAGCGTGGTTGGCCGGGTCGGAGTTCTCAAAGTGAATGTTAAAGTGGAAGCCGGGATATTCTGCCTTCAGCCTGTCCTGTGCGTAACGGATCGCTGGTGCGACTCTTGCATGTGAAAACAGATAGGAGTTGTTCTGTGGCAAAAACACCAAAACCTCAATTTCCTCCGAGAGCGAATCAGTGAGAACTGGGTTGAAGATGACCAAAAACAACAGAAACGGTTCAATGAAACCTGCCATGGCGCTGTATTCAAAGTTTCGCCCCAGATAAAGCTCAAATCTGCGCTAGAGTGGTGTTATTCAAATGCTTCTTCCCAAGTTGCTCCTCTCAGCAGTGCACTGAGCTGCAAACAGACAGCCGTGGTTAAAGGCTTCCAAACCGAATGGCCAGGTAAAAGAAGAAATCTTCTCAGATGTGTTTTGGTCTGCGGAGTCAAAGTGTGTCCCAGAACTTGGTCCGGTCAGACTTTTGGATCCCTGCAGCTCCAGTCTGGACAGACGCGCTGCCTGGCTCCAGTCTAGAGTTTTGAAGCATCCTTTCAGGATTATTCCTGCGTCACGAAGCGCTGCCCACCTCCATCTTAAAGCTACACTGCTGCGGAGCTCACAATGAGCCACTTCAGCACAGCACAGCAAAGCTCTCTGCAAGGCTCTGTACGCCCCAAACTGCTCACAGAACGCTGAACTTTCCTCAAAGTAAGCGTGGAGTGTAAGTTTTAAAGATGCATTCAGTAGACTGCTAGCACTGTATGCAATATTATGCACAAAACTTGTTAAACTCACTGGGATGGCTGAAAAGGGGAAGAAATAGGCAGAGGTATAATTTTTATTTAAATTCAGACACTCTGCAGTGAACTTAAAATTTATAATCAGTTCAGGAATGAAAATGATTTTATTCAGATCTAAAGAAGTATCTTTATCCCTTTCTATAAACACTTCCCCCTTGTAGCTGCAACTGGCTAAAAAAGCAGTATTTTCCCCTTAAATATTTCTTCTGGAGTTTTTTCCTCTTCCCCTTTTTTAAACCATACTTAATTATAATCAGATCATTTTTAGATACTACACAAAATCCACCTCAGAAAACAGAAAATATAAAAACATTTTTTTCAAAGGATGATTTCAAAAATCCAAAAAACAGCAGATCATATGCCCCTGTCCAACGAAATTCAACAACACAAACAAAGTTATTGACATCTATCATTATTGAAGATTTTAGGATTCCAGTGAACCACAGTGAGACCCATTATCTACAAATGGAGAAAACATGGAACACTGGTGACCCTTACGAAGAGTGGGTAGCCTATTTGTACAAAAGTGCATCATCTCATCCAAGAGGTAACAGAAAGAGAGTCGTCTTAACTGCTCCTTTATTCAGGGGTGCCACAGCAAATTATTATAACTTGCTCACAGACTTGGCAGAGATTTTACACCAGATGTCGTACCTGTCACAACCAGGATGTGAACCCAGGTCCCCCAAATTAAAGTCATAGACTTAATCCACTATGATCTTTGGAAACATGTTCTGTGGACAGACGAGACAAAGGGTGAACTGTTTAAAATATGTGTCCCAAACTAACACAGCCTTTCAAGGACAATGGACATACATACTGTATCAACAGCATGATGGTGGCAATGTGACGGTCTGGGGCTGCTATGCTCCATCGTGACCTTGATGGCTTGAAGAAGAATGTATGGCCATCAGTGTGTGACTTTGAGCTCAAGTACATTTAAGTTTTACAAAAACGTAAGAAACAGAGGAAATCTGAAAAGATGCAATTACTTTATCCTAGAACTGTGATTGAGACTCCTACTGTGACTCTGTGATGAACTATTAACCAATATCTAACAGATGACTTATTAAATCTTACATTAAACAAATGCTATATATACGACTCTTTCAATAAATAAACCCACAGATAGTGATAATCCAAACAGGACATGTCTTAGTGGGTTACATTGTGACACTGAGTTTATTTTACCCTCTGTGCACCATCCTGCTTATCAAAATATTTATTTAATGTAGCATCCTGCTTTTTTAGGACATTCCATTCTTTTGCTCTTTCTTCTGCTTTTAGATGTAAAAAAAAAGGAACTTATAGGACAAGGAATTACACAAGGATGTATTTTAGAGTCAAATTAGTGGCACCAAAAGATCACAAATGGTCAAACTTTCAAACTTGGAATTTCTGTCTGTGCTCACAGAAAAGAACAGATGGTTCTGGAGCACAACAGAAACTGATGTTTATTAGTGTATCCTTATGCTGGTATCTATGATGCAAAACCTGAACACTTTCCATTTTTGAAGAAAATACTTCAAAATAAACTGATCTGTGGAGCTGCACATTCCAAAATTGCCGAACTGTAAGTTTCAAATTGACTGCTGTCGCTCTGGGGATGAGTATCAGTACTATGTAGTGTGGACTGATCAACTTTCTCAGATCATGTCAGCTTAAAAATATAACTTCTGGTTCTAATCTTAATATTAGACAACTTTGTCTGTATGACTACAGTACATGTTCTGAAATATCTGTGGTTAAATATAGTTGGACTTCATAAAACAGCAGTAGTTGGGCCTGTAAATTGCTCTCAGTCAGAAACACCTCTGGACAAAGACACAAGTTCTCTGTTTCCCCTTATTAAATGAATGAATCCTACATATTTGATGCAAGAAACTGCCAACTGACAAAAGAGTACAACTCAATAACGTTTATTTAGAAATGAGGAAAATATTGTTTTATATTATATTTACATTTTGTAAATTGTTCAGCTATGTGTTAAGTTTCCAGGTTGAAAACTTTGTTCGCATCAGTTTTATCTCATTAACAACTTTCTGGAGTTCAGTTTTGGCTCACGAAAGACCCCTTTTACATAACATTCTAACAGAGCCGAAACTTTCATGATAACAAGTGGTGCCATGTTTTTCAAATGCAGGAAGAACCCATCAGTGTGTTAAATTGTAATGTAGCAGCCAGTGAATGAAGTGATCTTAAGAGAGGGAGACCTAGGTTTCCTGGTTCTTAGATAAGTGGAGGAAACTTGAAGCCTGTTTTACGTGTTTAATAGTCCTGTGGAGAAGAATGGGGTGATCCCGGTGTGACTGAGGTTGTTTCACTGGTAGGATTGGTGAGTAGTGTCCAAAACATCAGAGAAGGATGAGGCAGGTATTGATATACTGGGGTATCTGAAAAAAAGTCTGAATATCATTGTTTAAAAACATTTATGCTGTTTGCACAGATACATTTAAATGTGCTGTGTGTGTTTTGTGGGTTAAGACTATACTTCCAGCAAACTCTTCATTTGCAGCTCTAGCAGCTGTGTGGTGGTATTATTTTCTGTACAGCAGCCTCTTGTGTTTAGCAGCGAGACTGCAGTGAGTGTGATTGAAAGATTCACAATCTGGTAAACTGAGCTAAAACTCAGTTATGTTTTTTATTATCAGTTTATTTTTTTTAATCTAATAAACACTTTACAGTTTTTATTGAAATACATAATGTAGGCTGCAAAACCAAATCTACCAACAAACAATATGTTGCTGCATTGAAAACTGTGTGTAAACCCAAGACACAGAGAAAAAATGCTGACGGGTGTTATGATATTTTTCGAGGATGAACCCGGACAAAGCACACACGCACAGAGCTAGTTCTTAGCAGTGAGTTTTATTGAAAGGTGTGGAAGATGGATGATGATGAACCCAGAGTCTTTCAACAGACGGAGGTGGAGGGTGCAGAAGCCGGCTGGCAGGCGGCGTGTGGAGAGACTGACCGGGAGGAACTCTGGAGCCGAAGACCAACGACCCGGACGGAGCATCCGAGCCGAGAACTTGGAGACCAGAACGTCGGAGCCGTGGACCCGAGACCAGAACGTCTGAGCCGTGGACCCGAGACCAGAACGTCCGAGCCGTGGACTCGAGACCAGAACGTCCGAGCCGTGGACTCGAGACCAGAACGTCCAAGCCGTGGACTCGAGACCAGAACGTCCGAGCCGTGGACTTGAGACCAGAACGTCGGAACCGTGGACTTGAGACCAGAACGTCGGCGCCGTGGACTTGAGGCCAGAACGTCAGAGCCGTGGACTTGAGACCAGAACGTCGGCGCCGTGGACTTGAGACCAGAACGTCGGCGCCGTGGACTTGAGACCAGAACGTCAGAGCCGTGGACTTGAGACCAGAATGTCGGCGCCGTGGACTTGAGACCAGAACATCGGAGCCGTGGACTTGAGACCAGAATGTCGGCGCCGTGGACTTGAGACCGGAACAGCTCTCCAGGAGTGAGAACTGGAGTGGGAACAGAGCTGAGCTGGATCTAGGCAGAGACTGGAACAAAAACAAAGCTAACGGAAACTCTAATGGCTGACTGGAACAAAAAACAAAGTTGAAGTAAGTCTTCTGGCTGACTGTAACAAAAACGGAGCTGACAAGGATTCTGGCAGAGACCGAGCGGGAATGAACGCTATGGACCGGCGACGAGAACATAATGAGGTGAGTCTTATAAAGAGGTGAACACAGGTGGCAACAGATCAGGGGTAATTGCAGAGTCAAACAAAAACAGAACACAGGGAAACCAAAAGCCTAGGAGAAACACTGGGGAACCAACGAAACTAGAGAAAACTGGAAACCAAAAGGTCAAGAACACAGGGAACCAAAGGGGCTAGAGAACACTAGGGAACCAAAGGGGCCAGACAACACTAGGGAACCAAAGGGGCCAGACAACACTAGGGAACCAAAGGGGCCAGAGAACACTAGGGAACCAAAGGGGCTAGAGAACACTAGGGAACCAAAAGAGCTAGAGAACACAGGGAAACCAGGGGTCAAAAGCACGGGGGAACCAAAGAGGCTAGAAAACTCTGGGGAAGTGAAAGTCCAGAGAACTCTGAGGAACAGGCGAAATGAAACACCAGGGAGACAAGACAGGCGTGCACCAACGCCAGGGGGAAAGAACGGGCGTACGGACACGCCAGAGGGAAGGACGGGCGTACGGAAACGCCAGAGGGAAGGACGGGCGTACGGAAACGCTAGAGGGAAGGACGGGCGTACGGAAACGCCAGAGGGAAGGAACGGGCGCACGACAGCGCCAAAGGGAAGGAACGGGCGTACTTAACGCCAAAGGGAAGGAACGGGCGTACTTAACGCCAAAGGGAAGAAACGGGCGTACTTAACGCCAAAGGGAAGGAACGGGCGTACTTAACGCCAAAGGGAAGAAACGGGCGTACTTAACGCCAGAGGGAAGGAACGGGCGTACTTAACGCCAGAGGGAAGGAACGGGCGTACTTAACGCCAGAGGGAAAGAACAGGCATACGACAACGCCAGAGGGAAGAACAGGCGTACGACAACGCCAGAGGGAAGAACAGGCGTACTGAAAACACCAGGGCTCAACAACACACGCTGGAGCACGACTGACGTACAGAAACGCCAGAGGAAACCCGCCGGGGCGTGAGGGAAACGCCGGGGCTTGGGGAAGAGAACGCCGGGGAGTGGGGGAAACGCCGGGGCACGAGGAAAGAGATCACCGGGGCGCGAGGGAAACGCCGGGGCACAAGGGAAGCAGGAACTTCTAAAACGGCAGGGAACACTAACTCTAAACGGCAGGAATCTAAACACCAGGGAACCAAGAAACCTAAACACCAGGGAACTGAGAGCGACCTAACATGCCGGGGAACCATGAACAGAGGGCGTCTAAACACGCCGGGGTACCAAGAACAGAGGGCGTCTAAACACGCCGGGGAACCGAGAACAGAGGGCGTCTAAACGCGCCAAGAAACCAAAAAAAAACATAAACACCAGGAACTAGAGGGTGAGCTAGGCAGCAACAGGCTAGGCACGCCAGAGGGCACAGACAGCGACTTATAAGCACCGGAGGGCTCTGGCGGCGACCTGCGTGCGCTAGGCAGCAACAGGTTGGCGCACCAGAGGGCTCAGCCGGAGACATGGGAGCGCCGGAGGGCTCTGGCGGCGACCTGCATGCGCTGGGCAGCGACAGGCCAGGCGCACCAGAGGGCTCAGCCGGCTACTTTGGAACGTCGGAGGGCTCTGGCGGCGCCTAAACAGGAGAACAACAAGAACAAAGAGGGCTAGGTGAACAGAACAGAGACACTAGGGCAAGACAGAACAAAAAAAAACTACTGAAGGCTAGAGGGAACTAAACTAAGCTAAACAGGGCAAAAACAAAGACAACAGGAGAAGAAGGGCGTAGGGACCTAGAAAGCGCAGGGACCTTAGAAAGCGCAGGGACCTTTAAAAGCGCAGGGACCTTTAAAAGCGCTGGAACCCATCCAACGCAGGAACCCATACGGCGCAGGAACCCAGACGGCGCAGGAACCCAGACGCATAGGGACCTTAGAAAGCGCAGGGACCTTTAAGAGCGCAGGGACCTTTAAAAGCGCAGGGACCTTTAAAAGCGCTGGAACCCATCCAACGCAGGAACCCATACGGCGCAGGAACCCAGACGGCGCAGGAACCCAGACGCATAGACACTAAGGGGATAAACAAACAAAACTTAATAAAAACAAATACAGAACTAAGACCAGAACTACAGGGGCCAGACAGGAACTACAGGGGCTAGACAGGAACTACAGAGGCTAGACAGGAACTACAGGGGCTAGACAGGATTTACAGGGTCAAGACAGGGACTTACAGGGCTAACGAAACTACAGGGTCTAAAGCCGTATCTACGAGTCTAAAACTGACAAATCAAAACAAGACTGGCAAACTAAGAAAGGAACCAAACGCTAAAGCAAAACTATGAAACAAACAGAACAGGGAGTCTAAAGTAAAAACTGGAACTCAAAAAAAAAAACTCGGAAGACTAAAGCTAACCTAAAAAACATACACTCACCGGCCACTTTATTAGGTACACCTGTCCAACTGCTCGTTAACACTTAATTTCTAAGCAGCCAATCACATGGCGGCAACTCAGTGCATTTAGGCATGTAGACATGGTCAAGAGATTCTCCTGCAGTTCAAACCGAGCATCAGTATGGGGAAGAAAGGTGATTTGAGTGACTTTGAACGTGGCATGATTGTTGGTGCCAGAAGGGCTGGTCTGAGTATTTCAGAAACTGCTAATCTACTGGGATTTTCACGCACAACCATCTCTAGGGTTTACAGAGAATGGTCCGAAAAAGAAAAAACATCCAGTGAGCAGCAGTTCTGTGGGCGGAAATGCCTTGTTGATGCCAGAGGTCAGAGGAGAATGGCCAGACTGGTTCGAGCTGATAGAAGGGCAACAGTGACTCAAATAACCACCCGTTACAACCAAGGTGGGCAGAAGAGCATCTCTGAACGCACAGTACGTCGAACTTTGAGGCAGATGGGCTACAGCAGCAGAAGACCACATCGGGTGCCACTCCTTTCAGCTAAGAACAGGAAACTGAGGCTACAATTTGCACAAGCTCATCGAAATTGGACAATAGAAGATTGGAAAAACGTTGCCTGGGCTGATGAGTCTCGATTTCTGCTGCGACAGTCGGATGGTAGGGTCAGAATTTGGCGTCTACAACATGAAAGCATGGATCCATCCTGCCTTGTATCAACGGTTCAGGCTGGTGGTGGTGGTGTCATGGTGTGGGGAATATTTTCTTGGCACTCTTTGGGCCCCTTGGTACCAATTGAGCATCGTTGCAACGCCACAGCCTACCTGAGTATTGTTGCTGACCATGTCCATCCCTTTATGACCACAATGTACCCAACCCATGATGGCTACTTTCAGCAGGATAATGCGCCATGTCATAAAGCTGGAATCATCTCAGACTGGTTTCTTGAACATGACAATGAGTTCGCTGTACTCAAATGGCCTCCACAGTCACCAGATCTCAATCCAATAGAGCATCTTTGGGATGTGGTGGAACGGGAGATTCGCATCATGGATGTGCAGCCGACAAATCTGCGGCTACTGTGTGATGCCATCATGTCAATATGGACCAAACTCCCTGAGGAATGCTTCCAGCACCTTGTTGAATCTATGCCACGAAGAATTGAGGCAGTTCTGAAGGCAAAAGGGGGTCCAACCCGTTACTAGCATGGGGTACCTAATAAAGTGGCCGGTGAGTGTAGAACCGAGCTGGAAAAACAAAAGCAAAATAAAACTCAAATACTAAAAAGGAAAAGAAACCCAAAATAACCTTAAAACACCCAAAAATCCTAAGTAAACCAAAAACTAAGGTTGAGCCTAAACAAATGAACAGAAGGCGGAAATAATTCTTCTAAAACAGTAAAAATATACAAAAAGCAAGACTGGAAACTAAAGCAGAACTTAGGACACAACAAAACCAAACCTGAATGACTCTAAGAAATCTAAGGAGCACTGAGAATCTAAGGAACGTTAAGTAACTCAAAAAACAAGGACCCAAAAATAACTCAAAACAAAACAGAAACCAGGAGGCGCTGGGCAGCAAAGTCTTAATATGCTGGGCAGCGGCAAAAGTTAACGCTGGGCAGCGACGACGAGGAGCGCCGTCCTTTAAGGCTGAGCAGCGTGGGAGGCGGACCTCGCAAAAGGCGATCCGGGAAACAGACTCAGAGGCGGGGCGTTGCGGATGCGACCCCGGCAGACGAACCGGAAGCGTGACGTCGCAACTCAGCGACCATGGCGAGACGAAA
The DNA here is from genome assembly GCA_037039145.1 of Fundulus diaphanus. Classification (NCBI taxonomy): domain Eukaryota; kingdom Metazoa; phylum Chordata; class Actinopteri; order Cyprinodontiformes; family Fundulidae; genus Fundulus; species Fundulus diaphanus. The sequence continues at coordinate 55,558,744 of CM073127.1, forward strand.
CAGAGGCGAGGCGTCGCCGTACGGCGACCCAAGCTAGATGAACCGGAGGCGGGGCAGATCCTACCAGCTTCTGCACCAGGCTCTGTGCGTGCTCGGGTTCATCCCTTGGCCGGTCCATAACGTTATGATATTTTTCGAGGATGAACCCGGACACAGCACGCACACACAGAGCTAGTTCTTAGGAGTGAGTTTTATTGAAAGGTGTGGAAGATGGATGATGATGAACCCAGAGTCTTTCAACAGACGGAGGTGGAGGGTGCAGAAGCCGGCCGGCAGGCGGCGTGTGGAGAGACTGACCGGGAGGAACTCTGGAGCCGAAGACCAACGACCCGGACGGAGCATCCGAGCCGAGAACTTGGAGACCAGAACGTCGGAGCCGTGGACCTGAGACCAGAACGTCTGAGCCGTGGACCCGAGACCAGAACGTCCGAGCCGTGGACTTGAGACCAGAACGTCCGAGCCGTGGACTCGAGACCAGAACGTCCGAGCCGTGGACTCGAGACCAGAACGTCCGAGCCGTGGACTCGAGACCAGAACGTCCGAGCCGTGGACTTGAGACCAGAACGTCGGAACCGTGGGCTTGAGACCAGAACGTCGGCGCCGTGGACTTGAGACCAGAACGTCAGAGCCGTGGACTTGAGACCAGAACGTCGGCGCCGTGGACTTGAGACCAGAACGTCAGAGCCGTGGACTTGAGACCAGAACGTCGGCGCCGTGGACTTGAGACCAGAACATCGGAGCCGTGGACTTGAGACCAGAATGTCGGCGCCGTGAACTTGAGACCGGAACAGCTCTCCAGGAGTGAGAACTGGAGTGGGAACAGAGCTGAGCTGGATCTAGGCAGAGACTGGAAAGCTAACGGAAGCTAACGGAAACTCTAATGGCTGACTGGAACAAAAAAAAAGTTGAAGTAAGTCTTCTGGCTGACCGTAACAACAACGGAGCTGACAAGGATTCTGGCAGAGACGGAGCGGGAGTGAACGCTATGGACCGGCGACGAGAACATAATGAGGTGAGTCTTATAAAGAGGTGAACACAGGTGGCAACAGATCAGGGGTAATTGCAGCCTGACAGGTGACGGGAATGAAAACTAATTAGTGTCCAGAGGTGTGACTAAAGCAGAGCGAGGGAGAGCTAAGTGAACTACAAAATAACAAAGAAGCTAGACAAAACTGGGTACCAAACTCGGTACTTTTATAAGTACCGACGGAATCCCATTGGCACTACCGAGGACTAATTCCCGGTATTCTACTCCAAATAAAATGCAAAAAGCGGCCCAAAAATAACCAGTGACCACAAGTTGCCTAAACCTGGCGTGCCTGCTGCTGACGACCATGACTACATTGACGCGGAGCTACAAACCGAGGCTGATGAGGAGGAATTTCCCTCGCTCCGGATAATACCAAGTAAGTCCCCAGTTGGAAAAAACCTTCTCCTAGTATCCCTCGAACAACTAACAACTTAAACACGGAAGATACTACTGCTATGCTGGCTAACATGATCGATATAAGAAGTGATGCATTAGAAGTTGGGAGATATGGTTGAACAAGCGAAAGACTTTAAAAAGAAAATTGACCACGTGGAAAACGTGTAGAGCTGAACGGAAAAAAAAACACCACAACCTGCTTGATTCGTGTTACCAAGCTTAAATGCTACGGCTTCTGCTGGAACCTCAGACTTAATGGAGTCCCTCAGACAGAGAAGGAGGGCATGCTGGAGGAGGTGACCCGGATCTGCCAAGAGGTTCTGCCGTGGGAAAGAGAGAGGCTTCAGCTCTTTATAGACGTTGCTCATCGGGTTGGAAAAAAGTTTGCTGGGAGCTGCCGTCCTCGCCCTATCCTCCTCCACTTCATCACCAGAAGGTATAGAGATTACATATGGAAAGCAGCTAAAGGTAACGATTTTCTGGAAAAAAAATGGTCTCGGTTGTACCAAAGATCTGTGCAAAGAAGACCACAACTTCCAACAGAAACTATCGCCGTCCATCCAAAAAGCTTGGCAAGAGGGGAAATCAACCTATTCCATCATGGGTTCATCAATGACGTGGGGATTCCTGGAGTTTTTGGCCCGATGGAGAAGTAATCTAGAGTTTAGATATCCTGTTAGGTTTACTTCACTGTTCTGAAAAACTAGATTTTATTGCCTATTAATATTTATTCCTCAACAATGTGCTGGTACAACATGTGTATGTTACTATCTTCTCTGAATAAGCACTCTCTTTTTCTATAAATGTTAAATCTTTCTGTCAGGACTCAGCCAGCAGGGCCGTGCAGCTTGCTGCCGGTTCTGCTGCCTCTGACTCTTTCCACAGGTGTTCTGGGTTGACTGGTGGGCGGAGCCCACACACCTGCGGGCGGTTGAGTGGCATCGGGAGGCACTACTTAAACACCACGCAGACAGCGAGAGGATGCCAGAGTGTTACCGTCGTGGTATGCAGACAAGCCTTGGCCTCTCGTTCTCTGTGTTTCCCAGAGGAACTAATCACTCACCTCTGTGTCTCCCAGGTACCTCCTCGTGTCAGCTCTCTTCCTCTTGTGACCCTGTGAAGTCTCTCGTGGCAGGAGCTCCAAGCATCGTCATCTTCCGTCTGGTGTTGGTCTCTCCTGCAAACCTCCTGGTTCCTCCTGAGTCGGTTCCCCTCCCCTGGAAACCTGCCATCTCCGGAAAGTCACCTGGTTCCTCTCGCTGTCCTGGACATCTGGATTCCCCGGTGCTGCTCGGACCCGACCCCACCTTCGACCCACTGGTCTCCCGGACACCTGTGGCCACCATCGCACGGCTAGCGCCTAGTCCCCACTGCTTCCTCCCCAGTCGGCCTTCTGTCCATCAGGTGGTAAGCTTGCGTCCAGCAGCAGATCCAGCTCAGTCAGACCAGTTCCTCTCCACGTTTCCCCAGTTAACCTCTGTCTCGTTCTTCCCCAGTGATCGACCCGGTTTCCTGCTCCCTGACCGTTACCTGACGCTGCCTCCACTGAGGCAGAATCCTCCCGTTACCTGGTTCTTAAATAAAACTTTTAAACTTCACCTGTTTCTCCCGAGTGTGCTTCTGCATGTGGGCAAAATGCATAAAGCCAACCATGACACTTTCATTTATTTCTCTCAATGCCAGGGGGATGCGTACTATTTTAACAAGAAAGGCTTTGTTTCTATTTGCCAAAAACCTCAACTCGGATTTAAATTTTTTTCACTAGTGTCATTCTACTGTTATTGATGTTAATGTTTGGAAAACCCAGCGGGCAAATTCCATATGGTTCGGAGCACTCTGCAGGAGTTACAACTTTAAAACACATATTTAATGGGAATATTATTGCTTCTGAATATGACCTAATGGGACACTAAATCTGTCAAGTCCTGACTTTTGAATACTGTCACTTAATTTGTGCCAATATTTAAGGAGAGAATGATGTTTCACGCAATCAAACTTTTTTTTTGAAGAATGGTTAAAGAAATTTCCTAATGCTATAATTATCATGGGAGGAGATTTTAATACTGTCCTTGATGGGGATTTTTATAAATAGCCTCATAGTAGACCAAATGCCTCCAACTCAACTGTCAAATCCTTCATGGAAAATTTTAACTGCATTGATATCTGGAGAACTATACATCCTCTTGACTGTCCATTCACTTGGAGTAATAAATCATCAACAAGGCAGTCGATTTCTGGCTTATCCCAAATACAGTAAACAAAGAAGATGTAACTGCTAATATCCTTCCCACTCCTCTTACTGACCATAAAGCTATTAAATTGATTTTTAGATTTTCAGTCAAACAACAGTCTTTTTGCTTTCCATCATACTGGAGAATTAACAGTTAATTACTACAATATGAAGAAGTCACAGCAAAAATTTCAACCTTGATTAATCAATTTTGGAGTAAAGCTCAAATAGATGGTTATTGTGGTCCTAACTGGGATTTTTTTACATTTGAATCTAGTAAATTCTTGAGAAAATTTGGCAGTAATAAGGTCAAAACTAAAAGTTTTCTTTCTCATCCAAATCCCTCTAATCTTAGTGATTTAGAACAAAAATAATTAGTTGAATGACAAATTAAGTTAGGCAATATGTACATAAACAAAAGTAATGGTGCGTTTGTTAGATCAAGAAGAAAATGGTTAGAAGAGGGATAACAAAAGACCCACTTTGTAATCTAGAAAAACGTAATGCTGTCAATAGTTCTGTCTGCAGACAAAAAATTAACACCTGTACAACGGATGACCCTGATCATATAGCCAAATACTGTAGCTCATTTTATGAAAACTTGTATCATTCTAACCTCCTTCAAGCCTCAATAAATTCCATATTAAACAATCTTACCGTAAAAACAATCTCTAACATTGACCAGAAACGCTGTGATGAGCCAATCACCATTCAGGAAAGTCTTGATGCTATTTCACGTCTCAAAACCAACAAATCCCCTGGGATTGACGTGCCGAAGTCTATAAAGATATCTCCAATGACCTTGCCCCTTATCTGTTAGAGGTTTTTAATGAAAGAATAAAGAAACGGTTCTCTGCCTACATCCCATACTCAGGGCTTAACCACCCTTATGCCAAAACCAAACAAGGATCCTTTACTTCTCAATAACAGGCACCCTATTTGTCTTCTTAATAATAATTCTAAAATATTAACCATAGTGATTGCTAAAAGATTAAAAACAATTCTTTATTCAACCATTGATGAATCTCAAGCAGGATTTATTAAAAACAGGCGTATTACAAATAACATAAGACTTGTTCTTGATGTATTAGATTATTCTTATTTAGACTTTTATAAGATATTTGACACTGTAGAACATGCTTTTTTATTTCAAAGTCTAGTAAAGTTTGGATATGGAAAGTTCTTTAAATTGGTTATTAAAACTCTGTACCAAGACAATAATAGCTCTATCAAACTAAGAAATGGCCCCTGTCCCAGATTTAGCATCTGCAGAGGAATCTGTCTCCCTCTACCTGTTTCTTTTGATAGTTCAGCTTCTGGCTGATCATATTAAAGCCAGTCCTCTAAATGGGTTGACTGTTGCTGAGAAGGAACTTACCTTAACATAACTGGCAGATGATACTACCGTGTTCTTAAGGGATAAGAATGAAATATCATTAGCTATCCAAGTAATAAACAATTTCTCAAAAGCTTCTGGACTGCATTTAAATCTTTAAAAGTGTGAGATTATGGCAGTTAAATAATGCACTGAAACATGAATTGAAGGCATACCAATTTAAAATGAAGTCATTTATTTAGGCATAACCATCACAAAAGAGCAGAAAAAACGAAGCTCCTTAAATTTTAATCCTCTAATTCTAAAGACTAAAAAAAAAATTTAATCAGTGGTTATTAAAAGATCTTTCACTACAAGTTTGTACTCTATTCAGGCTTACTTATAAAGCACAGGCTTTAGAACTGTCATGATTTGTCTTAGGATGAACCCGGACACAGCACGCACACACAGAGCTGGTTCTTAAAGTGAGTTTATTGAACAGGGTGGATGATGGATGACGAGAGGAACCAGAGTCTCTTAACTGACGGAGATGTAGGGTGCAGAAGCTGGCCGACAGGAGGAGTGCGGAGAGACTGACCAGTAAAGAACACCGGGGCCGAAGACTTGAGACCAGGGCGGAGCACTTGAGACCAGAACGAAACACAGGAGCCGAGAACTTGAGATCAGGACGTAACCCAGGAGTCGTGAACAGGAGTTGAGAACTTGAGGCCAGGGCGGAACACAGGAGTCGAGAACTTGAGACCAGGACGGCTCACCAGGAGTTGAGAACTTGAGACCAGGACGGAACAGTGTCTTGGGTTGAGGCTGGGCTGGAACAGAGCTGAAGGAGAGTCTCTGGCAGTGACTGAACAAAAATAAAGCTGAAGAAAAGTCTCCTGACTGACTGAACAAAAAACACAAAGCTGAAGAAAGTCTTCTGGCTGACTGAAACAAAAACTGAGCTGACATGGACTTGAGACCAGAACATCGGAGCCGTGGACTTGAGACCAGAATGTCGGCGCCGTGGACTTGAGACCGGAACAGCTCTCCAGGAGTGAGAACTGGAGTGGGAACAGAGCTGAGCTGGATCTAGGCAGAGACTGGAAAGCTAACGGAAGCTAACGGAAACTCTAATGGCTGACTGGAACAAAAAACAAAGTTGAAGTAAGTCTTCTGGCTGACTGTAACAAAAACGGAGCTGACAAGGATTCTGGCTGAAACAAAGCAGGAGTTGAACACTACGGACCGGCAAAAAGAACAGAATGAGGTGAGTATATATAGAGGTGACAGGTGGAACCAATCCGGCTGCGCAGGGAAGAAAGAGAGGAAGGGAGGCTCAGCATGCAGCCTACAAGCTGCATCCTGACAAGAACTTGATAACAGCACTGAGAAAAAATTTACAAATTGCTTTGTCTGGGGGAATAGAACTCATTATATTCAAAAATCTACTTTAATAAACTCATATGAAAATGGAGGGCTTAACTTTTAATTTCAATTCAATTAAATTTTATTTATGTAGTGCCAATTCACAACAAGTCATCTCAAGGCACTTTACAAAGGCAAATTTAATCAAATCTTACAGATTGGTCAAAAAGTTTCCTATCTAAGGAAACCCAGTAGATTGCATCAAGTCTTGACAAGGAGCATTCACTCCTCATGAAAGAGCGTAGAGCCACAGTGGAAAGTCGTATGCATTGTCCATGGCTTTGCAGCAATCCCTCATATTGAGCATGCATGAAGTGAGAGGGGAGAGGAAAACTCCCCTTTAACAGGAAGGAAAACCTCCAACAGAACCAGGCTCAGTGTGAACAGCCATCTGCCTCAACCGACTGGGGGTTAGAGAAGACAGAGCAGAAACACAAAAAGCGCAGAAGCACACATTGAATCAGGAATCCTTTCTATGTTATAGGTAACCTAGGCCACTCTAACTATAAGCTTTGTACTGTTCATCATTCCATCCATCCATCCATCTTCTTCCGCTTTATCCAGGGTCGGGTCGCTGGGGTAGCAGCTTCAGTAGGGATGCCCAGACGTCCCTCTCCCCAGCCACGTGGGCCAGCTCCTTCGGGGGAATCCCAAGGCTTTCCCAGGCCAGCCGAGAAACATAGTCCCTCCAGCGTGTCCTGGGTCTCCCTCTGGGTCTCCTTCCGGAGGGACATGTCCGGAACACCTTACCAGGTAGGCGTCCAGGAGGCATCCTAACCAGATGCCCAAGCCAGCTCAACTGGCTCCTCTCGACGTGGAGGAGCCGTGGCTCTACTCTGAGTCCTCCCCGGATGACTGAGCTCCTCACCCTATCTCTAAGGGAGAGCCCAGACACACTACGGAGAAAACTCTTTTCGGCCGCTTGTATCCGGGATCTCGTTCTTTTGGTCATGACACAAAGCCCATGACCATAGATGAGGGTAGGAACGTAGATCAACCGGTAAATCGAGAGCTTTGCCTTTTGCCTTTTGGTACAGCGGCAGCTTCACAGCAGATGCTGCACCGATCCGCCTGTCAATCTCCCGCTCCATCTTCCCCTCATTCGTGAACAAGACCCTAAGATACTTAAACTCCTCCACTAGGGGCAGTACATCCTCCCCAACCCGGAGAAGGCCCTCTACCCTTTTCTGGCTCAAGACCATGGTCTTGGATTTGGAGGCACTGATCCTCATCCTGGCCACTTCACACTCGACTGGGAACCGCTCCAGTGAGAGTTGTAGATCACGCCCTGATGAAGCCAGTAGAACCACGTCATCCACGAATAGCAGAGACACGATCCTAAGGCCACCTAAACGGATCCCCTCAACACATTGGCTGCACCTAGAAATTCTGTCCATAAAAGTTATGAATATAATTGGTGATAAAGAGCAACCTTGGCGGAGTCCAACTCTCACTGCAAACGAGTCCAACTTGCTGCCGGCAATGCAGACCAAGCTCTGACACCGGTCATTATTAGAGGGCCCGGTACTCCATACTCATCATTCTCTACTTTAAATAACACTTTCTAGATAAACTGGATTTGCCAGTTCTTTGCATCTCTGTCTTCCATATGGAATACTATTCCTTACCATATTTTTTCTAAATTTGGGTGCTTGCACTTTTTCTTGGTTTGTAATTTTTACGTACAGAAACCTATCAAACTATCTAATTTTCATTGCCAGGCTTTTTTGTCGTGGTCACTTATCTTCAAGCACAACTTTTCTCCTCACGGTTATTTGATATGGAACAACAAGTAAATTCTGTTTAAGAAAAGAATGTTGTTTTTGGACTCATGGTTAAATCATAACATTATTCTTGTAGACTATTAAACAATGTCAAAATACCTCTAAAATCCGTGATGTGGTGAGTCCGACCATATTCCCTGTTGCTTACAAATTAAGAAATAATTTGGACATTAAATTTGTAAAGTTAAAGAAGGACAACATAGAGAGCTCTGTAATTGTATGTTTAAACTGATTGTTTTCTCTGTATTGAATTATATGATTGACTGATTGTTTTTCTTTTTCTAAAAGGATCAAGTACTTATGTATTAAATAAATGAAGTAATGAGTGTTTTAGTGCAGACAGGCTGAGTGGAAAATAGAATTGGCGTATTCAGCGAGGAGTATGTGGTACCGTGGAGGAGTAAGTGAGCGCGGAATGGAAAAAGGTAACAACGGTTAGAGAGAAGGAGCAGAAGTTGTTTGCAGGAAGTCTGCCCGAGAAGAAGGGAGGATGTGGTCCGTCTATAACAGAAAGAAGAGGAACAAGACCCTTGATTCAACCAACACTGGTGAGTGGGGTAAAGGTCGAGGGGCCCCTTGCAATGATAGAAAGGAGGAACTAAACCTTCAGCCCAACCGACAAAGAGGAACCAGGCCTTCAGCTCCCCTGAGTCGCTGCCTAGGGTAAAGGTTAAAAGGAAATGAGAGATGTGATGCTGTTGTTCGATGCAAGGGGAGGGTTTGAAGCGCTGCAACCTCCCGACGGTTCTTTCACCACATAAAGGAAAGATTATTTGTGTGCTCGTGGCTCAGATCTCGTCTCAAGAAGACACGCACAACGGAGCAGAAGAACAAAAGACCCAAGACAGGAAAAGAAGAGCAACGGGCCGAGGGGAAGAACACCTGTCTCTGAGAACCACCGGGACTGAGCCGTTATCCACTTTACTGTGTTCCTCCACAATTCTGGGCCAACGATTCTGCAAATCCTGTTAAGAAGAACTGCTGTGGTTTGACCTGGTTGATGAGAAGAGCCTAGATGTTCCGAAGATGTGAGTTGCACCTGTGAGATGTCAGTTCTGAAGCTGAACCAACTTGTCGAGCAGAAGAGACGCACCTCAGGCACAGACATCAAAGCAGGGGCTCAGAGTGTGAGTCTTTGTGAGCGGGGCACTAACGGGACATCGGGGTAGCCATCGAGAGAAGTGAAGTTGTTCGGCTGGACAACTGCCCAGAGTTCAAAGACATTTTGGGTTTCCACCTTAAGTTCGGGTCAGTTTGCTCCTACAAATTTAAAATCCTCTCCTGAACGCATTAGTACGCAGCCTTAGATAAGATATAGGGAGTTGATTGGAAGTTTAATTTTGTAATTTGTTATATTGCTTAATGCTGTTGCTAATCCCCTGCTAAAGCGTATTAATTAAAGAAGCATGTAAAATTTTGTTAGAAGTTGTGGACATTCACTTATTGAGTCAAATTTTTCTGAGTTCTTCTATGATTGTAAAACAGACATGGTGTATGGTTCTAGAAATATTTAGACTTTAAAACAACACCCTTAGGGACTTTTGAGTTTCTAAAAACATACTGATCGTGTAACAAGTGCCGATGTATAAAAGTAGGAGCCACCGTTAACTATGGCGGTGGTCGGGGAACAGGTGGCTTCAGGCTACTAGGTTGCCTGACCTGTCCACTGAAGAAGGGTGTGGCCCTAGGACGGAGGTGGTTAGTAGATCAGTTGTGTCCTACTTATCTAGCTGAAAAGGTCTCACAGGAATTCTAAACAGGGTAATACTCGTTAGATTCAGAGGTCTTTAGAACCCCAGCTAGTCTGACCTTTAACCCAAAATAGGAAAGGATGTGGGAAGTGGGGTTTTAGTTCAAAACCGGAATCGTCGACAACAATGGCACTTTATTGAATTATGAGGGGTTTTCTCTCCAAATTTAACCTTCCTGTTTCTTCTGGAGAAAGGTTTTTGGTGCTATTTCAACTGGGATATGCATGTTATTCAGACAAAGGCAAAGACTTAATTCTCCCCCGTCTCCTTTTCTGACTCCCATGGACTCTCTGTCAGGACAAAAGTTTGAGAGGTTTATTGAAGGGTAGATGATAGATGGGAGATGTAACCGGAGATACAGAAATACGGAGGCTCAGGGGTGCAGGTGAGGGCAGGAGCTGACAGCCTGAAGAGAGAGAGTCCAACGAGGCTGGATGGCATGGCACAGAGCTGAGCTTTCTCGGAACGGTTATTCAGGTTAGCAGGTCACAGGAGACTCCATGGCATTGATCAGAACTTTCTCAGAGCGGCTAGTCAGGTTAGCTGATCTCTGGAGACACCAGAACACAGAGCAGAACTTCCCAGGAACGACAGTGCGGTACAAAGTCTTTAAACGAGGCAGGACTAACCTTAAAGAAACAACAGAAATAGATCTTCCAAGATGAGGTCGAGGACTGGCATGGAGTGGACAATAATAGAAGACGGACCAGCACTAGAGTGAGGCAGAGGGAGGTTTAAATAGGAAGAAAAACAGGTGAAATGCATCTGACTGAATAATTACTAACAGGTGTGACTGACTGCAAGGAGAGTGAAGTGAAGGCTGAGTGGAAGGGAAGGAGGAAACTAAAAATTAACAATGAATAAGGTCAAAACATAACTAAAACCCAAACAAGGTGGAAAAACTGAGAATAATAGTAAACCAAAGCCGAATCAAAACTAAACCATGACACTCTCCTGTTGGCAAAATATGTCTTACCTCGCCTCTTCAAAAAGAACAGTAAATCAATCAGATCCCTCTTTCAGAGGGAGGCAACATCTATTCCTCCACATTGGACCCGTTTTGTGACCGATGTGTTCTGAAAGCATACTTGACCCAATCACTTTCTCCTCACTAACAAGGTGAAAGAAGTGTCGTTTAAACTCATACACAGGATTTATCCTGCCAAAGACAGCCTGAAAAAATTAAAGTCTGATATTGTTGTGAACTGCACTTTTTGCGATCTTCTCCCAGAATCTGTTACGCATTTGTTCTGGTTGAGTCTATACTGTAAAGCCTTTTGGCAACATTTCTGTAACTATGTGGATTCAAATATTATTAGATTAGATTTTCAAGTTCTGTGGGAACAGCAGCACAGTAAAATGTATCCAAAGAATTTCTTTATCAATTATCTTAGACAAATTTCACTTACATAAATTTAACTGTCTAAAGAAAAAGCCAAATTTTACTATCCTATCAGCTCTGCCCTAGTCAATTTGCCCACATCAACTCCACCTGCTGCCAGTAATTAGATTAAACTCTGGTCACCTGTTCACCAACCTATATATACCTGCCTCAGCCAACTCATCCCTGCCAGAACGTCTTTTCTCTACTCGTCTGTCTCTTCAGGTGGGATGTGCCCTGCCATTACCAGATCCTGTGTGCTCAGTCAGCTGGACTCTTCAGTTAAAAGTGCCTGTATCTGCGTGCTGCAGTTCTGTCTGTTTTCTCCATGAGTCCCAGCCGCTTGCTCGGCCCGTTCTGGTGATTCCCCAGTCTACATCGCCTGTTCTGGTCTTTCACTACTTGCATCCTCTGGTCTCCTGATCATCCCTGCCTGCCTGCACCTTCAGCCAAAATTCATCTGCCTATTCTGGTTCTGTTTGCCTGCCTCACCTGCCATTATTCATCATCTTCACAATAAACTTTTTAAACGTAAACGTCTGTGTCTGACTGAATATTAAGTTCTCCAGCAGTAATTATTACACCATGGCATATATGTTTTTGATTGCTCATTTGTTTGCAATTTTTGTACTTTTTGTGTGCAATTCTTTTACTTTTTGTTTACTTTGCCATACCCCCTTGCGTATTTGTGCTCTATTCTTGAATCTGTATGTTATTAAAAAAAAGTTCTTTAAAAAAGTAAGCATAGCTGATAGAAAGCGCTGGAAAATATGGCTCCAATTTTCAAAATGCACAGCATAATACGCTCAGTGCAATTTTTGTGAAGCAAAGTGCAAGACCAGCAGTGGGAATACTTCTAATCCGAGGAAGCGCCTGGTCACTGCTGCCAATTTAGCAAATTTCGCGCTGTATTTAGCGACTTTTCAAACCGATCCAGCAACCTTGTTTCAAAAAAGCGACTAGCGAAAAATCTAGGGAATTTCTTCTGTGTTATTGGTGACTTCCCGTGAAAGCACCAATCGTTGTGCAGTTATTGTCTTGAGGCAGCGGCGAGTGCTGCTCTGACCCTCTTCACACTTCCGCTGTCTCACATTGACAGCTTCTGAAGCCTTGTTTTGAAACCCGTCTGCAGTCAGAGCAAAGAGCAGAAAGGAGAGTCTCTCTGTTCCCTCCTTTTGTATCCTGCCCTGGATTACAAAGTGGGATAAAAATATGTTGTTAATATAGTTTTTTTTCTCTAAAACTGCACTAAAATAATTCCCTGAATTCTATGGGGCAGTTCTCAAATGACACATTTTTTTCAAATGACAAATTTTTCCCGAGACAGCCTGGTTTCCCGGCTGGTCGGACAGGCAGAGTGCAAACTACATTGGTAACAACCAGAATACTAATTATTTGGGAAGATGACAACGTCCCAGGAGCTTAATTTTAACCTGCTTCAATCGAGAAACCTAGCATAGAACAGCTGAAACGTTGGCTGAAATGTAGAGGGCTCAAAATGAGCGGAAAGAAAGCAATTTTAGTTGAAAGGGAGGGAGACGCTGTCCTCTCTCATAACGGATCAAACTGGAGGAAGAAACCCACTGATTCCGTGTAGAATTACAGCTATTACTAAAAAGAATATAGGTATTATTACAGGCCTATGTTTTAATTTATTATAGAGCTCACAGCACACACACACACACACACACACACGCACGTGCACACACACACACACACACACACACACACACACACACAAGATCACTGTGAGAGAAACATTGACTTGATCCATGAAAATATATGGAAGACCAGCAAGAAAACCACCATACACCACTTCTAATGATCACAAATGCATGTATTTAGCTGGTATTTATACACACCAGGACTTTAACTGCTCGTAAAAAAGTTGTTGCAGGGAGGGTAGAGGCTGAGCCACGTTTACTTGACTCCAACGTAAGTAACGGTACACTGTATGATGATAAGCATGAACAAAACACATCTTTTTTTAATCAAAACATCCCATTATCCGGGTGTGAGTGGAGCCCCCTAGTGGTCCGCTACATGAACCCCAAATACCCACTAGGCTCAATAACTAGTCCAGGACCCTGGGTTTCAGCAAATGGCCAGAACAGCTGAACTTGGACACTATAGAATGAGCCCAGAATATCCTGCCCCGAGAATGAGGTTGAAGGTTAAAGGTAGGGGCTTAAGAAGGGTTGAGCTCCGATAGGTGAGGGTCTCTGAAGGGAGGACAGAGTTCCATTAATACCGTGGAGGGAGGTCTTCCTCTGCGAGGAGTCTGGGCCGTTACCACCTGATCATCTGCCAGGACATGAGGCAAGGCAAGTTTATTTAAATAGCACTTTTCAGTAACAAGACAATTCAAAGTGCATGTGCATGAGTGGGTTTGAGCCTGTCAATACAGACTGTCTCTTTACGCCCTCCCAAATCTAAAAGAAAATGTTCAAGACCTAATTCAAGGACTCTGAAAGGGCTATCATTCAAAGGCTGTAGTGGTGTTCTGTGTGCATCATGTCGAACAAAAACAAATTTAGAGGCCTCTAAGCTCTTTGGGACAAATGACTGGGGCAAACAATGGTGTACAGGGCCGGGAACACGAAAAGGCTGACCAAAAACCAGCTGAGCTGGGGATGCTCCAAGGTCCTCTTTAGCCTCTGAATGTAAACAAAGCATGACCCATAGAAGGTGATCAGCCCAGTTGGATTCAAAGAGGCACGGAGTGCAGCTTTTAATTACCTGTGAAACCGCTCCTACAACCCATTAGCCTTAGGATTGTACACAGTAGTGCGGTGGATCTTGACCCCCAGACCTTCGGCCATGGTGGACCAAAGCTCTGAAACAAACTGTGGGCCTCTGACAGAAGTGATGTCGGAAAGGGGATCAAAATGCGCAACCCAGGTAGACAAAGAAGCTCGAGCCACCCCTGCCGACGTTATGGATGATAGGGGGACCACTTCAGGCCACTGGGTGGTGTGATCGATCTTGATCAGGAGATGTGTGAAACCTTGTGATGGAGGCAGAGGACCCACCAGGTCTATGTGCACATGATCAAACCACTGATTCGGAATGGGAAACGGTTCCAATGGCGCTTTAGTGTGCCTGGAACCTTGGTATGCTGGCACGGGACACATGCCACAGCCCAATTCCTAACTGTTTTGCACCGTCCAGTCCAAACAACTTAGAACCAACCAGTTTCACAGGTGCCCTAATGCTGGGATGTAAAGAGTCAAAACTACAGGGCTACAAAACAGGAATCAGAGGCAAGGCAAGGCAAGGCAAGGCAAGGCAAATTTATTTATATAGCACAATTCAGTACAGAGAAAATGCAAAGTGCTTTACATGATTAAAATATAGGAATAAAACCAAATAGGGATAGAATGTAGAAACAAAAAAATAACATTTAAAAACAGTAAAACAGTTTAACTTGAACATTCAAAGGCAATTTTAAACAAATGTGTTTTTAATCTCGATTTAAAGGAACTCAGGCTTTCCGCACTTTTACAGTTTTCTGGAAGTTTGTTCCAGATAAGTGGAGCATAGGAACTAAATGCTGCTTCTCCGTGTTTGGAGACAGCCAGTAGAACAGAAGGGGACCACGTTCCTGCACCTGTCTTTCCTCCAACTGGAGGCCGGTGGACCCAGACTGTAGGGCGAGAATGTCTACATCACTACGTTGGTCCAAAGTGTTGTGCAATTAGACACTGTTTAAAGTAATTTAATGTTTAATAAATAACTCTCTGTCTGTTAGGTATTGTCCGGTGAATATCGGCCCTTAAGCTGATATCAGGACAATAGTTGAAGGATGATTTGAGCACGGACGATCGTTTAACAGCAAACTCTGCACACACAGAATAAGGAGTGACAACTCCTCTTCAAGTTCAAGAATTTATTAACAGAAATAAAATTAACATCCAGGAAACATCACTATATAAGGCTGTTTAAATGAATTAACACTATATTTCAATCAACAAATCCTGTTGATTGAATGGTAAATGTAGCTGGCATGATGTAAATTCAGAAATGGCGTCAAGGTGGCAAGGTGGTCAGACATTTTGGACATTGCAAAGATCAGGGGCTTGCAGCCCTCCTGAAAATATCTGAATTGGTGTGTAGCCAGGTAGAGAGCAAGCAACTATCTATCAAAAACACTGTATTTACGTTCATTGTCCCACAATGAACGTCTGAAAAAGGCAAGCGGTTGCCAAACCCCGGACACATGCTGCTCTAACACTGCCCCCACTGCTATATCAGATGTGTCAGTTAACAAGGCAATCTATGATGACAGGGAAGGGTGAGCCAAAAGAGCTGCATCGGCTAACGCAGACTTAGCATCACCAAATGCCTGGAGGTGTTCAGTGGCTTTTTTCTGTTCACGTGCGCCATATAGTAGCTGCAGAAGTTGGGCTGCCCTGGGGAGAAAGCGGTTGTAAAAATGAGCTATTCCCAAGAACTCCTGCAGGGCCTAACTGTCAGTTCATCATGGGCGTGGAAAATCTGCCACCGCCTGAACTTTTTGGGGCAATGGATCAGCACCACTGGTAGAAATGCGATGGCCCAAAAAGTCTATGACTGGCAACCCAAATTGATATTTTGCTGGGTTGACAATCATGCCATGTGCTGCTAAGCGATGAAAAACCTGATGTAGGTGGGACGTGTGCTGTTCGGTAGAGCTGCTGGCCACAAGGATGTCATCCAAATATACAAAGGCAAATGGCAACCCGTGCAGGACCGAATCCATCAACCACTGAAGTGTTTGAGTGATGCCTTTGAGGCCAAATGGCATGCTAATAGGCCAAATGGAGTAATTTTAAGAACATCCTGAGCTCGCACGGGGACTTGGTGATAACCCCGCACCAAATCCACTTTAGAAAAAATAAAAATCTAGGCGAGATGGACAGAGAAATTTTGGATGTGGGGGTTGGATAACGGTCATTCTCTATGACATTATTAACACAACGAAAATCCCCACAAAGCCGCCACTGGCTGTCTGACTTTGGCACCATATGCAACGGGGAAGCCCAGGGATTATTAGAGCGCTGCACAATGCCTAAGCGCTCCATATTGGCTAACTCCTCCCGTGCGATAACCAGCTTAGCCACATCAAGGCGGTGCATGCGTGCGCAAACACCGAAGCCCCAGTTATGGGGATATGATGTTCTATTCCATGTTTTGTTTCAGTGTTTGAAAAGTTGGGAAAAGTCAGTGAAGGAAACTAGGACAATAAACGCTGGAAAGCATGTACTAACGGCCCAGTCCCTCATGTTACACAGCATATATACTGTATATATATATGTGTATGTGTATGTATATGTATACTTTTGCCATTCAGTGGCTTTTCCTTATTTTTATTTTTATGATCTTCTACATTACAGATACATAGTGAGGACATCAAAACTATGACTAAAAAGTATATAGAATTATGTATCAAACACAAAATTGTGAAATAAGTCAAAAATCTTGTATATATTAGCTTTTTCTAACCTTCAACATTATATACCTAACCTAAATCTTATTGACACCTTAGTCCTAAACTTAACCCCTAGCCCAGAAAAACGGTGAGGACGGAAAAAAGTCTTTACTATGCATCAATGTCCCCATTTTACTAGTAAAATTGAAAAAAAAAAGTTCTCTCTCAGCAACAAGTACAACCAGAGAGAGAGAGAGACCTGTAGGGATACAAATGCATTAAGTTTGTCTCTGGATGTGTGAACAGCTCACACATTTTAAATAAAGTTCCCATTTTCTTTCCATTTAGCATTTATGCACTTTTTGTCACACATCAGCATGAGTCACTAATGACTCACAGTGCAGTTCTCTCTGAAGACACTTTGTTTGTTGGAAGGTCGCATGGAATTTTCTGACGTCAGAGCCACCGCTGTTGTTACACTTAAAATCATTAAAATCATTACATGAAAAGGTAAAGTATTATACTGAATGAAAAGCCTATTTTTGTGCTACTTTTATCTTAGATATCTAAATTTTACTAGGAAGAACAACTTTGAGAGTTCTTGCAATTATATCCATTTTAATGTGATAACATCTGTTAACTTTGGATGTTACCTTGTGTGTGGGAACTCAGTCAGAGAATTGTTCACAGCCCAAGGCAAGCTGCTGTTAGTTCTCCTGTGTTTTAGAACCTTTTGTGCCATACAATGTTCTAGATGCAGCTGATGAGATTTATTTGGTTTTCTTTATTGGCATAATGACTGTAAGGACTCCATAGCACAACAGTGCCATTACTTTTAGTCAAGCTTAGCGATGGTAGAAAACACACCTTACATCATATATCTTTGTCAGGTCCTCTGTTATGCCACACCTAAACCTTGTCAAGCTTCTTGTTCCATGATTCAATAAATCATCATTCACTCTAAGATGTGGCTTCCCAGCTCTTGTCTGCATTTCGGTCCTGATCCAAACATCACAAGCCTGACGTATTATCCCACGATGGGGAAATTTGGGTGTGACACACTAGATTAAGTGATATGTATTTTAAAAAGCTAATTTAATTATTATCAATTAAATTATTATATTATATTATATTATTATTATCAATTATTAATTGATAATACAGCATATTCAGGTAAAAATGCCCCTTGCACTCCAAAAGACCTCAGCCTCCTCAGTGGGTAAAGTCTGCTCTGACCCCTCTTGAAAAGAGAAGATATTGTTGAGAGACTTAGAAGTGATACTTACCCAGTTAAAAATTCTACATTGATTTTTATCGCAGCCCGAATTGACCTGAAATGTGGTATAAATTAAGGTATGCTTTTTTATATTATTGTGTTTCCCTAAAACAACAGTACTGAAGGATGATTCTTGATAATGTTTTAAATGGTACAGAATTGCAAATTTCACTTCTGGCCTACATTGTATGTTCTGGGGATTTTCATATTTTCCACTGACTTAAGTCAAAGACTGAATATGATTGGTGGGTAAATTATTATTATTATTATTATTATTATTTTTTTCCCACTGTCCTGTCTAGCAATGTGGCAATAGGAATTGATGTCTCAATGCCAGATAGAGCTCGACAGATTTTGCTTTTACAAGTGGAGCGAACAGCTTTCGCCATAGTGCTCTACTTGATTTATGCTTGTAAATAGCTTTATTGTGATTCCTGCAGGGAGAATTTCAAATTATATGGACATTACAATGGGAGAGTAAAGGAAGAACAAGAAGTGAAAGAGAAAGAAAAGAAAAAGAGTAGAGGTGAAAGAAAGAAGAGATAAAAGGGAGAGAATGATAAAACCTTCTCCGTCTGCTCCGTCACCTGGAAAGAGAGATGCAAAAAGAACAGCACAACCAACAGACATAAAGCAACAGATACAATCGAATAACACCTAGATGCCATTGCTAAATCATATATATTATTATGTAAGCTGACATGTGTAATGTGATACTTGAAAAAAGAAAGTGAAAAAACATAAATAAATAAATAAATTATAAGATTACTGTATATAAGTGAACATTTAATACCAGGGACCCAGCACCTGTGGGAGTTTGTGAGAGTGCACTAGTTTAGGTGAAAATTATACAGAAGGAAATAGCTTGATAGTGGTTGTGGAGAACCAAAGGCCCGCCTTCCCCGAGCACAGAGGCAGGGGACCCATAATCCCGGACTCCCAAAGGGGCCCCTAAAGCAGGGCGCCCAGGAGGGGCCGACACAGGATATCTGCAACATCCCCCCCCCCAAGGAAAGAGTAGAGATGACCCTGAGGAAATCCCCCAGCCACTGCAATGCCGACGCCCCCAAGAGCCGCGGGGACGAGCCCGTGGGCTCCGCCGGCAGCCAGCCCCGCTGAAGTGGTCCCGGCCATGGGCCCCGGGGGCCAGAGGCCCCAGGGGCGGCCGGGGCCCCCGTCGCGGGGGGGGCCAGGCCCCGCGAAGAAGCCGCCGGGAGTGGGCCGGCGCACGCCCGGGAACCCGCCCCAAACCCGAAGCCCACCAATGCGCCAGAGGGCCAAGGCGCCTGCAAACGCAGCGGAGGAGGGCAGGACGTGGGGGGATGGGCTCCGCACCTATCGGAGACTTGAGATGTTCTTGGGAGAGGGAGCGGACCACACCCATACCTGAAAAAAAAAAAAAAAAAGGAAAACTCATTCACACCATCCCTCCCTTGTGCCCCACTCACCACACACAGATTAAAAAAAAAAAAAAAAAAAAAAAAAAAAAAAAGACGCTGTACACACATTCCCACATAACACTCACATCCAACACTGACCAGAGGGGGGGGGGGGTCACCCCAAATCGACTATACGACTGCTTGTGCCCGACCCCCGGCCCCGGCCCCGCCCCCGCCCCCGGACCTGACGCCCCCCGGACCGGGCCCCCCAAAGAGGGCGGGCCAACACGACCCGTACGAGCCACCCAGCCAGAGCCCCCCTCACCCCCTAAATACCTAATAAACCCCCTCCCTCCCCCACCTTACCCTAGCCACCCCTGCCCCCCGCCCCTCCTGGGGGGAGCGGAGGCGTCAGCCCCAGACCTGGCAAGCCGCTGGGCAAATTATTACCAGGAGCTGGAAGAAGCCCCGGGATCCTTGGCTGACTGATTTAGAAAAAGCATGTCTTGTTCTGATTCTTGGAACAATGAGTAGGTTTGATTCAGATGATCTTAAGGGTTGTGATGGTTTATAATATTGCAGAAGATCCAAGATGTAGTTAGGGCTCTGACTAGAAAGTGCTTTAGTGATTTTAAACTCTACTCTCTGAGCAATGGCTGGCCAATGTAAGGGCCTCAGAACTGAACTATTATGATGATAGTACTTTTTTTGTGAGTCTTGCAGCAGCATTTTGAATAAATTGTACTTGTCTTAGCATTACAATAGTCAAGTCTGCTGAAAACAAATGCATGAACAAATTTTTCAGTCTTGTTGGGACATCAGTCGTCTTATTCTGGCAATATTTTTTAGGTGAAAATATGCTGTCTTGATAAATTTAATTTGATTAAGATTCAGGTCAGGGTCAATGATAGCGCCAAGATTTCTGGCTTCATCAGAGCTCTTTAAATGAATGGACTGAAAGTGGGCACTGACTTGTAATTTATGCTCTTTTGGCCCAAATATTAAAACTTCAGTTTTGTCTTTATTTAGCTGGAGACATTTTGACACATTCAGGTGTTAATCTGTTCAATACAATCAATAGGTGATTGTACTGGACTGTAAAAAAAAGGAAGCTCACTGTATTGAAAGAATATCATTTAGGTTGCAAGACAGAACAGAAAAATATATGAAAAAGTGGAGTATTTCCTTGAAATAACCAAGTGGAATGACTGCTTTTTAATCTTTTTTCCCTTGCCTAGGGATTATGTGAATACTGTGACATTTGATCATGTTTTGATTCAGGATTTGTATAAGAAAAAATTTAAAAAAGGGATGCAATGTGAAATCATCGATAAACTTTACATCTTTTCTTTTTCAAAAGAAGTATTTATCTGACTGATGAAAACAGAAGTAAGCCAATAAAGGTGGATCTTTGAAATGCAGACGTTAAAATGATAGCAGCCATAAGAAAACAAGCAATGATACAATGGAATCCACTTATATTCTGATAAACCATGTGTATGTCCATCTCTGAAGATTCCGGAAAGACAAAGGAGGAGAAAATTCTACATTTACAAAGGCTGTAATACTTGGAAGGACTTAAAATTCACAGCCACTTTAAAAAGAGGCCTTGTTTCACTGTTTTCTTGTTTTCATTTCCAGTAGAGTCTTAGTTGCCAAATCAAGGACTATTTTGTAATTGGTCCTCATCCCTGCATCATTTAACCTAACAACTTTTACTTGGAAGAAGGCCTCCTTCAGTTCCAAGCAGCAGTCATTAGTAGGTCATTCTAATTTCAACAGCTACATGAAACTTGACTTCTATGAATAGTGTCAAAAACTGCATGAATAAAACCAGTGCAGCTGTTAATGAAACGTTTTCATTTACTGACATCTGCTGGTCAACTCTTGAAGACATTGTCACCACATTACACCACAGTCGAGCAGTGTAGTAATCATAGTAAAAAATTATGGAGGACAATAAATGAACAAATGAGTAAAGTTAAAGTCAGCAATAGGTCTTTTATAAATTCAGTTGGATGACAAAGTTCTTGTAAAGTCTAGGAAATAAATAAAAAAAGAAATAGCAAATTACTTTAATAATTCCTACATAGAAAAAGTGAAAGGGATTAGAGACGAAAGTGAGTGGAAGATTGTCACACAAAATTATATATTTTAAAAAATGTATTAATGATGGATAAAACTTCCATTTTGTATTTAAAAGTTTAACAGAAGAATTGAAAAGCTGCTTAAAACAATTCATAGTGATAAAGCTTGTGGAATGGACAATATTTATTGGCTGCTTCTTAAGAAACTTAGCTAAATTGATTGCTAAACCGATAAGTCATCTAATCTGTGCTTTGATTACTGTGTTTATCCATATTTTTCGAGGTTTCAAAAGTGGTTCTGTTGTCTAAAAATTCTAAAGAACCTCTAATGGGGCAAAATAGCAGGACCATCATTTTCTTACCAACCTTAATCAAGCTGTTGGAAGGAGTTGTGTTTAAACATATTAAACATTACTTTGACATGAATTGCATTTACTCAGATGATTAATTGAGACAAATTGATATAAAACTATTGATTGGTGTTGTACTTTTTGATTCCGGTGCAGCTTTTGATCTTGCTGATCATGAGCTTTTACTTATGGAGCTGTCAGGCTAAGGCTTCAAAAATCTTTTAATGCTCAGACATACAACAGAGAACCCGATATGCAAGCCTGACATGGTGTTGCACTTAAATAAGTTAATTAAAAACAAACAAAAAACTGGGTGCTAGAAGGTAACAGTCCAGAAATGAGCAGGTGAATGGCAAAGCTGAAAGCAGGCTGCTCACAACAGGAGATGACTGACTAGAGAATTGAGATCTGGTCCGTGAAAATGAGAGGGCAGACTCCGGAAAACAGAATCCATGAGACAGGCAGGGGTCATACATGAAGTAGCAGGCAGAAGAAGACAGACATGTCCAATGGGCTAGGCTGGGATGTTAATCAACAGTCCAAGGTCGTGTCCAGAAACAGAGAGCTGATGAGGTGTCCATGCGAGGACAAGGCAATACAGGGATATCCAAAAACTATTGTTTATATAACTGTATGGTATTGGGCTCTAAATATTCTGTCACACAAACTCAAATATTGCATATTTCTTAACATTAACATTTAATAGAACAATTCAGACCGAATGGCAGGGATCGGTCAGAGTTTTTACAGTCTCTCACAGAGGTCTAATTTCTTAAGCTCCAACTACTTTCAGGGTTGAAGAACCATTTCACCCAGTATAAAAAAGTGTTTCTGAAGAGGATTGCCAATTATAGGTTTAATATAGGAAATGTGGGAAATGTTTTTTTTTATCTGCTTTTAACATTCTTTGAACTACTTGCAGTTATTTATAAAACCATACACACACACATAATTTTCCTTCATAGATCACAGCTATAACTAAATGTTTGCATACGGTTCCGCCTCATGTTCAGCCCTCTACACGCCCAGATTCAACCCTTGTGTTTGGATAATAAACGGATAATGAAAGAAAACAACATCACTGTAAAATAATTCTGCTTCAGCATTCACTTCAGATTTTCTTGTACACAATTAAAAATAAAAAAAACAATTGATGAAAAACATAGATGAATGTGTAAAGGTGAAACCTTTAAAAGATGCGAATTTAAGATATAATGAGCTTTCTTCCTGCTTCTCGGTGAAAGCGGACACCTTTCTCTCCTCTCTTCCTCTCCTTTCGGGTCTCGTTCCCCCACTTCCCTGCTTGCTTCTGTCAATCATTTTTGAAGTCTGTCTTTACATATCTTTATTTATTTATAAATTAAGGATCTGGTCAGCTGGACTCTCCACCCAATTGATACAATGTTCTCAACGAGAACACTGGGTGAAGCAGAGCCCCTGTGCCCGACGGCCGATGTGCAGCTGGACACACGGTGGGAGGAGGATCATGTGTCTGTTATTTTGTCAGTCGAGGATGTGCAAAATCTGTTCAAAACTGGATTTATGATAACAGGATTTCTGCTTTTTGGAGCTGGCTTTTCAGATCAGAATCAGAATCAGATATACTTTAATAATCCCAGAAGGAAATTGTTGTTTCAGCACCATCACCATTACATAAACATCACAAACATTTCAGGGGGGAGACGGTTCACTGAGGCCGTGCTGCCAAGGACAATACTGTCCACAAGGCGCTGCCCTTATCTGTTGAAGGAAGATTACAACAACATGGGGGAAGGGGAGGGAGAGAAAAAAGACAGATGCTTGACAATTTATGCTCTCACAAATAAACAAGACACATATATGCAGAAGGTAAGGTAAACATTTGAGACCCGTCGCGTGTACGTAAAGTTCATCAGTTTTATGAGCATCAGTTATATGTGAACTGTTTGGGTGAAAGTCTTTATATCTCCGTGAACACTCTCCAGAGGCCATTGTCCTTGATGGTATCAGCCGGCCTACAGTTCAGAAAAAGCATCCACAGGTGTCCGCAGGGAAGGGGTGTAGCCGGGAGCTTTTCTGAGCACTCTCCGCCATAACAATCCAGGAGTAGAGATAGGGAGGGCATAATCCAAATATGTTATTTGTTATGTGGGCAAGCTGCACTGCCTTTCCTGTCAGCTTTACTTCTTTTGCTGGCTCCAAATGGTAAATCCAATTTTCCGAATTGTTGGGCTTTTCCGCGCTTCACTTCCAGATTTTATCCCATCACCCCTTTGAGTTCAACCACCAAAGCCAGTCTGCGTTCCAGCACAGCCAGCTTTCGGCTCTGCTCCTTCACCTTCCAGGTTTGTCCGTTCACAGCCTTAGTGAAACGGGTTTACCTGGAGTATCGAGAAATTGTGAAAACGTCGGCAGCTGTTTCAGCCCATGTCAAGACTGTGTTGTGCCACCGGGCCATGACGAAAATAAAAATCAGATTGAATAATAATCAAAAGAAGTTTGGGACTTTCACAGGCACCAAGGATCTGCCCCCTCAGTAGGGTGCTATCAGTGCTATAAAGCTTTGCTTCCGCACACAATTGCTCTCAGTCTCGTCACTCCTGCCTGGTGCGACAAAGGGGCAATTCCTCTTCACTCAAACCTGGGACTCAAAGACTTGTGTGTTCTGTGAAACTCATTTCCCGCTGTTTTGTTGGGACACCAATGGGAAGAAACTTGTCCTGTGTGGAGTGGAGGACCTGACTGAGTTCGGAGATCTGCCGACTAGATCGAAGTTTGCAGTCTGACTTCTGCTTAAAGCAGATGCCGAAGTGAGAGAAGTCTATGCCAAACCAGCTTTGTTTTGCTTCCTCAGCTGTTGCAGGAAACAGACTCTAAACGGAGCCGGAGCAGCCAGCAGAGGACCCATGTTTTAAGGTGACCAGATTTCTGAAATCAAATCTGGGGACATTTCTTGCTCGTATATAAAAAGCAATGCATCTCATCAAGATGAAATTAGGAAACTAGGACAGTAATGGTTTCATTTATTTTTTACATAATTAATACTATTTAAACAACAAAAATCAAGTGTAAAAGCCAGGAATGTGCCTCTCCACACCTTTAGTATATCCTAAGATTAATAAAATGAATAAATCGACAGTGTTATTAATAGAAAAATAGAACTCTGTCTCTAGGTTGGGGAAAGTGGTGGGGGTGGGAGTGGAGGGGTCAAGGGTGGTTAGCAGGACTTTCCAATTTTGTGGGGCCCAAAGAGCTCTGCCGCCCCCTAAGGGGAGAGTGACATGAGGGAAAAAAACAGAAAAGTAAATACAAACATTTAGTCTATGCCTGTGGCTGTCTGTGGAGACAGAGTTCCCCCACCTCTTCAAAAAAGTGCAATACTCATTCTGTTCACATCTACATACCTATGAGAAATAGGTTTTTCTGCCTTAACATCAAAAACCAGTAGCGGTCAAGCCTGCAGGTAAAGGATGATATATGATATATAATATCTTACTGTCAACTGACCGCATCAGGGGCCTGTGCTTTTCAGACAATTGGGCTACTCAACTCAAACCAGAGTATATAGCCACTCTGTTTTACATAGCATACTTTGCACACTACATCACTCAATACTTTACTTTATCACTTAAAACATGTCAACACTTTATCACTTGAACTTTATTAATACTCTTCTAAGTAGATTTTTCTCCCTTCTCGTCAACCGTTCTTTCCGGCAGTGTTCCTATTTTCCTCCACTCTCATTCAATCTTCTTTCTATCTTTCTTCCTATCTTCTTCCTCTCTCTTCTTGTATCAATCTTACATTATTCTAAAACAGAGACATTATATAATTAAAATCACTTCCAAAAACATTAGAATGTACAACATGAAAACTTCCAATTATTATTATTATTTTTATTATTATCTCATCTGATTAAATACTAAAAATGCTAATTACCACAATATTTGGAACTACAAGCAAAAACAGCATAATAAATGAACATTAAACAGGTGGCTATCTCTTACTCCATCATTCTCAGATCATGCAGATCTTGTCTCATTCAGTCTTCCTGTTACTGACTTACATTTTTTCATGAGGAACTTTCATATATCCAAACTGAGTAGTAAAAAAGCACACGTAAACCTGGAAGTCTATGCTCATAAATCACAACCAAAAATCAGAAAAAACTTATAATAACTCTACTTGTAATAACTAACTATCTGAAATATAAACTAAAGGCCACCAATCAGTTCTAAAACATCTTTAGACGAACCTTGTTGATCCCTGGAGAACCAGCGTACCAGATTAGGGCCTTACAAGGAGTTTTCAATCATTCTGTTACATTTTATCCGAGTGTCTTTTACTAATGCGAGCAGCAACTCGTGGTCTTGTCTTATTGATAATTTTTTAACCTGGAAACAAACCAAACATTTATCACAGGATGAGTCCGATCCAAATAAAATGAATCGATTACCACACTTACCATAACACAGGGCAGCTCCCCATCAGTCACCACTGGTTGTGACAACGAACTTCCACTTCTTCTTCTTCTGTTTTAAAGGGGAAGTCCGGTCAACAAGGAAAAATCAGGGTATCATTAGCTATAACTAAAACTAATACATTTGTGGTTATTTAATGAACTTATCTTTAATCAATAAGAAAATAAAAACATAAATTGTCGTCTGAATCACTGTGTATGGGGGCTGACATGACTGCCCAAATATGGGCAGTAAGGGGCGTTTGACATCACATCCTGCGACGTGGAAGAGCGGAAGCAGCGACAGTATTTCTCTCCGCTTTCCATGCAAAGTCAATAGGAGCCGTTCTACACAGCTGCGATCATCAATAATTATTTCGGATTTCCAGAGGACTTCACCGCTGACATTCCCAAGAGCTATTGCTGAAGCAACAATGCCCACGTGCATGGCCATCGGATGTTCCAACACAACTGGTAAAAGAGGAAAAAACATTGCTTATTTCAACACAGTCACTTCAGCGATCTCTCCTCCGCTCTGTGTGTGTGTGTGTGTGTGTGTGTGTGTGTGTGTGTGTGTGTGTGTGTGTGTGTGTGTGTGCGCGCGCTCAGCTGCAGCGCCGGTGCAAAGCCGTGCTCAGCCCAGCATGTGCTGGAATGCTCTTATATTTTAATACTTATACTATAATAATCAGCTAACTTAAGTCACTTCAGCGATCTCTCCTCCGCTGTGTGTGTGTGTGCGCGCTCTGCTGCAGCGCCGGCAAAGCCGTGCTGCGCGGAGCGCGCGCACACACACACACACACGCGTGTATATATGTAATTTTTTGCACAGTATGTAGTAGTTTTATATTTAAAGTACTTTCAGCAGTTTGAATTCTGATTTTGACCGGACTTCTCCTTTAAAAGTGGTGCACTCTTCTTCTTTGTGTTCTAACGGCAGCAGACCTCCAAAAGGATAATTACCGCCCATATAGTGGTGCGCTCTGTTCCTCATCTTTATGTTAACAGCAGCGCAACCAGCTACCGTAACAGCTGTTTCTGCCAGGCGCTCTTTCTACTGAAAGAGTTCCCTAACCTCTGCGCCACCGTCAAAGATGTTAGGCAGTTCGTCCTGCAATTGGCGGGTTGCCGGTTTGATCCCCCACTTTGGAGGTTGTCAAGACTGGTTAAAGCGCTATACAAGTACAAGCCATTTACCATTTCTGTAATAACAGTCTAAACGCAACATTTCCCCCTCATTCTTAAAACGGTAAAATTGGGGACATTTCCGGGGACAGCTTTAGCTGGGGACAGGTGGTCCAAAACTGTCCCCGAGCTGAGACAAGAGCTGAGCTGAAATTGCCTGCTGCGACCGAATCAGAGACTGCATGCAGGACCTCAGACCGCACTGTTCCGACCGCATTTCGGTTAGCTTATGGCCGCATGTCTGCTGCTGCTAAGCAGCTATCTCCTGCTTTCAACGTCTCGCAACTGGATGCCCAAAGCGAACCGAACTCACACGGAGGCACCGACAGGTTTGGCAGAGAAATAAACAGGGAAAGTTAAATGTTTTTTTTAGAAGGTTTACATAATGTGTTACATGGTGTTTTTAAACACATGGAGCTAACCAACGTAGCTTCCGCTAGCTTCTTCGAATCAGGTCATTGCTGAAGTAATTCGAGTGTGTTTGTATGTTTATAACAAACGTTATCTCCACAAGGGTTTTATACACTGATGGGCAGGCATGGACTGGTAATCGGGCGTACCGGGCATTTGCCCGGTGGGCCGACGTGCTGTTTGGGCCGGAAGACCCGACATGTATATTAATAATATGTATTATTATTATTATTATTATTTATTATTTTATATGTCGGCCTCGTTATATTTGCATAACGCATGAAGAAAAATAAAATCAGCAGCGCAAGAGTCTGTTCCGATCATCCGGCCCTTACCACAGGCTACTGCAGCCCATTGGTTATCATCCCTGACAGTTTAAAGGGCTAGGCCAATCATAAAGTAGAAAAACACCTTCACGCTCCATGTGGAACTTTGTGCAGCGGTGTTCACAGTAGTAATGGATAAGAAACGCAAGGGAGGCGCAGAGAAACTGCGCGAAAAAAAGAAACGAGTTCTTCAAACGGACGCTGCGAAATGTGTCAAACTGACTGACATGTTCCCAACAGCAGGCCCTTCATCTGCTCCGGTGTCTGATGTAAAATATGGTGGTGGTGGTTGTAGTCAGTGACGTGCGGTAGAGTTCATAGCTGGTGAGGCACTGACGTCATCAGTCAGATTTACAAATATATACACTCTACAGAGTAGACATATTGATTCTTTGATGAAAAAATAAAACTAAATTATTTGTCATTTGATTGGTAACAATTTATGAGTTATGATGGATTTCTGCATTTGTAACACATTTAAAAACTATAACCCACATTACGCACATTTTATCACAAAAACAAAACATGAATAAGTATTGCTGTCTTACCTCTACTTATAAATGAAGTCCATGCGGCGCTCTTTCTGAACAAAAATATCATCATTTTCCGGTAAAAGTTCTCTTTATCTTCTTCAGTTTTAAAAGTCTCTCAGTCTCAGTGGAGCTCACTGCCAGGGAGGAAAGCCTTCCTTGACCAGTCCTGTTCCATGTTTAGAGTCTTTTTAGTGCTTTACTTGTTTAGCAAAACTCGCTAATAATAAATCCATAACTTGCTGTGATTCTACAGTTTTGGGATCAGGAACGGCGTTCCTTGAGCGGCCCCTGCCGAGAGGCCAAGGAACTGCCGGCCTCACCTACGACCAGTTCTTTGCTGTTTATGATCACCCAGCAGCACGAAAACATGTTACCTGCACACAGTTTAATGACCAAAACACAATTCTTAATCCACATATATTAAATTGAGGAAAATAAGGTCATAACTGTTTGAACAATTGAATTTATGATCTAGAGACAGGAAGATGCATTCACAGAATGAAGCCAGCGCAGTTAACATGGGATTGCGCAATCCCAGGGAAGGCCAAGCTCGCTGCGGCCTCACCGGCTTCGCTATGAAGCGCCACCAAGGATTTACATGAAAAATAGCGAACAGTCTCCGATTTTAAAGAGAATATGTTCAAAAATGCAGTTCAGATTACCCACCCTTTTTGGAGTCCTTGGAAGGGGTACTGGAGAGTGCCCCTCCTGGGGACTCCCTCGTTTTGCTGGGGGACTTCAACGCTCACGTGGGCAATGACAGTGGGACCTGGAGGGGCGTGGTTGGGAGGAATGGCCCACCTGATCTGAACTCGAGTGGTGTTTTGTTGTTGGACTTCTGTGCTCGTCATGGATTGTCCATCACAAACACCATGTTCAGGCATAAGGGTGTCCATATGTGCTCTTGGCACCAGGACACCCTAGGTCGCAGTTCAATGATCGACTTTGTTGTCGTTTCATCTGACCTGCGGCCGAATGTCTTGGACACTCGGGTGAAGAGAGGGGCGGAGCTCTCCACCGACCACTACCTGGTGGTGAGTTGGCTCCGATGGCGGGGGAGGAAGCCGGTCCGACCGGGCAGGCCCAAACGCACTGTGAGGGTTTGCTGGGAACGTCTGGCGGAGTCCCCTGTGAGGCGGAGCTTTAACTCCCACCTCCGGGAGAACTTTAAACACGTCCCGAGGGAGGCGGGGGACATTGAGTCTGAATGGACCATGTTCCACGCCTCTATTGCTGAGGCGGCTAGTTGGAGCTGTGGCCGCAAGGTTGTCGGTGCATGTCGTGGCGGCAACCCTCGAACCCGCTGGTGGACACCAGCGGTGAGGGAAGCCGTCAAGCTGAAGAAGGAGTCCTATCGGGCTTTTTTGGCCTGTGGGACTCCGGAAGCAGCTGATGTGTACCGGCAGTCGAAGCGGCAGGCGGCTCGGCTGGTCGCCGAGGCAAAAACTCGGGCGTGGGAAGAGTTCGGAGAGGCCATGGAGAAAGACTTCCGTACGGCTTCGAAGCGATTCTGGTCCACCATCCGGCGTCTCAGGAGGGGGAAGCAGTGCAGCACCAACACTGTTTACAGTGGGGGTGGTGTGCTGCTGACCTCGACTCGGGACGTCGTGCGTCGGTGGGCGGAATACTTCGAAGACCTCCTTAATCCCACCAACACGTCTTCCATTGAGGAAGCAGAGCCTGAGGACTCTGGGTCGGGTTCTCCCATCTCTGGTGCTGAGGTTGCCGAGGTTGTTAAAAAGCTCCTCGGTGGCAAGGCTCCGGGGGTGGATGAGATTCGCCCTGAGTACCTTAAGGCTCTGGATGTTGTGGGGCTGTGTTGGTTAACGCGGCTCTGCAACATTGCGTGGACATCGGGGGCAGTTCCCCTGGATTGGCAGACTGGGGTGGTGGTCCCCCTATTTAAAAAGGGGGACCGGAGGGTGTGTTCCAACTACAGAGGAATCACACTCTTAAGCCTCCCTGGTAAGGTCTATTCAGGGGTTCTGGAAAGGAGGGTCCGTCGGATAGTCGAATCTCGGATTCAGGAAGAGCAGTGTGGTTTTCGTCCTGGCCGTGGAACACTGGACCAGCTCTATACCCTCAGCAGGATTCTTGAGGGGGCATGGGAGTTTGCCCAACCAGTCTACATGTGTTTTGTGGATCTGGAGAAGGCATTCGACCGTGTCCCCCGGGGGATCCTGTGGGGGGTACTCCGGGAGTATGGAGTACCGGACCCTTTAATAAGGGCTGTCAGGTCTCTGTACGACCGGTGTCAGAGTCTGGTCCGCATTGCCGGCAGTAAGTCGGACTCGTTTCCGGTGAGAGTTGGACTCCGCCAAGGCTGCCCTTTGTCACCGATTCTGTTCATAACTTTTATGGACAGAATTTCTAGGCGCAGCCAAGGTGTTGAGGGGATCCGCTTTGGTGACCTTAGGATTGCGTCTCTGCTATTCGCGGATGACGTGGTCCTATTGGCTTCATCAGGGCGTGATCTACAGCTCTCACTGGAGCGGTTCGCAGCCGAGTGCGAAGCGGCCAGGATGAAAATCAGTGCCTCCAAATCCGAGACCATGGTCTTGAACCGGAAAAGGGTAGAGTGCCTTCTCCGGGTTGGGGAGGATGTCCTGCCCCTAGTGGAGGAGTTCAAGTATCTTGGGGTCTTGTTCACGAATGAGGGGAAGATGGAGCGGGAGATCGACAGGCGGATTGGTGCAGCGTCTGCTGTGAAGCGGGCGCTGTACCGATCCGTTGTGGTGAAGAGAGAGCTGAGCCAAAAGGCGAAGCTCTCGATTTACCGGTCGATCTACGTTCCTACCCTCATCTATGGTCACGAGCTTTGGGTCGTGACCGAAAGAACGAGATCCCGGATACAAGCGGCTGAAATGAGTTTTCTCCGTAGTGTGTCTGGGCTCTCCCTTAGAGATAGGGTGAGGAGCTCAGTCATCCGGGGAGGACTCAGAGTAGAGCCGCTGCTCCTCCACGTCGAGAGGAGCCAGTTGAGGTGGCTCGGGCATCTGGTCAGGATGCCTCCTGGACGCCTCCCTGGAGAGGTGTTCCAGGCACGTCCCACCGGGAGGAGGCCCAGGGGAAGACCCAGGACACGCTGGAGGGACTATGTCTCCCGGCTGGCCTGGGAACGCCTTGGGGTTCCTCCTGAGGAGCTGGCCCAAGTGGCTGGGGAGAGGGACGTCTGGGCCTCCCTACTGAAGCTGCTGCCCCCGCGACCCGACCCCGGATAAGCGGAAGACAACGGACGGACGGACGGATGTTCAAAAATGAGCAAATCAGATAAATAAAATACTTATTACAAACGACTGAGTGAATCAAAATGTATATTAAGTTATTATATATTTTCTTTCTTTCCATGATGACAAGTGAGGCCTGGCCAGTTGGTATACACATTCACTACACAAAAAAAATGTGGTGGGCCAGTCTAATCCAAAATGCCAGGGCCGATTTTTTGTCCCGATTTTTTGTCCCAGTCCACCCCTGCTGATGGGATATTGATGTTTGTGTTATCCAGTCCACTCATTAGGACTAAAATAATGCCGAAGCTTTTTAAAGTTAGTGCCGAATGTCTACTAGCCTAAATGCTATTAGCTTCCGGTAACTTCCGGCTTCCCGGATGCGACTACGATTCCTTTCAAACATAAGGTTTGTCTTGCTTCGCTCCATGTTCGATAGTGCTATGAGTGTTATTTCCGCATTAATATGGAATATTAATGTCGATTTAAAGGTGTTTTGTGTGTTTAGCTGATTTTAGCGACCAATCGCTATAGCGTCCCCTAGCCTCCCGGAGGTATAATCGCATTAATGAAATCAAGTGTCCCTAAAGTTTACCGATTCATACTGAGAAAGTCATTCTTTAAAATGTTATTTCATCAAATACTGTTTTGTTTAACTCAGGATTTGCATTGTGAATGGGTTGAAACACATACCACATGTTGTTCTGAATTAGTTAAGCTAATTTAAGCTCATTCCATATTCTTCAAGATGACCTTTGGTTCTTTAACTCAGCTCAAATGTTATTTCATCAAATAATGTTTAGTTTAATGCAGGATTTGCACTGTGAATGGGTTGAAACACATACCAAATGTTGTAATACCAAATTTAACCTCAATTCACATTCTTTAAGATGATCTTTGGTTCTTTACACAGGGACGCTAGTATCATGTGCTTCACGGAGACGTGGTTAGATGGATCTGTCCCGGACTCAGTGGTCTCCCTGGACGACGTTAAACTCATCTGCGCGGACAGGACTTTGGCGGAGAATGGAAAGAACAGAGGAAGGGGGCTGGCCGTGTTTGTGAGTGAGAGACGGTGCAACACGGCTCATGTTCACGCGAAGAAGCAGATATGCTGCTAATGTGGAATTACTCGGCGTGAGCATGAGACCGTATTATCTTCCGCGACAGTTTGGTCATGTGATCGTGCTGTGTGTTTATATCCCTCCCTCCGCGGACGTCACTGCGCCGTGTGAGCGGATACACGGCGCGGTGACCAGACTGCAGACAAAGCACCCCCTCGCTCTCCTGCTCATCACAGGAGACTTCAATCGAGCATCCCTTCGTTCCACCCTCCCCACGCTCACCCAATACATCTCGTGTGCAACAAGGGACAATCAAACTCTGGACATGTTTTACGCAAATGTTAAGGACGCCTACACCTCCGCCCCCCACTAGGACGCTCAGATCACAACCTTGTCTACCATGCCCCCCCCCCCCCCCCCCCATTACATTCCACTGGTGAGGAGGACAACAGCGCAGAAGAGGTCAGTGAAAGTTTGGTCAGATGAGGCCAGTGAGAAGCTGAGGGATTGTTTCAGAACCACAGACTGGAGCATGTTCCAAAGCTCTCATGGTGATGACATCAACAGTCTGACTGAATGTATCGCTGGCTACATGATCTCCTGTGTGGAGAGCATTGTGCCTACACAGCGGCTACGGTGCTTTCTGAACAACGCCCCCTGAGTGACCCCTGAGCTGAAAGTCCTCCTGAACCAGAAGAAGAGGGCTTTCTACTCAGGGGACAGAGAGGAGCAATGTAGAGCTCAGCAGGAGCTCCAGTGCAGGATCAGGGCGGCAAAAAAAGACAATGGGAGGAAGATGGAGGAGCAGCTGGCACAGAACAACATCAGAGATGTGTGGAGAGGTCTGAAGAACATCTCCGGCTTTGGGCAGAGGACCAGCAGGGCTGCAAACGGTGACACCAAGTTTGCAGATGAGTTAAACAGGTTCTTCACCCGGTTTGACTCCCCTCACACTGGCCCCCTCCCTACCCTCAACTCTTCACACGTCTCCAACCCCCAGCCCCCCAGAGACCTACAACCCCCCTCCCCCCCACCGCCACTCTCACCAACCCCCGACCCATCCACACCTGCCTTCCTCCAATTTCACAGTCACACCAATACAGGTGAGAGGGGAGGCTGAAACAGAGGAAAGCCTCAGAACCGGACGGCTGCTGAAGACCTGTGCAGATGAGCTCTGTCAGGTCCTCAGCTACATCTACGACCTGAGCCTCAGCCTGGGGGTGGTCCCTACCCTGTGGAAGACCTCCTGTGTGGTACCGGTTCCCAAAACACCGCACGCCAGGGAACCGGCCCACTTCAGACCAGTCACTCTGACCTCCCACCTGATGAAGACCATGGAGCGCCTCATCCTTGCTCACCTATGCACAGTGGTGAGCCCCACCCTGGACCTGCTGCAGTTTGCCTACCAGCCCAACATCGGAGTAGAGGACGCCATCATCTACCTGCTGCAGCGGGTGCTCACCCACCTGGAGACCACTGGGAGCGCTGTGAGAGTCATGTTCTTTGACTTCTCCAGCGCTTTCAACACCATCAGACCAGTGCTGCTGAGCGGGAAGCTGGAGTGGACAAACATCTAGCTACCTGGACCATCGACTACCTCACTGACTGCCCTCAGCACGTGCGGCTGCACGGCTGTCAGTCAGAGGTGGCAGTCTCTTCTCTCTGCCTCTCTGCCTGTTCGGACGCTTTTTTCTCTGCTCTCTGCTTGCTTGCATTTTCCTGCCTTTTACTTTTTATCTCATTTTTATCTCTTAACCTAAACCACAGAAAGTTGGATTTAGTTTTTATTTATTTATTTTCTTTTACTTATTTTTTGATTTTGATTTTGAAAAGATGCCTTCCTTCAACACAATGGACTTTGACAAGCTTTTACAGAAGATAGCTGTTATGGAACTGAAAATCTGTCGACTTGAAGTGAATTATGATGTAAACGCCGCGCATGGAAATGAAACAACCCTGCCTGTGATTCCGAGCGGTGACCACCAGCCCAGCGACTCGGCGAACAAACAGTTCCCTGAGGAAAATGAGAATCCCTGGACCACTCTGGGTGCAAGACCAAAGGATCAACGAACCCCACGCCTAGACAAAGAAAACTGGCCGAGACTACAGAGAGATGTCCCAGGACAAGGGAAACAACAGCGGGCTGTTCTCAAAACAAATGATAGGAGTAAACCTGCTGGAAATGCTGGAATTCCGTTACTAAACAGATTTGCTCCGCTCCAAAATGTGACCCAGGAGGACAAAAATCAGAGGTATGTCAACGATTTTCGTTCTAAGACATCAGAGAACAGACATGCCACAGGGCCAAGGACCCTGATATTATGCAATGGTTCTGTAAGGGGGATTAAACATTTCTGTAACAAGAAAAACACAGAGGTGTTGATTTATAACGATCTGAACAGTGGCCTGGTGTCTGATTTAACAGACATCCTTCAGACAGACCTTCCAAGGGTCTTGAAAAAACGTCCGACCTTGGAAAAACTCATAATACAAGCTGAAGCCCTGGAGGACGTCACCCGGATAAGAAAATCAGAAGTATTAAAAGAGGATTACATTCGTTTGTTGAACATTGTTGATGGCCTGAATGTCAAGGTTTTTCTTAGCGGGCCTCACACGCCCGTTAACTGTGGAGACGAGATTTTTTTCCAGAATTCTGATGCTAAACAAATGGCTGGAAAAAACATGCAAAGAAACAACTGTAACCTTCATAGACAACTTTAACATCTTTTGGAAAGAAGACATCTGTTCAACAGAGATCGTTTCTCTCTAAATAGGTCAGGTGCAAAACGGCTGATTTCAAACATCTTCTATTCTGTGAACCATGCGTCATCAGCTTTGTTCCAAAACAAAGTACATCCAGTGCCAAAACAAATGATAAGCCCAGTGCAGCCCGAACAAGCCAAGATAAAGATGGCCAGAAAGATGACACAGAATGAGGCGTTGTCAGAGCTACAGGACGATTCATCCCAGATCTCAGCAGGACAAAGAGAGGACCAAGAACCTCCATCGTCACAAACACCGGTCCAGACTGGACCCGCTTCCCCTTCTTCTCCACAAAGCCCAGAAGTTCCTTTTCTGGAATTTTCTCATAACATGAACAAAGTATTTAAGATTGGCCTACAGATGACATCCTCTCCACATAGCCATTCTGCTGTGAATAAACCAGAATTCTCCAAAGGCCTCAGAGCCTCAGATCCTCCTCCTCCACGTATCACAGAACTCTCTGGTACTGAGGAACTCCAAATTACTTCGCTGTGATACACACCGGGTCCTGGCCACACGTTTATCAGACATGACAGTTCCCAGCATCAGCCGGGGCCTTTCGCCGGAGATTATGGAATATCTGTGATAATACGTGGCAGAAATAAGAAAAACAAAAGGATAAACAGGAGCAAATACTTAAAAATCATAAACTGTCAGATGCAACCTGTCACAGAGACATCATCAACCACTAAGTCATATAAACTGGGTTTATTAAATATTAGATCTCTGTCAGGAAAATCCCTTTTAATTAATGATTTCATTATTGACAATAATCTTGATGTAATGTTTTTAACAGAAACATGGCTGCATGAATTTAGTGAAGCAGCTATACTGATGGAGTCAACACCTCCAAACTACAATTGTCTTTGTGAGAGCAGACAGCAAAGGAAAGGTGGAGGAGTAGCAACATTGTTTAATGATTCACTAAAATGTAAAAAGGTGTTTTTGGGAAAATTTGACTCTTTTGAACATTTGGCTCTCCAGGTAAAGAGCCCGGTACGAACTATGTTTCTGAATGTGTACAGGCCTCCTAAGTCCACATCAAACGTTTTTAATGATTTTAGTGACCTGCTGTCTGTGATATGTGTTGATTATGACTGTTTAATTATTGTGGGAGACTTCAACTTTCACGTTGACAACCCTGAAGACAGAAGTGCAAAAGAACTGTGTGACACACTTAGAAACTTTGGTTTAAGTCAACATGTTAAACAACCTTGGGCTGCAACTCAGTAGATGAGCTAGTAGATAACTTTCATTCTAAAGTCTCAGACATCATTGACTGCATTGCTCCAGTTAAAGTGAAAGTTCTTTCCGGGAAGAATAAATCTCCTTGGAGAAATGCTCCAGCAGTTAGAGGTGAAAAAAGGGAATGTCGGAAAGCTGAACGCAGGTGGAGAAAGAACAGACTCCAGGTTCACTACGACATCTATAAAGAGAGACTTAACAGTTATAACTTACAATTGAAAAATGCAAGGGAATCTTTCTTCTCAGAGATCATCAAGAAAAACATTAATAATGCTCGTGTCTTATTTTCCACAGTTGACAGGCTAACAAATCCTCCTGTGTCAGTGGCTTCCGAACTCCACTCGACCAGAGCCTGCAATGAATTTGCTAACTTCTTTACTGAAAAAATCCTAAAAATTAGAGGATCACTTTGTACTACCATATCAACACCAGAACCAATGCTTTATTCAGCTGGAACTATTTCTGACAAAATGTCCCATTTCAGCGAAATAAACCACAAAAGCTTAGAGCAGATCATTCAGCAGTTAAGTTCCTCCTCCAGCTGCCTTAATGTTCTACCCACAGCTTTCTTTAAAAAAGTTTTACCTGGCATAGCGTCTGATTTGACCAAGATAATAAACTCGTCCCTTCTGTCAGGTGTTTTCCCCCAGTCCCTAAAAACAGCAATTATCAAACCACTGCTGAAAAAGAACAATTTAGACAAACTACTACTCCAGAACTACAGGCCCATCTCAAACCTCCCCTTTATCAGTAAGATTATTGAAAAAGCTGTATTTCAACAATTAAACACCTTCTTAACAACGACCAGCCGCTTTGACGTTTTCCAGTCTGGCTTCCGTGCTCACCACAGTACAGAGACCGCCCTTATTAAGGTGTTCAATGACATCCATATAAATACAGACTGTGGAAGAACCACCGTGCTGGTACTATTAGACCTTAGTGCAGCATTTGATACTGTCGATCACTCCATTCTGTTAGAGCGCCTGGAGAACTGGGTCGGCCTCTCTGGTACAGCTCTCCACTGGTTTAAGTCCTACTTAAAGGACAGGGACTT
The DNA here is from genome assembly GCA_037039145.1 of Fundulus diaphanus. Lineage (NCBI taxonomy): Eukaryota > Metazoa > Chordata > Actinopteri > Cyprinodontiformes > Fundulidae > Fundulus > Fundulus diaphanus. The sequence goes on from CM073127.1 coordinate 55,596,804, forward strand.
TTTTGTGTCAGTAGGTAACTTTACATCCCAGACGACAAAAATCACATGTGGGGTTCCCCAAGGGTCCATCCTGGGTCCCCTCCTCTTCAATATCTACATGCTCCCCCTAGCTCAGATAATAAAAAATAACAATATCAGCTAATTGTTATGGGAGTTTTGGGTGGAATTCTAAGCAATAGTAACTGAGTTCCCATCTTTACTAAATGACGAGACGGTGGTATAACGTTCCAGCACTTTTATTGAGAAACAGAGCAGAGATTCACATAGATGGAAAGTAATCGCACCCCACGGTTCCGCTGCAGTCTGTGTCTGCCCTGTCTCTGTCTGTGTCGCTTTTCGGGCTTCCCCTAATACTGCACCGTGGCCTTCCCATGAGACAAAACAAAGACAGTCTATCGTAAACAATCAGTATCCCTAAGCAGCTGCAGCATTTGGCCTTGAAATCAGAAAACAGGGGATCTTATACACAGACATCAGGTCTCCAGGCCTCCTCTGTCCGAGTGGTGTGAGGCCATAGTGACTTCAGAATAATAATTCTTATAACATTCCTCTCTTTTTTTTTTGATGATGGCGTCGTCAGCATCAAGACAAAACAAGATGACCCATCACTTGAAAATGTGAACAAAGCACAGAGGAACCATTTCTGTAAACTCGTAAAGTGGGACCCAAAGGGTTCCCGTGTTGGAACCGGGTAGTGCTGGAACTTTTAGTACAGATCAACATGAATGCTTCAAAGAGGTTTAACACACAAGATCAAAGATTTAGCTTTTGTCTACAATTTAGGGTTCATCCACTTAAGTAAGGCCTGTTTTAGGTACCTATGCGCACATTATTTTAAAATTACATTAGACTATGGTAAGCTAAACCCTGTTCAGTAACCAAGGTCGAATCCGTCTACTCTTCCCCACCCTGAATACCCTCCTACTCCTTTCTCCACTCACCCCTACAATGGACAATAATCCACCACTCCAAACTTACAACACCAGGAGCAAAGGCAGGAGAGGTTCAGTGCGGGCAGGGGAACAACAGAAAAAGCTACCCCTAGGGGGTAGTAAAAACTGCAATGCCCCCCTCCCAGGGAGATCTGCTCTCGGCCAATCTGAGCCTGAAAACCCTGTATTGAATCTAAGTGTTAACATTACCAGCTAATATTAAAGGATCTTTAGAGCCAATCCGATCCTGGTTCTTCCTATATCAAATCAAAAGGTGCATAAACCATAGATCCTTGTGTGTCTGAAGCAAACAGTTTCCATTTTTTACCATAAAACCATATTGATCAACATGATGTAACATTAAAGTGTAGATCTCATAACACAAAAAAATCAAACATGTGAGTCAGTGGAACAGAGCAGTTAAACAGCAACACAATATGAGAAGAGTTCTAAACGTCAAGAACGCAAAGTTAAGGAAGCCTTCAGGCCATTCAGGCACAAGGCAGAAAATAATCTAATCGCGCTTAGGGTCTCTTCAGGCAACTCCTCCCGTTGAAGAATAAGGAATCAGAGTTCTCTGGCTTCTTCATCCCCAGTCCTCTTCTTGGTTCCTCCTCGCAGGCTGGACGATTGAGCTGGATGGTAATAACCGTTCAGTTCTGGATGGGCACTGAGCATTTTATTTTGCATTTCTCTCTAATAAAACACTTTGTGAAGATGGTCTGCAGACACGAGTCCTTGTTTCCACTGGAGAACAGAAACAAGGTGTAATTAGTGTTCTTATCAAAACCCCTTTCATGTGTCATTTATTAAATCATCCTCCAAGCACTTTCACATTCAAGATATTTCTGTGCACAATTATTTAGCTTTCAGAAATCTGCAATTTAATTATTAATTAAAATAGTAATCTCTAAGTTCAAATGTATATGCAGTAAATTCTTAACAGAATGCTTTTAATGTGTGTCTTAACTGTTGTTGTCTGACAGTTGAAGTTCTCTGCAACATCATTTCATCAACATATTAGTTTCATGTCATTTCCCCAATTATTTTGAAAACCCAACTGAGAAAAAGAAAGCCTTTCCATGTGAAAGCCTTTTCCCTCTTTCTCTCTCTCTTTTTTTTTTTTAAGAAAGCGAAGGTGCTGTTCTGCACAGAAAAGACAAAATATTTATACCATGCTGTTACTGTTCAAGGATGCCAAGGTTCTACAAACAAAGCAATGAGAGAGAACAGGAGCTTTTGAAAACGCTCTAACATTGTAGAACAACTAAAACTACTTAAGCAACTCCGAATTAGTTCCCAAATTAATCCTAAAATACAGTAAACCTTACATTGTGTACATTGTGATTATTTATTTATTTATTTATTTATCTTCTTAAACTGAGGATTAAGGACTTTTATTAAGAAGTTCTTGGATGAACACGTCTCTGCGTTCCTATTTGTCTAGGCCTCGGTAATCTGATCTATGATCTACGTATTCTGAGTGCCTGGTCAGGAAGGGTGAAAGGTTCTCTGAAGCTTTCTGTTTTCAGCAACCCTGAAAACCCAGAACCCTTTACAGTCAGTGTTAGGTGTCAGGTAACCTGTGGGACCACCTCGTCGTCCCTCTGGTTCCACCAGCTGTGTCAAGTCCACAGCAGCTCGTCCTGGGTGCCATGCCCCAGGGGTCTCCACACCCCCCTGTGTGGAACGTCTCTCGTTGTAAGGATCTCACCTTACGTGCCGTTCAAGATGTTCTTTACACAACAGGATGTTGTGGGATGTCTTTGCTGCTTTGATGTTCCTCAGAGAAAACCTTCATTCATTGATATCACCTTCAAGCTGTTACCCTTTTATCATCACAGCCCCCCAACCATCCTGACCAGATCAAAAATGTCCCCATAATCTAATCTAATTAAAATAATCTTACTTACTTTCTGTATGTAAGACGATAACCATTAAATTATCCCGATCTGAAACCCCTCAGGTTAACAGGTTAACTGGTTAAAAAGACTTTTGAGTTATTTGTGTTCTAGTTGAAGATATTAAATCTCCATAAATATTGTAACCATTGTACCCTGATGCTTTAATCCTAAATTTACCCATGTTAGTTAGTAGGATGTGTCATTATGCAAATTTTATTGCAACATTACCCATTTTAGCCAGTAATCTTTCTTTGCGTTTTATTGATGCCTGCCAGAGTAGCAGAAAGCAGCTTACACTAAGATGTTCATTAAATGAAATGCTATTTAAAAGTTCACATTACTCTACTTATATAGTGAAAACTAATTAATTCATTTATTTATTTAACTGTTGATATAATACCCACTTAATCTATTAAGTTGCTCTATGATTCCATCAAGTTACTTCTTTAAAAGTTTTCCACCTTTACATAATCTTAATGTGTTTCGTAATGTGTGTTTTGTTTTAATTGTGTACAACAAAATCTGAAGTGAAATGCATGAAGTCGTGTCTGCAGAACTCATCTGTGTTTGTTGTCGAAGGTTGTCCGATGCCTCAGTCATAGTCCTTCAATGTCCTTTTCCAGTCCAATGTCTAAATTCAGCAGCCCAACATTCTCCTTCTCATCAAGAGTCCATCCTCCAGTCCTCACGCCTGCAAACAGAATGAATTCTGCCAGCATTTTTTGCCAAAGAAAACGCTCCATAGGTTGAAAAGAAATTACAGCAAAGCAGTCACAAACATTTTAACTACAGTGTTCCCTCTAACATGACAAACATAAAAGAAACGAAAGGATAGAAAAAAAATAAATAAAACTTTGTCTCTGACAAAATAAAACTCTAAACTGGATCAGGCTGAAGTCAATGACATCACCTTTAGTCCTTGTCCCAAGGATCAGCCCCCATGGCACTGCGGCACTGTTTCTGCATTCTCTCGCATCTGAGAATGTCTAAAATGAGACTAAATCTCTATGTTAGCACAATCCTACCATATTGACCAGGTTTATTTGCAAAGAAAAAGAAGCAGAAAGATAGAGCTGTTAATAGCAGAAAGCAACAAACATTTTTAAGACACCACCTTTCCTGCTGGAAGATCTGGCATAACTTGGTTAAAACTAAGTATAATTTAGTGTCCAAATCTGATTATAACTCCTTACCGCACTGCTAGCACTGTCTTTTCAGAGTCTTCTGTTGGCAGAAAGGTGGCGTCTCCTTTAATCTGAAAGCAATAACTCAGAGAAAAACAGAGTGTTAATAGCATGCAGTTAAAACCCTGGTCCCCTTAGCGTCCCTTTAACGTGATGTTTTTCCCTTTTTTCTCTGATCCTGGGAAGGTTTCTATTCTTTACCTTTCCTTTGAAACTCTGTTTAAAACACCTCCAAAAGAAAGAAAACAAAAAACGAAAGAAATGAACCAAAAAAACTAAAATAAAATTGTTTTCCAAGGAGCACAATTATGTATTTTCCAATATGACATAGGTTTTTTTGTCTTATTACAAACATTTTTGATATCTTTCTGGTCCTTTGACCATGTGTATTTGCTATTAGTAATACTTTTATTCATATATACCTTTTCAAACCTAATTGGTCAAGGGTGAAACTTTAAAGCAATGATTGTTCCCTTTTAGTTTTGAGCTTCTAGTGTTTCTCTATAAATGATAAGAGTTTTCCCCATAATTCAGCACATTGAGAAGGCTACCCAAAACAAACCAAGATTAGAATTAGAATTTAAGCCTTCAGAAGCTGGCTTTATTTTATTTTTTTCCCTCTCTGACATAATTTTCGTGCCCCAGGCCAGAACACACAGACCCAGCCTCGCCATAAACATTCAGATGTTCAGATGGTCAGAGTTATTTATCATATCTATTGTCCTTCTCAGGTTATACTGTCCGTCTGAGGTTCACCTCAGTTCAGCATAACTAATAACATCAGATGATTTTGTAACTGTTGACGCGTGTAACGTGGCCTTCTGATATTTTGACGCTTTTCAAAATTTCTCATTAGTTGCATTCAAATCCCAAGTAAAAAGAAATAAAATAAATGAATAGAAAACCCTTAGAAAAGCAACCATATTTAGTTCCATACAGTTTGTTCAAAGCACAGTTTTCCCTAATCTATTTAAATCAAAAATCATGTATTTCTTAACTTCTTTCACATGGACTGGTTTGTGATGAATCATTATTATTATAAGCAATGAGATCTCAGTAATTTTAAATTACTTTAGGGCTAAACACAAGTTATAGGATCTAATTTCATACAGTAAACTCAAGAAGCTTTATGTAAAGCTTATTACCAGTTCCAATTTTCTAACAAAGCTGAAATATTTTCGTTCAAGACATGTTAATCTCACCGTGTATCAATTTAATTTGGTCCTGATATTTAATGTTAAAAAAACAAACTTTGTTATTTAAATATCTCTTTTCCTTTACCTTTTTGTTAACATAGTCCATGTTTAAAATGTCATTTGAATTACGGAGCTGCAGTTCTCCCAAAACAAATGAACATTCTGAAACCATGAACATTACTTTTACCCCGAATTAATTCACACAGACGAACGTTTAGTTACATAGATACATACACACGTACGGTTACATACAAACGATGACATTCAGACAGACAAACACGTGCAGGCCTGCTTTTTCACCATCTTAAATAGTTCTATGTTTTTCATAATTTTTAAACGTCAACGCCGAAAGATGTTTTCAACGCGTTAAGTTCCCGCTTAGTTTAAAAGGTGGAGAGCGTGCGCTGGTTACGACCCCCCGATGCTTCGTTCACACGCGGTTTTACGCTTCAGTCCCGCAAGGATACAACTCTGTGTCTCGCAGACACTTGGACGCTTACCCATTTTTGAAAGTTATACGTCGCTATTAGCAGTTTAGACCAATTTTATCCACAACGGAAGTGCCTAATCGGTCCCCACGTAAACGCTTCCCCGGTGCAACGCCTTTTTAGTTTCGTTTCCGTTTCTTTGTTTTTATTCATTTTATTCAATTTTCGCTTTTCTTTTTTCTCTTAATTTTATTTTTATTATTTAGTAGCAGTACTGCAATAAAATAAAATAATAGTAATAATAATAACCCCTATGTGAGAAATCTGCATGTTTAATCAAATCATTTCAAATCATTTATGCATGTCATGCTTCTGGGCCCCTACTTTTTTCAGCATGAAATCGAACGTCTCACCCTGGGGCTAGGCTTAACCCTGAGAAACTCTGCCTTTTACCCATTACACAGACTCTACTGCATCCAGACTCTTTTTTTGTTTGTTTTTATTTATTTTATCCTTTTTTTGTTTTTTTAATTATTATTTTCTACTTGTCCTTAGCACGATCGACCAACTAAAATGAAAGGCCTCACATCTGATGGTCGGCTTTTTGGTATAATGGTCGGGGTCCCCACTTATCAAAGCTGCAAACGTCTTCGCAACAGTCAAGGACTTAAGCATCCCTGCCGCTTTCATCCACAACAGAAGTGGACAGCCTCTTGCACAAACCCAAGACAGGAGGACTTTAATGGACCAGCTGCAAACTGCTCAGCCGGTCACCTGTTCTCCAGGTGAAAATCACTCTGCCCCTCCTCCCCCCTTGTGGGAAAGTCCGTATTTCAGCTGAAAACGTATTCTAATTAAATTTTGAATTTTAGTTTAATGTTTAAACCTTAGTCACCGTTCGGTATTGCGAACCCTGTTTTATTTGCCTTAAGGATTAAATATAATTCATTATTTCTACCGGCTTTTACTTTTACTACCTTTTAGGTTTACAGTTTTAAATTTTAAAATTTCTTGAGGTATACTTTAAAATGGGGTTTAAAATTTAAAAGCTTGCAAGCATTTTTGACCAATTGCGTTTGTTTTTAAAAGAGCTGGAAAATAATCCCCTTACCGTCTCATGAAAGAAAGGTTGGTGTGTGAGTTTGCTAAAACAATATCGGACTCTGTAATTTTCTCTGGTCCCCTGCCTGATCTGACCAAGGATGACATGTTTAGCCGCATGTCATCATTCAACCGCTGGTTGTCTAGGTGGTGTCCAGAAAACGACGTGGGCTACATTGATAACTGGCAAACTTTCTGGGGAAAACCTTGTCTGATCCGGAGAGACGGCATCCATCCCACTTTGGATGGTGCAGCTCTTCTTTCTAGGAATCTGGCCGGATTTATTAGTTCTCCTAAATGCTGACAACCCAGGGTCCAGACCAGGAAGCAGAGCCGTAGTTTAACACACCTCTCTGTAGCTTCTGTACTGTTACCCACCCATTACCCTATTGAGACGGTGTCTTTCCCACGGCCAAAACTTAACAGATCAAAAACTGATCTAAAGGGAACAAATCATAAAAATCTAATAAAAATCCATACGGATCACTTTGAACCAAAAAATAAAATAATTAAATGTGGTCTATTAAATATAAGGTCTCTCCCTCCAAAGACTTTGTTAGTTAATGAATTGATTTCTGATAATCAGACTGATTTGTTTTGTCTCACAGAAACCTGGCTACAAGAGGACTACGTTAGTATAAATGAGTCAACTCCCTCCAGTTATTCAAATTTCCACATTCCCAGATCTGTGGGAAGAGGAGGAGGAGTGGCAACCATCTTTCAGTCTGATTTATTAATTAGTCCCAGGCCAATTAATAATTACAGTTCTTTTGAACATTTAACCCTCAGTTTCCCTCATCCAAACTGCAAAGCAATAAAACCTCTTCTGTTTATTGTTTTGTATCGTCCACCAGGCCCTTACACTCAGTTTTTGGATCAGCTGTCAGACTTCTTATCTGATTTGGTGTTAAATACTGACAAGGTTATTATAGTGGGTGATTTTAACATCCATGTTGACACTGAATGTGATAACCTTAGTGTAGCCTTTAAAACTATCCTAGATTCAATTGGTTTTGCTCAAAATGTGCATAAGCCAACGCACTCTCGGCTCCATACTTTGGACCTTGTGCTGACATATGGCATTGATTGTGAAGAACTAACAGTATTCTCTCACAACCCTGTCCTATCTGATCATTTTTTAATAACATTTGAGTTTAATCTAACCGATTTCTCCACCCCCAAAAGAGGGTTCCATTATAGTAGATCTTTATCGGATAATGCTGTATCAAAACTTAAAGAGTCTGTCCCCCTCTTAATATCCTCAGTATTGCAGAAATGCCCTGTAGATGGCAGTAATGCTGTTTCTTCCCATTCACAAATAGATACATTTGCTAACAGTGTGACTTCCTCATTGCGTTCTGCATTAGATAATGTAGCTCCCTTGAAAAAGAAGGTGATAATTCACAGGAAGCTGGCTCCTTGGTTTAATTCAGAGCTGCGTTCCTTGAAACACAATGTTAGGAAATTGGAGAGAAAATGGTGCTCTACACACCAAGAGGAATCCTACTTAATCTGGAGGGACAGTCTATTGTTGTATAACAAGACCCTTCGCAGAGTTAGAGCAGCATATTTTTCATCATTAATTGAAGAGAATAAAAATAATCCTAGATTTCTCTTTAGTACAGTTGCCAAACTTACTCAGAGCCCTTAGCTCTTAGTAGTAATGATTTTATGGGATTCTTCATAAATAAAATTGATGCCATTAAAAATAAAATAATTGGCATCCTCCCGAACATGATTACCTCATCCCCAGTAAGTAAGGCAGCATTGGAGGAATCTTTAGAACCTGCGCAGTGTCTGAACTGTTTAGAAGCAGTAGAGCTTTCTGAGCTATCTAAAATCTTAGCTTCATCTAAACCTTCTACCTGTATGTTAGACCCAACCAAGTTGTTTAAGGAGGTATTCCCTTTGATCAGTGGTCCTATTTTAGACATGATTAATCTATCCTTAGTAAATGGATATTTACCACAGGTTTTTAAAGTAGCTGTTATTAAACCTTTACTTAAGAAACCTTCTCTTGATCAAGATGAGCTAGTAAACTACAGACCTATATCTAATCTTCTTTTCTTATCTGAAATTCTTGAGAAAGTAGTTGCTAATCAATTTTGTGAACATTTACAAAGCAATGACCTACTTGAGGAGTTTCAGTCAGGCTTCAGAGCTCATCATAGCACTGAAACGGCTCTGGTGAAGGTCACTAATGATATTCTCATGGCCTCAGATAATGGACTTGTGTCTGTACTTGTCCTGTTAGATCTTAGTGCTGCATTTGATACAGTTGATCACAATATTCTCCTACAAAGACTTGAACATACTGTAGGGATTAAGGGGAAAGCATTAGGCTGGTTTAAATCTTATCTGTCGGACAGATTCCAGTTTGTTCATGTTAATAATAAATCTTTCTCAAACTCTAGGGTCACCTGTGGAGTACCACAGGGTTCAGTCCTTGGACCAATTCTCTTTACTATATATATGCTTCCGATCGGCAAAATTATCAGACAGCATGGGATTAATTTCCACTGTTATGCTGATGACACTCAGCTATATTTATCCATAAATCCTGATGAATCCAATCAATTACTTCGACTGCAGTCATGTCTTGATGACATCAAAAGCTGGATGACTTTAAATTTCCTGCATCTAAATTCTGACAAAACCGAAGTTGTAATCTTTGGGCCAGAGTCCTCAAAAAATAAACTTCTTAACCAATCACTTAATCTGGATGGCATTATCTTGGCCTCTGGTAATAAAGTAAAAAACCTTGGTGTTATTTTTGACCAAGACATGTCATTTAAATCCCATATTAAACAGGTTTCCAGAGTTTCCTTTTTTCACCTCCAGAATATTGCCAAAATTAGAAACATTCTGTCCAGGAGTGATGCTGAAAAACTAGTCCATGCATTTGTTACTTCAAGGCTGGACTATTGTAATTCTTTACTATCAGGAAGTCCACAAAATGCAGTTCAAAGCCTTCAGCTGATCCAAAATGCAACAGCAAGAGTTCTGATGAAAATCAACAAGCGGGATCATATTTCTCCAATTTTAGCTGTTAAATCAAGAATAGAATTTAAAATTCTTCTTCTAACGTATAAAGCCCTTAATAATCAAGCTCCATCATATATCAGAGCTCTGATTACCCCGTATGTTCCTAACAGAGCACTTCGCTCTCAGACTGCAGGTCTGCTGGTGGTTCCTAGAGTCTCTAAAAGTAGAATGGGAGGCAGATCCTTTAGCTATCAGGCTCCTCTCCCGTGGAACCAACTTCCAGTTTTGGTCCGTGAAGCAGACACCCTGTCTACTTCTAAGACTAATCTTAAAACCTTCCTTTTTGACAAAGCTTATAACTAAATGGACTGAAATGGTAAATGGACTGAACTTATATAGCGCTTTTCCAGTCATGCTGACCACCCAAAGCGCTGTACACTATAGCCACATTCACCCAGTCGCTCTCACTAACGCACACACATTTATACACCGAGACGCAGCTCGGTAGGCAATTTGGGGTTAAGTGCCTTGCCCAAGGGCACATCAACATGTGGCAAGGGGAAGCTGGAATCAAACCCACAATCTTCTGATTACCAGACGACTACTCAACCCATCAAGCCACAGTCGCCCAACTAGAGTGGCTCATGTTACTCTGAGCTACCTTTATAGTTTTGCTGCTATAGGCTTAGGCTACTGGAGGACATCAGGGCCTATTTTTCTCACTCTACTGATTTTTACTGTTCTCCAGTCTACTGTTCTCCAGATTTGCATTGCATTACATTGAAATGACTGTTGTCATTTCAGCTTTTAACTTTTTGTTCTCTCTTTTTTCTTCATAGTAGGTACACCTGGTCTGACGTTCTGTTGACTGTGAAATCATCCAGGGAGGACAGATCACCGACTATTACCATCTAATGTAGAACAGATTACTAGATCAATGTGTGCTTCTGTGCTTTTTTGTCTGTCTTGTTGTGTCTCTGCTCTGTCTTCTGTAACCCCCAGTCGGTCGAGGCAGATGACCGTTCATACTGAGCCCGGTTCTGCTAGAGGTTTTTCCTTCCTGCTAACGGGTGTTTTTTCTTTCCACTGTCGCTTCATGCTTGCTCAGTATGAGGGATTGCAGCAAAGCCATGTACAATGCAGACGACTCTCCCTGTGGCTCTACGCTTCTCCAGGAGTGAATGCTGCTTGTCGGGAAATTGATGCAATCAACTGGTTTTCTTATATAGGAACATTTTTGACTGTATAATCTGACCCAATCTGTATAATATGATTGAACTTAACTTTGTAAAGTGCCTTGAGATGACATGTTTCATGAATTGGCGCTATATAAATAAAATTGAATTGAATTGAATTATATAGTGATGTTTGTTTCTGTTAATAAATTCTTGAACTTGAAGAGAAGGTTGTCACTGCTTATTCTATACATGTGCACAGATTGCTGTTAAAGATCGGCAGTGCTCAAATCATCCCTTTCAACAATTGTCCTGAAAACCGGACAATACCTAACAGACAGAGTTATTTATTAAACATTAAATAACTTTAAACAGTGTATAATTGCACAACAACTGCCTGAGGGATATGGACGCTACCAGCACTCAGACTGAAATGCTGTGTAAGCAGAATTGCAGGCCAGCTGCTGTTTCTGAACTTGCTGGCAGGAGGGGAACGACCTTGGAGAAAGCTTGAAGCTGGACCCTGGCAGAATGACCACAATTTCGGCTGTTTGGAATCACCATTGAGAAGAACCAGCAAGACCTTAAGACAGAAAGAAAAACAAGTCTGTCTGCCAGTAACCGCGCGGATGACTGGCGCATTACTATATTACAAACACACTATCACAATTTTTGCATGCTGATGTTTGCTTGTTGTGCACATAAGGACAGGTAACAGACACTGTATTTATTCCCTTTTAACCAGCCACCAGAAAACAAGAGCTGGATGAAGCTCTAGTCTCCATGATAGTGAAGGATACCCAGCCTTTCACTATTGTGGATGACGTTGGATTCAGGACAGGCTGAAGAACCCCCTGGAGTACTGGGCTAATCAACGGCCACTGTACCCCAATCTGTACAAACTTGCACTTATTTATTTATGCACCCCGGCATCATCTGTGCCTTGTGAGCGTGTCTTTTCAAAGGCTGGAGAAGTAGTGTCAAAAATGAGAAATCATTTGAAACCAAAAACTGTGGAGAAATTGTTGTTTTTTAATAAAAATGCATGAAATCATCCAAGTTACACAAGCATTAGCCTATTCATTACCCCCTCCCTAGTTCCATAAGCACTTTCACTGTCCTCTGCCTGATTAAGCCCATGCCATTTTTCTAGAGTCACGGAAAAACATTATTACTCAACATGCCATATCACATGACACTACTAATTTTGGAATAATTACACACAGAGAATACATTCAAACAATATTTTATTATACACGTGTATACAAAATTTATGTAGACAAATGATTTCGTCCTACACCTTTTGTGAAGTCATTCCCAAGAGCCATAATAGACAAAAAATCAATGCATCAAACGTGTTAAGATACAGCTGGCTGTGATTATACACCTCGCCAGTAGGTGGTGTCGTGTGCACATGAAGCGTCAAGAAATGAACCCTTTCTCGAACCAGTTGGCTCAAGTGGTTCAATGCCTCACGAGGCTTCATCTCACCATCACTACTATCCGGGGAGGGTGAGTGGAAGAAGGAGTTCTGTGACCTTATGCTTTCTGATGGAGGGAGATGGCTGAGCGACAGGTGAGCTGGCGGATGGAACGCAGGCGGGGAGCCCAAGCAGCACCACAGCGGAGGCAGACAGGAGGAGCAGCTGAAGGAACCAGAGTGAATCCAGGATGGGGGGTCTCTTGTCCGGCTTGGTACCACCAAGTGGGCTCCAGGGGAACGCCAGAGCAAAATCTGAGCAGCAGGGATTCAGGAACCAGTCTTCGGGGCACGGAGACAACACAGGTGAGTAAATCCAGAGCATGACGAACTGAAGAAGACAGGAGACAGAGTTAGAGCTTGGAATCAGGAACATCAAAACTCACAGGAGCGGAGATCTGTCGACAGGACAATGGCCTAGGCATACCACAACGGGCTAACACTCTGGCGTCCTCCAGCTGATTGAACACTCCTTTTAAGCTTGAGTAGAGTAGCCGTAACGAGCCGCAGGTGCGGGCCACGCCCACCTGTCAACAACAGCCACCTGTGGAAGAGAGTTAGTGGAGCACGGTACATAGAATCCTGACAGGAGTAAGTAGATGCACAAAGAAGAGACAAATAATTAGGATGCTTAAATCTGCCACACCAGCAGACATCAATAAAGCACAACAAAGGCTACAGGCTCAAATAGATAACACTGCAAAATTAGCGTAATGACTCATTATATTAACTAGCAATGGTACATTGAGGGTTAAATCGACAGTGAAAAATTATAATGGACATATGGGAGGAGGTAGAATTACACGCAGTAGGTAGATTTGTAAGATTTTGATTGCATATTTGAGTAGTGACTATGTGTGTTGGATGTGGTGTATATGTAAAACTGTGTATTTGTTGTTTACCAGTCATACCAACCATATCTTTTTTCAGTACCTTTTGTTGGAGATACATCTTTAATTTGCTGTTGGTACAAATTCTAATGCAGTACAACATAATGCACTTTTACTATTAATGCTGTACTTGTACATGTTATTTTTCCATTTAAATAGAGGTATACATAATCTTTATACCATTGCTCAAAATTTAAGTGGCTGTTTCTGTCTTGACCCTCCCCCTGAAGTTGTTTTGAGCATGTTTTATGTAATCTTATGAGTATGATATTTCTGTAATGAATGTTGAAACTCTCAGTTTAAGAAGCTTGTAAATTTTTCATTGCATATTTGAAAAGCACTGTTCCAGTAAGAATGTAACATTTCTGGCTGACCCAAAACAGATTGGGCAATTCAGTACACAATAGTAGTTCAATTCAATTCAATTCAATTTTATTTATATAGCGCCAATTCATGAAACATGTCATCTCGAGGCACTTTACAAAGTCAAATTCAATCATATTATACAGATTGGTCAAAAATTTCCTATACATATATTAGGGCTGTCAAAATAACGCGTTGATTTCGATTAATTAATTTAAAAAAAATTAACGGATTAAAAAAAATAACGCAGATTAATCGATGTCGTATAGGGGTTTTCAATAGGTGAGGCGCGCCTCCGCTGGGGGGCGCCAAAGAGTCACAGGGGAGGCGCATGAAGACAGAGAAGAAGACAGCGCTGCCGCTCAACTCTGTGAAACAAAAGTAGCGATATTCGTGCCTTCTGTTTGAGCGCGCAGGAACCAATCCAAGCGCACAGTGAAACAACTCAACGCTCAAAACCGGTCTGGCACGGTCTGAAAAACTCTTCTCAACACTCTGTCCTCGTGGTGAGTTCGATCTCTGCTCGCGCGCTACTTTGCTCGCGCACACCTGCTCATTACACACTCAACACCAGCTGTGCGCTCCCTCGGCTGTTAAAGCCGATCACAGACAGTTTTTTTTCCCATTCAATCAGAGTATGGCTTGCAAACACTGCATTCAGATGAATTAAATCAAAATGCTGCAGCCTTTGGCAGAAATTACTAAACATCACCGAGGGAATGAAGAAAAACAAATAAAAAGTGTAATATTTTAGCCTAAAATATTTAGGCTAAAGTATTTAGACTAAAATATTAGAGTTACTAAGTGAGCTGTGAAAAATGTTTTTGTCTCTTTTCTTTCCAGCTTCTGGGAGGTTATGCAAAAGTTTATTCTGATCATAATCATCATGAATGTCATTATTATTTAAAGAGCACTTTAACACGAGGTAAAACAAAGTGCCAAACAACAGAAATACATCAGATAAGAGATAACAACTAATAAAATGCTTGTTTGTTATAATAGCACTAGGTCTAAATTATATATAATTAGCCTAAAAAGTACATTGGAATATGGAATATGTTGACGTCTGTTAAATTCAGGTTATCTTTTTTATTATCATTTCAGTTGACGTTTCCTGTTGACGTGAGTTCAGTTTGACATTGGCATCTGTTTAGTTCAGTTTGACTGCTGTTGAAAACAGCACTTTAATGTATCTAATGCTGATTATTCATTGAAACATTTGAATTTAAATATTTTAAATACTTTCACAGCAAAAAAATTATATGCGATTAATTTAGATTAATTAATTACAGAGTATGTAATTAATTAGATTAATTTTTTTAATCGATTGACAGCCATAATATATATATTTGATTGCTTCAAAGTCCCGACAAGCAGCATTCACTCCTGGAGAAGCGTAGAGCTACAGGGGGAGTCGTCTGCATTGTCCATGGCTTTGCAGCAATCCCTCATACTGAGCAAGCATGGAGCGACAACGGAAAGAAAAACTCCCCATTAACGGGAAGGAAAACCTCCAGCAGAACCGGGCTCAGTATGAACGGTCATCTGCCTCGACCGACTGGGGGTTACAGAAGATAGAGCAGAGACACAACAAGACAGACAAAAAAGCACAGAAGCACACATTGATCCAGTAATCTGTTCTACATTAGATGGTAATAGCAGGTGATCTGTCTTCCCTGGATGATGTCACAGTTAACAGAACGTCAGACCAGGTGTATCTACTATGAAGAAAAAAGAGAGAGAGCAAAAAGTTAAAAGCTGAAATGACAACAGTCATTTCAATGCAATGCAACGCAAAACTAGAGAACAGTAGAATGGAGAACAGTAGAAATCAGTAGAGTGAGAAAAATAGGCCCTGATGTCCTCCAGTAGCCTAAGCCTATAGCAGCATAACTATAGAGGTAGCTCAGGGTAACATAAGCCACTCTAACTATAAGCTTTGTCAAAAAGGAAAGTTTTAAGATTAGTCTTAAAAGTAGACAGGGTGTCTGCCTCACGGACCAAAACTGGGAGTTGGTTCCACAGGAGAGGAGCCTGATAGCTAAAGGATCTGCCTCCTATTCTACTTTTAGAGACTCTAGGAACCACCAGCAGACCTGCAGTCTGAGAGCGACGTGCTCTGTTAGGAACATACGGGGTAATCAGAGCTCTGATATATGATGGAGCTTGATTATTAAGGGCTTTATACGTTAGAAGAAGAATTTTAAATTCTATTCTTGATTTAACAGAAGGCCAATGAAGGGAAGCTAAAATAGGAGAAATATGATCCCTCTTGTTGATTTTCATCAGAACTCTTGCTGCAGCATTTTGGATCAGCTGAAGACATGGACTAGTTTTTCAGCATCACCCCTGGACAGAATGTTTCTAATTTTGGCGATATTTCTGAGGTGAAAAAAAGGAAACTCTGGAAACCTGTTTAATATGGGATTTAAATGTCGATTACAACTTCTGTCTTGTCAGAATTTAAGTGCAGGAAATTTAAAGTCATCCAGCTTTTGATGTCATCAAGACATGACTGCAGTCGAAGTAATTGATTGGATTCATCAGGATTTATGGATAAATATAGCTGAGTGTCATCAGCATAACAGTGGAAATTAATCCCATGCTGTCTGATAATTTTCCAATCGGAAGCATATATATAGTAAAGAGAATTGGTCCAAGTACTGAACCCTGTGGTACTCCACAAGTGACCCTAGAGTTTGAAGAAGATTTATTATTAACATGAACAAACTGGAATCTGTCCGATAGATAAGATTTAAACCAGCCTAATGCTTTCCCCTTAATCCCTACAGTATGCTCAAGTCTTTGCAGGAGAATATTGTGATCAACTGTGTTAAATGCAGCATTGAGATCTAACAGGACAAGTATAGACACAAGTCCATTATCTGAGGCCATGAGAATATCATTAGTGACCTTCACCAGAGCTGTTTCCGTGCTATGATGAGCTCTGAAGCCTGACTGAAACTCCTCAAGTAGGTCATTACTTTGTAAATGTTCACAAAGTTGATTAACAACTACTTTCTCAAGAATTTTAGATAAGAAAAGAAGATTAGATATAGGTCTGTAATTTACTAACTCATCTTGATCAAGAGATGGTTTCTTAAGTAAAGGTTTAATAACAGCTACTTTAAAAGCCTGTGGTACATATCCATTTAGTAAGGATAGATTAATCATGTCTAAAATAGGACCACTGATCAAAGGGAATATCTCCTTAAACAACTTGGTTGGGATTGGGTCTAACATACAGGTAGAAGGTTTAGATGAAGCTAAAATTTTAGATAGCTCAGAAAGCTCTACTGCTTCTAAACAGTTCAAACACCGGGCAGGTTCTAAAGATTCCTCCAACGCTGCCTCACTTACTGAGGAGGAGGTAATCATGTTTGGGTGGATGCCAATTATTTTATTTTTAATGGAATCAATTTTATTTATGAAGAATCCCATAACATCATTACTGCTAAGAGCTAAGGGATCAACGGAACTATGACTCTGTGTTGTTTGGCAACTGTACTGAAGAGAAATCTAGGATTATTTTTGTTCTACTCAATTAATGATGAAAAATATGCTGCTCTAAATCTGCGAAGGGTCTTGTTATACAACCATAGACTGTCCCTCCAGATTAGGTAGGATTCCTCTTGGTGTGTAGAGCGCCATTTTCTCTCCAATTCCCTAACATTGTGCTTCAAGGAACGCAGCTCTGAATTAAACCAGGGAGCCAGCTTCCTGTGAATAATCACCTTCTTTTTCAAGGGAGCTACATTGTCTAATGCAGAACGCAATGACAAAGTCATACCGTTAACAAAGACTTCTATTTGTGAATGGGAAGAAACAACATTGCTGCTGTAACCACTGTTCTAGTTTTCCCCTATGAACAGCGCCTAGATTCTCTGACCTACACTCTATCAAATACTTTACAATGAGTAAATAGTGTATTAAATGGCAACAGTGTGTGTTGTTAATAGAGTGCGTAACTGAGCACAAAAGCAAGGCTAAAATAACTATAACTAAGACCTAAATGTAGTGCGACTTGGACCTTATACTAAAATAAGAAAGCAAAATGGTAAAGTGGAAAACGTACCAGTTTAATAAATCATACTGGTCAGTAATGAACCAAGGGCAAAGTACAGTTAACTTTAATTACCACACTTAGTGTACTGTTTGGTCTCCGAACTGTTCAGAACCACCCTTTAAACCAGTCTTATACATAAAAACAAAAACCAAGGCTGAATGAATCAAACTGGTGGTATCAACCACACCATTCAGTTCCCGGAATGAGTAAAACCGTCCATTAGTTTTATTAACGTTGCAGGCCTGAAGGGACTCGGTTAGCCTTCGTCCTCTGAATAGCAGTTCCAATGATGGCGGCTCCCAGAACAACCACGAGGCATGGGTTACTCACCCCACCATGGATTACCAGTTTCAAACAAACGGTAACAAAAGGCTCCAACTCCGGTCCAACCGTCCATTCCAGCCCACGAGCGTGGTTCGGATCTGCAGCTCCAAAATCCAGCAAAACGTTGAGCGAGGTCCGGTTATGCGGCTCCAAAATCCGGCAAAAACTCCCAGGAAAAAATTCGTAGCTCCAACTGGTTAGCTAAAAATAATAACAGTCCAAAGCGGCAAAGAGCCAACCTAGTCCATGAACAGCCGCCGGCCGAGTGCCAGTACGCAGCAGCGAACACGTACACAGTCATCTAGTTCCCACCCCCGGCCCATCACAACCAATCAAATTGCTTAAACTTGATTTTGCCCTTGACTGACCAGTAGGGTGAAGACAAGTAAAGTTGATGCATTTACTGACGGTAGTAAATAACAAATATTAGCAAACGCTACATTTACTGCATGTTTTAAACCAGCAGAAAATACATATATGCACTATACTGTTATGGACTTTTACGGTGTGTAAAACCTCCAATATGTGAGTGAAGAACATTGACTAAGTTAAGTAAAATGTGACTATTATTGTTTAAAGGGAAAATGTCTACAATGCATTGTATCTAAGAAAATGTTTAAGAAGCATGGGAGAAAAGAGTTATATATATATATATATATATATATATATATATATATATATATATATATATATATATATATATATATATAAATAAATAAAACCTGAGGGTTACATCCTCCCCCTTCTAAAAGTCCAGATGCCCTCATCGGACTATCTGTGCATAACAAATCAATTTACCCGTAGGTGGCTAAATTACTTGTCAGAAAACCCCAGCTAAACTACAGGACGCACACAATGGACCAGAGGGACATGGCTCCTCCTTCCCATGGTGATTCTCACTCCACGATGTACTATCAGAAACGGCTTGTCAATGGAATGTCCAGGCTTGTCATAACTGAGCCGAATGACTGGTTTAATCTCTCGACGTGACTGATGATCACCGAGGGGCTCTGCATTGCTTTCAGACTGACTAGCTAAAGGACGCGCTTCCCCAGCTAGACCTGTGTCCGCCACAGGGTCATCAGGCAGCTGCCTAACCTCTGGTTCCTCCTCAGCCTCTAAGAAGGTAACAGCACTCATAGGCTCTGTCGGACAAGCACTGTTTGAAGCTGTTGGGTCTGTAATGACGGCAGACTCTTGTCGGTTGAAGTGATCTGCAAGGAGATCGAGTGCTTGGGAAACAGACTCTCTTTGAGCAGTGGATAGGTACCACAGATCGTCTTCCTCCGCCTCAGACATAATTTCCTTGTCAGTACTTTGCATTGCACTGTCATCATGTGTGTTGGTCTTGGTCTCTGCTGAGGACCTTGTTTCTGGTCGGTGGTACTCTGGTTTCTCTTCATGATTAACAGGGAACCGAACCAGCTGTCCAATAGGTAGCAGATGGTCACGATGTAAAGTTTTGACAACAACTCTGCCTTTTTCTGACTTTACCTTGTAAACCGGCAGGCTTGGCAATTTTTCAACCACTGTATAGGGGCTTGAGTTCCACTTGTCTCCAAGTTTATTCTTGCCAGGCACGCCGGTAGCTCGAATAAGTACTCTGTCTCCTGGTTCCAGAACTTGATTTCTTACTCTTGTGTCATAGTATCTTTTGTTGCGCTGATGGTTCTTGTCTGCAACTTCTTGCGCCAGTTTGTAAGCCTTTTGCAACTCTGCTTTTAGCTTTTCAACATATTGAAGGTAACTTTGGTGGTCTTTACCATCTGGAGACGTTCCAAAGCATAGGTCAATGGGCAGACGAGCCTCACGACCAAACATGAGGTAGTATGGTGAGTAACTGGTAGCGTCGTTTCGCGTACAATTGTAAGCGTGAACCAGCAAACTGATATGTTGACTCCCCTTTTGCTTTTGAGAGGGATTGAGCGTGCCCAGCATAGATAGGAGTGTGCGGTTAAAACGCTCCGGTTGTGGGTCACCCTGGGGGTGATAAGGAGTGGTCCTAGACTTCTTTATGCCCAACATCTGTAGAAGGTCTTTGATTAACCTGCTCTCAAAATCACGCCCTTGATCCGAGTGAATCCTCGCAGGCAGCCCGTAGTGAACAAAGAACTTCTCAACCAAAATCTTGGCAACGGTTGAGGCTTTTTGATCTTTGCTGATGTAGGCCTGGGCATATCGGGTGAAATGGTCTGTGACCACGAGAACATTGGACACTCCCTTCAAATCAGGCTCAATAGATAAAAAATCTATGCAAACTAGGTCGAGAGGGCCACTGCTTGTAATTTGGTTTAGTGGTGCAGCCCGTTGAGGTAGGGTCTTGCGGGCAACACACCTGCCACAATTCTTGATGTAGTCTGTAACATCGGAGACCATCTTGGGCCAGAAAAATCTGTCTCTCAGTAACTCAACTGTGCGATCAACTCCAAGGTGCCCTGACTCATCGTGAAGAGCTCTGAGTACTTGTGGTCTGAACTGAGTTGGGAGAACAAGTTGTAAGTTCTGGAGGCCTGAAGGTCTGGAAACTTTTCGGTGTAACAGGCCATCTTTCATCAGGAGTTTTGAACTTTCCTTTTGCAGAAGCAATAACTCAGGATGTTTGTTTGTGGGCCAGACCCCAACCTGAACTGCTTTCTTGGCAGGACCTATTACAGGGTCTAGGTCTTGTACTTGGGCCAGCTCCACTTTGCTTAGTCTCTCCATAGGACTGAACTGCAGGTGAGTAAAACAAGCATATGCGTCAGGAACAGCACTTGGCTTGGCCCCCAGTTGGTCAATAAACCGTTCTGGATGCTCTGAGGACTGAGTTCTGTCCACAGGGTGGAAAAGAGCTTTAACTCCCGAGGGGGGTATTATTCTCCAGCCGCGTTCACCATCTATGGCATTTCTGGACAACCAATCAGCATCCACGTTGTCTCGGCCGGGTTTGTATTGGATGTCGAAGTTGTAAGTGGTGAGGGCGGCTAGCCACCTATGACCTGTTGCATTCAACTTGGCGGTTTTGAGTACGTAAGTGAGGGGATTATTATCTGTCCTCACAGTGAAGCGGGCCCCATAAAGATAATCATGGAACTTATCCACGACTGCCCACTTCAACGCCAAGAACTCTAGTTGGTGAACAGGGTAGTTTCTCTCTGACTGGCTCAATTTGCGACTAGCAAATGCAACAGGGCGTACGCCATCAGAGTGCTCCTGGTTAAGGACCGCTCCAAGCCCGTCAAGACTGGCATCAACATGAAGGATGTATGGCTTTGTTGGGTCCGCAAAGGCCAAGACTGGGGCATGAGTGAGGCACTGAATAATTTTTTTAAATGCCTCAGTGCATTCAGGCGTCCATCGCTCGCCAAATGGCTGAGAGGGGTGATAGTATGGTGTGACAAAGCCCTCATTTTTCTTTTGTTTCCTTTGTGTTGGTGGGTACCCCTTTGTAAGGTCTGTGAGGGGCCTGACTATGGCAGAGTAGTTGGCGATGAACTTGCGGTAATAACCGCAGAACCCTAAAAAGGACTGCAGTGATTTTAGGTTCACTGGAGGTTCCCACTTTGCCACTGCATTTATCTTGTCAGGGTCTGTTGCGACGCCAGCGGCGGACACAATGTGACCAACGTATTTGACTTGGGGTTGGCAAAATTGGCACTTATCAATGGACAGCTTTAAACCTTGTTCTCTCAGGCGGTCGAGCACTTTCAGAAGGCGCTCTTGATGCTCTTCTAGAGTACGACCAAACACAATAAGATCATCGAGGTAGACGAGACACTGGAGGAGATTCATATCGCCTACTGCCTTCTCCATTAATCGCTGGAATGTCGCAGGGGCACCTGTGATCCCTTGAG
Organism: Fundulus diaphanus; assembly: GCA_037039145.1. NCBI lineage: Eukaryota > Metazoa > Chordata > Actinopteri > Cyprinodontiformes > Fundulidae > Fundulus > Fundulus diaphanus. The sequence continues at coordinate 55,618,665 of CM073127.1, forward strand.
GCATGCGTTAGAACTGGTAGAAACCCAAGGGGCAAAGGAACGCAGTTTTTTCTTTGTCTTCTTCTGCCATTTCACTTTGATAATAGCCACTGCGAAGGTCGAGCACAGAGAACCAGCGACTCCCAGTGAGGCAGGCCAAAGCATCGTCTATTCTCGGAAGTGTGTATTGGTCTGGTATGGTTCTGGAATTAAGTGTGCGGTAATCAATGCACATTCGAATTTTGCCAGTTTTCTTTCTTGCGATTACTATTGGTGAGGCATATGGTGAACGAGCTTCTTTAATTATGCCAGCAGCAAGAAGCTCTTGTAAATGTCGGCGGACATCATCAATGTCTGCGGGAGCCAGGCGCCTTACCCGTTCTCGAAATGGTCTAGAATCTTTTAATCGGATGTGGTGTTCAACCCCTTTTGCAAGTCCAACATCCCATTCAGTCAGAGAGAATACTTCTGGTCGCTCAGCCAACTTATGTGATAGTCTGACTTTCCAGTTTTCAGGAATGGGGGAGTCACCAAAATTGAAGACTGCCGGGTCAAGTCGTTGGTGAGGTACTTGGCTTGGCTGTATCTGGGTGACTATGTCAGCTTTATGGACATGAGCTACGACCGTGCCTTTAGGAAGGGACTTGGGTTTGGCAGTTTCATTTTTCAGGAACAGTGGGAAGTGTTCTGCGTCCATGTCCATGGACAAAAGCACACTTGAGGGCATTAGTACCCCTGCCGGAAGGGATCTGGTAACAGGTGTCTCTATCACCAGTATGCTGTCCTCCAGAGATTCTGAGCAGGTTACCTTACACATAGCTGTACGTCCAGAACCAGGGGGTATAGTAAGAGGCCCAGGTCCAACCCATTTCACAAAAGCTGCTGCTGTGTTTGGGGTCACAGGTGACATTTGGATGGTCTGTGTGCGTACCCGCATAGTTTGTGCCAGATTGTTGCTCTTTGATCCCATTTGGGACTGTGGCTCATGAATGAAAGTCCGTGCATTTGTGCCAATAATCACAGGCTGCTGTTCGGGACCATTCGGTTCAGGGCAGACTAAGGCTAAGACTGTCCGGGACCCACCTTTTACAATATCCTCTGGAAACTGTACTTGAGCAGCGATAAACCCTTTGTAGGGGTAACTGTTCTGGCCAAGACCCCAAAGGTCTAGGCTCGAAATGGGGTGTAATGGTAAGTGAGATAGGTGTTGGGTATACCAACCCTCAAATACAATAGAAACAGTAGAACCACTGTCCATTAATGCATCACAAGGCTGGCCTTCAATGATAATTCGGCCTACTGTTGGTGCTCCAATGAGACCTGTAGGAATTGGGTTGGGTGTGGGAGGACCAACGTGGCTCACAGTGACTTGGCCACCTTTTCTTTCTGGCTCTGAAAACCGTGAGCTGGTTCCCTTTTGATTTTGTTGCAATTTTTGCATTGACTGAATTAGTTTTCGGATGACCTTGGAAGAGTTTTCAGGACAAGTGCAATTGGTGGCGATGTGGCCATCTTCGCCACAACGGTAGCAAAATACATTCGAACCCTCTCTGGCAAACTTTGTGGGTTCTCTACCTTTTCGCCAAGAATTCCTTTGGCTCCTCCCCTGAGGTACGGGAGCCGTGGGCGGTGTAGCTTGTTGACTGAGCTGGTGTTGGAGACTAAGAACTTGTTCTTTTAACACATTCATCTCAGGATTAGAACGGGCGGCAGCAGCTTGTGGCAGTCCTCCAATTATATGAGGGCTATCTTGTCCTTTTACTGTTAGCTGCTGCACTTGGCTTCGAAGCTCCTTTATCTGATCCTTGAGGGCATCCATTTCAGAGAGCTTTGGTGTCTTTATGTCTGCTGCACCGACTTGCCGCACACTGGTAGTATGCCGCCTTAGCATTTTCTGATCCTCATCTGCACGTATCTCACTTAGCAGTGCCATGAAGGATGGGGGATTGTGAAGTCGTTCTTTTAGCCGCAGCTGCAACAACATAATGTCAGACTCAACAGCACCCCGTAACAGCTGCTCAGCTCGTGCACGGTCTCTTAGGGCAGGGGGAACCCCACCCTTTTGAACAGCTTTGGTGAGAGCTTTCTCCAGCCTTCTAACAAAATCTGAAAGTCTTTCATTTGGGTTTTGCTGCATAGATCTGAAGGCAAAATATAGGTCTTCACCTGACTCTGTTGTGCCAAATACATTTTCAATTGCCTCCAAGAATCTTTGAGGGGGTGTATCTGGATCATTGCAGCGTAAAGCTTGTATTATTTCAAGTGCTGGCCCCTTTACACTCTCAACAATCCTCTTCCGCTTCTCCTTGACACAACAATCACATTCATCGAGCATTAATTGTGCCTGCTCCAACCAGTTCTCGAGTGTCTCTTCCCCAGCAGGGGTGGGAGTAACTCCAGAGAAAACCCGTAGTCGGCGAAACGCATTGTTCTCCTGTGGGGGTCTCACTTTTTCCAACAGTTCTCCAACAGCCCGGATAATAGATGAAGGGTGTTCCTGTTTCAGGTTTGACTCTTGGGAAAGCAAAGGCTCAATGTCTGCTAATGTTTTTCCTTCACTTTCAAGTAGTCTTTTTAGTTTTATGGTAAACACGTCTGTTTTTTCAGCAGGTTCAGTAAGCAAAGTTAGCTTCCATGGTAATTCACCTGTGTGGGGAAATATTTCTGGAGGTGCTTTGCTAGGGTCGACTGGGTTGCGACACTCACACAGCAGTATGTCAGTATTCAGTTTAGGGACAGATTTTTGGGCTCGGACACGTACTCTGCCGAAAGCTTTAACTGTCTCCATTAACTCTTCAACATCAGCAACACTGGTGTTCATGGGAACTCCACTCACAACAACTGCATGAGCTGGATTTACATTTGATTCGCTGCACCAGGTCTGAAGCTCTAATGATGGTAGTGAGAGGGATGAGTTGGCCATTTTGGGGAGATTATAGTTCTTCTAGTCTTGATTGTAGGACAGTTACTCGGTCTAAAATCCCAGCGGTGCCTCCATTTTATGTAACCACTGTTCTAGTTTTCCCCTATGAACAGCGCCTAGATTCTCTGACCTACACTCTATCAAATACTTTACAATGAGTAAATAGTGTATTAAATGGCAACAGTGTGTGTTGTTAATAGAGTGCGTAACTGAGCACAAAAGCAAGGCTAAAATAACTATAACTAAGACCTAAATGTAGTGCGACTTGGACCTTATACTAAAATAAGAAAGCAAAATGGTAAAGTGGAAAACGTACCAGTTTAATAAATCATACTGGTCAGTAATGAACCAAGGGCAAAGTACAGTTAACTTTAATTACCACACTTAGTGTACTGTTTGGTCTCCGAACTGTTCAGAACCACCCTTTAAACCAGTCTTATACATAAAAACAAAAACCAAGGCTGAATGAATCAAACTGGTGGTATCAACCACACCATTCAGTTCCCGGAATGAGTAAAACCGTCCATTAGTTTTATTAACGTTGCAGGCCTGAAGGGACTCGGTTAGCCTTCGTCCTCTGAATAGCAGTTCCAATGATGGCGGCTCCCAGAACAACCACGAGGCATGGGTTACTCACCCCACCATGGATTACCAGTTTCAAACAAACGGTAACAAAAGGCTCCAACTCCGGTCCAACCGTCCATTCCAGCCCACGAGCGTGGTTCGGATCTGCAGCTCCAAAATCCAGCAAAACGTTGAGCGAGGTCCGGTTATGCGGCTCCAAAATCCGGCAAAAACTCCCAGGAAAAAATTCGTAGCTCCAACTGGTTAGCTAAAAATAATAACAGTCCAAAGCGGCAAAGAGCCAACCTAGTCCATGAACAGCCGCCGGCCGAGTGCCAGTACGCAGCAGCGAACACGTACACAGTCATCTAGTTCCCACCCCCGGCCCATCACAACCAATCAAATTGCTTAAACTTGATTTTGCCCTTGACTGACCAGTAGGGTGAAGACAAGTAAAGTTGATGCATTTACTGACGGTAGTAAATAACAAATATTAGCAAACGCTACATTTACTGCATGTTTTAAACCAGCAGAAAATACATATATGCACTATACTGTTATGGACTTTTACGGTGTGTAAAACCTCCAATATGTGAGTGAAGAACATTGACTAAGTTAAGTAAAATGTGACTATTATTGTTTAAAGGGAAAATGTCTACAATGCATTGTATCTAAGAAAATGTTTAAGAAGCATGGGAGAAAAGAGTTATATATATATATATATATATATATATATATATATATATATATATATATATATATATATATATATATATATATATATATATATATAAATAAATAAAACCTGAGGGTTACATCCTCCCCCTTCTAAAAGTCCAGATGCCCTCATCGGACTATCTGTGCATAACAAATCAATTTACCCGTAGGTGGCTAAATTACTTGTCAGAAAACCCCAGCTAAACTACAGGACGCACACAATGGACCAGAGGGACATGGCTCCTCCTTCCCATGGTGATTCTCACTCCACGATGTACTATCAGAAACGGCTTGTCAATGGAATGTCCAGGCTTGTCATAACTGAGCCGAATGACTGGTTTAATCTCTCGACGTGACTGATGATCACCGAGGGGCTCTGCATTGCTTTCAGACTGACTAGCTAAAGGACGCGCTTCCCCAGCTAGACCTGTGTCCGCCACAGGGTCATCAGGCAGCTGCCTAACCTCTGGTTCCTCCTCAGCCTCTAAGAAGGTAACAGCACTCATAGGCTCTGTCGGACAAGCACTGTTTGAAGCTGTTGGGTCTGTAATGACGGCAGACTCTTGTCGGTTGAAGTGATCTGCAAGGAGATCGAGTGCTTGGGAAACAGACTCTCTTTGAGCAGTGGATAGGTACCACAGATCGTCTTCCTCCGCCTCAGACATAATTTCCTTGTCAGTACTTTGCATTGCACTGTCATCATGTGTGTTGGTCTTGGTCTCTGCTGAGGACCTTGTTTCTGGTCGGTGGTACTCTGGTTTCTCTTCATGATTAACAGGGAACCGAACCAGCTGTCCAATAGGTAGCAGATGGTCACGATGTAAAGTTTTGACAACAACTCTGCCTTTTTCTGACTTTACCTTGTAAACCGGCAGGCTTGGCAATTTTTCAACCACTGTATAGGGGCTTGAGTTCCACTTGTCTCCAAGTTTATTCTTGCCAGGCACGCCGGTAGCTCGAATAAGTACTCTGTCTCCTGGTTCCAGAACTTGATTTCTTACTCTTGTGTCATAGTATCTTTTGTTGCGCTGATGGTTCTTGTCTGCAACTTCTTGCGCCAGTTTGTAAGCCTTTTGCAACTCTGCTTTTAGCTTTTCAACATATTGAAGGTAACTTTGGTGGTCTTTACCATCTGGAGACGTTCCAAAGCATAGGTCAATGGGCAGACGAGCCTCACGACCAAACATGAGGTAGTATGGTGAGTAACTGGTAGCGTCGTTTCGCGTACAATTGTAAGCGTGAACCAGCAAACTGATATGTTGACTCCCCTTTTGCTTTTGAGAGGGATTGAGCGTGCCCAGCATAGATAGGAGTGTGCGGTTAAAACGCTCCGGTTGTGGGTCACCCTGGGGGTGATAAGGAGTGGTCCTAGACTTCTTTATGCCCAACATCTGTAGAAGGTCTTTGATTAACCTGCTCTCAAAATCACGCCCTTGATCCGAGTGAATCCTCGCAGGCAGCCCGTAGTGAACAAAGAACTTCTCAACCAAAATCTTGGCAACGGTTGAGGCTTTTTGATCTTTGCTGATGTAGGCCTGGGCATATCGGGTGAAATGGTCTGTGACCACGAGAACATTGGACACTCCCTTCAAATCAGGCTCAATAGATAAAAAATCTATGCAAACTAGGTCGAGAGGGCCACTGCTTGTAATTTGGTTTAGTGGTGCAGCCCGTTGAGGTAGGGTCTTGCGGGCAACACACCTGCCACAATTCTTGATGTAGTCTGTAACATCGGAGACCATCTTGGGCCAGAAAAATCTGTCTCTCAGTAACTCAACTGTGCGATCAACTCCAAGGTGCCCTGACTCATCGTGAAGAGCTCTGAGTACTTGTGGTCTGAACTGAGTTGGGAGAACAAGTTGTAAGTTCTGGAGGCCTGAAGGTCTGGAAACTTTTCGGTGTAACAGGCCATCTTTCATCAGGAGTTTTGAACTTTCCTTTTGCAGAAGCAATAACTCAGGATGTTTGTTTGTGGGCCAGACCCCAACCTGAACTGCTTTCTTGGCAGGACCTATTACAGGGTCTAGGTCTTGTACTTGGGCCAGCTCCACTTTGCTTAGTCTCTCCATAGGACTGAACTGCAGGTGAGTAAAACAAGCATATGCGTCAGGAACAGCACTTGGCTTGGCCCCCAGTTGGTCAATAAACCGTTCTGGATGCTCTGAGGACTGAGTTCTGTCCACAGGGTGGAAAAGAGCTTTAACTCCCGAGGGGGGTATTATTCTCCAGCCGCGTTCACCATCTATGGCATTTCTGGACAACCAATCAGCATCCACGTTGTCTCGGCCGGGTTTGTATTGGATGTCGAAGTTGTAAGTGGTGAGGGCGGCTAGCCACCTATGACCTGTTGCATTCAACTTGGCGGTTTTGAGTACGTAAGTGAGGGGATTATTATCTGTCCTCACAGTGAAGCGGGCCCCATAAAGATAATCATGGAACTTATCCACGACTGCCCACTTCAACGCCAAGAACTCTAGTTGGTGAACAGGGTAGTTTCTCTCTGACTGGCTCAATTTGCGACTAGCAAATGCAACAGGGCGTACGCCATCAGAGTGCTCCTGGTTAAGGACCGCTCCAAGCCCGTCAAGACTGGCATCAACATGAAGGATGTATGGCTTTGTTGGGTCCGCAAAGGCCAAGACTGGGGCATGAGTGAGGCACTGAATAATTTTTTTAAATGCCTCAGTGCATTCAGGCGTCCATCGCTCGCCAAATGGCTGAGAGGGGTGATAGTATGGTGTGACAAAGCCCTCATTTTTCTTTTGTTTCCTTTGTGTTGGTGGGTACCCCTTTGTAAGGTCTGTGAGGGGCCTGACTATGGCAGAGTAGTTGGCGATGAACTTGCGGTAATAACCGCAGAACCCTAAAAAGGACTGCAGTGATTTTAGGTTCACTGGAGGTTCCCACTTTGCCACTGCATTTATCTTGTCAGGGTCTGTTGCGACGCCAGCGGCGGACACAATGTGACCAACGTATTTGACTTGGGGTTGGCAAAATTGGCACTTATCAATGGACAGCTTTAAACCTTGTTCTCTCAGGCGGTCGAGCACTTTCAGAAGGCGCTCTTGATGCTCTTCTAGAGTACGACCAAACACAATAAGATCATCGAGGTAGACGAGACACTGGAGGAGATTCATATCGCCTACTGCCTTCTCCATTAATCGCTGGAATGTCGCAGGGGCACCTGTGATCCCTTGAGGCATGCGTTAGAACTGGTAGAAACCCAAGGGGCAAAGGAACGCAGTTTTTTCTTTGTCTTCTTCTGCCATTTCACTTTGATAATAGCCACTGCGAAGGTCGAGCACAGAGAACCAGCGACTCCCAGTGAGGCAGGCCAAAGCATCGTCTATTCTCGGAAGTGTGTATTGGTCTGGTATGGTTCTGGAATTAAGTGTGCGGTAATCAATGCACATTCGAATTTTGCCAGTTTTCTTTCTTGCGATTACTATTGGTGAGGCATATGGTGAACGAGCTTCTTTAATTATGCCAGCAGCAAGAAGCTCTTGTAAATGTCGGCGGACATCATCAATGTCTGCGGGAGCCAGGCGCCTTACCCGTTCTCGAAATGGTCTAGAATCTTTTAATCGGATGTGGTGTTCAACCCCTTTTGCAAGTCCAACATCCCATTCAGTCAGAGAGAATACTTCTGGTCGCTCAGCCAACTTATGTGATAGTCTGACTTTCCAGTTTTCAGGAATGGGGGAGTCACCAAAATTGAAGACTGCCGGGTCAAGTCGTTGGTGAGGTACTTGGCTTGGCTGTATCTGGGTGACTATGTCAGCTTTATGGACATGAGCTACGACCGTGCCTTTAGGAAGGGACTTGGGTTTGGCAGTTTCATTTTTCAGGAACAGTGGGAAGTGTTCTGCGTCCATGTCCATGGACAAAAGCACACTTGAGGGCATTAGTACCCCTGCCGGAAGGGATCTGGTAACAGGTGTCTCTATCACCAGTATGCTGTCCTCCAGAGATTCTGAGCAGGTTACCTTACACATAGCTGTACGTCCAGAACCAGGGGGTATAGTAAGAGGCCCAGGTCCAACCCATTTCACAAAAGCTGCTGCTGTGTTTGGGGTCACAGGTGACATTTGGATGGTCTGTGTGCGTACCCGCATAGTTTGTGCCAGATTGTTGCTCTTTGATCCCATTTGGGACTGTGGCTCATGAATGAAAGTCCGTGCATTTGTGCCAATAATCACAGGCTGCTGTTCGGGACCATTCGGTTCAGGGCAGACTAAGGCTAAGACTGTCCGGGACCCACCTTTTACAATATCCTCTGGAAACTGTACTTGAGCAGCGATAAACCCTTTGTAGGGGTAACTGTTCTGGCCAAGACCCCAAAGGTCTAGGCTCGAAATGGGGTGTAATGGTAAGTGAGATAGGTGTTGGGTATACCAACCCTCAAATACAATAGAAACAGTAGAACCACTGTCCATTAATGCATCACAAGGCTGGCCTTCAATGATAATTCGGCCTACTGTTGGTGCTCCAATGAGACCTGTAGGAATTGGGTTGGGTGTGGGAGGACCAACGTGGCTCACAGTGACTTGGCCACCTTTTCTTTCTGGCTCTGAAAACCGTGAGCTGGTTCCCTTTTGATTTTGTTGCAATTTTTGCATTGACTGAATTAGTTTTCGGATGACCTTGGAAGAGTTTTCAGGACAAGTGCAATTGGTGGCGATGTGGCCATCTTCGCCACAACGGTAGCAAAATACATTCGAACCCTCTCTGGCAAACTTTGTGGGTTCTCTACCTTTTCGCCAAGAATTCCTTTGGCTCCTCCCCTGAGGTACGGGAGCCGTGGGCGGTGTAGCTTGTTGACTGAGCTGGTGTTGGAGACTAAGAACTTGTTCTTTTAACACATTCATCTCAGGATTAGAACGGGCGGCAGCAGCTTGTGGCAGTCCTCCAATTATATGAGGGCTATCTTGTCCTTTTACTGTTAGCTGCTGCACTTGGCTTCGAAGCTCCTTTATCTGATCCTTGAGGGCATCCATTTCAGAGAGCTTTGGTGTCTTTATGTCTGCTGCACCGACTTGCCGCACACTGGTAGTATGCCGCCTTAGCATTTTCTGATCCTCATCTGCACGTATCTCACTTAGCAGTGCCATGAAGGATGGGGGATTGTGAAGTCGTTCTTTTAGCCGCAGCTGCAACAACATAATGTCAGACTCAACAGCACCCCGTAACAGCTGCTCAGCTCGTGCACGGTCTCTTAGGGCAGGGGGAACCCCACCCTTTTGAACAGCTTTGGTGAGAGCTTTCTCCAGCCTTCTAACAAAATCTGAAAGTCTTTCATTTGGGTTTTGCTGCATAGATCTGAAGGCAAAATATAGGTCTTCACCTGACTCTGTTGTGCCAAATACATTTTCAATTGCCTCCAAGAATCTTTGAGGGGGTGTATCTGGATCATTGCAGCGTAAAGCTTGTATTATTTCAAGTGCTGGCCCCTTTACACTCTCAACAATCCTCTTCCGCTTCTCCTTGACACAACAATCACATTCATCGAGCATTAATTGTGCCTGCTCCAACCAGTTCTCGAGTGTCTCTTCCCCAGCAGGGGTGGGAGTAACTCCAGAGAAAACCCGTAGTCGGCGAAACGCATTGTTCTCCTGTGGGGGTCTCACTTTTTCCAACAGTTCTCCAACAGCCCGGATAATAGATGAAGGGTGTTCCTGTTTCAGGTTTGACTCTTGGGAAAGCAAAGGCTCAATGTCTGCTAATGTTTTTCCTTCACTTTCAAGTAGTCTTTTTAGTTTTATGGTAAACACGTCTGTTTTTTCAGCAGGTTCAGTAAGCAAAGTTAGCTTCCATGGTAATTCACCTGTGTGGGGAAATATTTCTGGAGGTGCTTTGCTAGGGTCGACTGGGTTGCGACACTCACACAGCAGTATGTCAGTATTCAGTTTAGGGACAGATTTTTGGGCTCGGACACGTACTCTGCCGAAAGCTTTAACTGTCTCCATTAACTCTTCAACATCAGCAACACTGGTGTTCATGGGAACTCCACTCACAACAACTGCATGAGCTGGATTTACATTTGATTCGCTGCACCAGGTCTGAAGCTCTAATGATGGTAGTGAGAGGGATGAGTTGGCCATTTTGGGGAGATTATAGTTCTTCTAGTCTTGATTGTAGGACAGTTACTCGGTCTAAAATCCCAGCGGTGCCTCCATTTTATGTAACCACTGTTCTAGTTTTCCCCTATGAACAGCGCCTAGATTCTCTGACCTACACTCTATCAAATACTTTACAATGAGTAAATAGTGTATTAAATGGCAACAGTGTGTGTTGTTAATAGAGTGCGTAACTGAGCACAAAAGCAAGGCTAAAATAACTATAACTAAGACCTAAATGTAGTGCGACTTGGACCTTATACTAAAATAAGAAAGCAAAATGGTAAAGTGGAAAACGTACCAGTTTAATAAATCATACTGGTCAGTAATGAACCAAGGGCAAAGTACAGTTAACTTTAATTACCACACTTAGTGTACTGTTTGGTCTCCGAACTGTTCAGAACCACCCTTTAAACCAGTCTTATACATAAAAACAAAAACCAAGGCTGAATGAATCAAACTGGTGGTATCAACCACACCATTCAGTTCCCGGAATGAGTAAAACCGTCCATTAGTTTTATTAACGTTGCAGGCCTGAAGGGACTCGGTTAGCCTTCGTCCTCTGAATAGCAGTTCCAATGATGGCGGCTCCCAGAACAACCACGAGGCATGGGTTACTCACCCCACCATGGATTACCAGTTTCAAACAAACGGTAACAAAAGGCTCCAACTCCGGTCCAACCGTCCATTCCAGCCCACGAGCGTGGTTCGGATCTGCAGCTCCAAAATCCAGCAAAACGTTGAGCGAGGTCCGGTTATGCGGCTCCAAAATCCGGCAAAAACTCCCAGGAAAAAATTCGTAGCTCCAACTGGTTAGCTAAAAATAATAACAGTCCAAAGCGGCAAAGAGCCAACCTAGTCCATGAACAGCCGCCGGCCGAGTGCCAGTACGCAGCAGCGAACACGTACACAGTCATCTAGTTCCCACCCCCGGCCCATCACAACCAATCAAATTGCTTAAACTTGATTTTGCCCTTGACTGACCAGTAGGGTGAAGACAAGTAAAGTTGATGCATTTACTGACGGTAGTAAATAACAAATATTAGCAAACGCTACATTTACTGCATGTTTTAAACCAGCAGAAAATACATATATGCACTATACTGTTATGGACTTTTACGGTGTGTAAAACCTCCAATATGTGAGTGAAGAACATTGACTAAGTTAAGTAAAATGTGACTATTATTGTTTAAAGGGAAAATGTCTACAATGCATTGTATCTAAGAAAATGTTTAAGAAGCATGGGAGAAAAGAGTTATATATATATATATATATATATATATATATATATATATATATATATATATATATATATATATATATATAACCTGAGGGTTACACTGCTATCTGCAGGGTATTTCTGCAATACTGACGATATTAAGAGGGGGACAGACTCTTTAAAGTTTGATGCAGCATTGTCCGATAAAGATCTACTATAATGGAACCCTCTTTTGGGGGTGGAGAACTCAGTTAGATTAAACTCAAATGTTATTAAAAAACGATCAGATAGGACAGGGTTGTGAGGAAATACTGTTAATTCTTCACAATCAATGCCATATGTCAGCACAAGGTCTAAAGTATTGAGCCAAAAGTGCGTCGGTTTATGCACATTTTGAGCAAAACCAATTCAATCTAGGATAGTTTTAAAGGCTACGCTAAGGTTATCACATCCAGTGTCAACATAAATGTTAAAATCACCCACTATAATAACCTTGTCAGTGTTTATCACCAAATCAGATAAGAAGTCTGACAACTGATCCAAAAACTGAGAGTAAAGGCCCGGTGGACGATACAAAACAACAAACAGCTTTGCAATTTGGATGAGGGAAACTGAGGGTTAAATGTTCAAAAGAACTGTGGTTATATATATATATATTTTATTCCCCAGTGTTCTGTCTAGCAATGTGGCAATAAGAATTGATGTCTTAATGCCAAATAGAGCTCGACAGATTTTGCTTTCACAAGTGGAGCAAACAGCTTTCGCCATAATGCTCCGCTTGATTTGTGCATGTAAATAGCTTTATTGTGATTCCTGCAGGGAGAATTTCAAATTATATGGACACTACAATGGGAAAGTGGGAGAGTAAAGGAAGAACAAGAAGAGAAAAAAAAAAAAAGGAAAGAGAAGAGGTGAAAGAAAGAAGAGATAAAAGGAAGAGAATGATAAAACGTCCTCTGTCTGCTCCATCACCTGGAAAGAGACGCAAAAAGAACAGCACAACCAATGGACATAAAGCAACAGATACAATCTAGTAACACCTTGATACCATTGCTAAATGTATTATTATTTAAGCCGACATGTGTAATGTGATACCTTAAAAAAGAAAGTGAAAGAAAATAAATAAACAAATTATAGGCTTTCTGTATATAAGTGAACATTTAATACCTGGGACCCAGCACCTGTGGGAGTTTGTGAGAGTGCACTAGTTTAGGTGAAAATTATACAGAAGGAAATAGCTCGATAGTGGTTGTGGAGAACCAAAGACCCGCCTTCCCCGAGCACAGAGGCAGGGGTCAGGGGACCCATAACCCCGGACTCCCAAAGGGGCCCCCAAAGCAGTGCGCCCGAGAGGGGCCACCACAGGAAATCTGAACCCCCCCCCCCCCAAGGAAAGAGGAGAGACGACCCCGAGGAAATCCCCCAGCCACCGCAATAACGACGCCCCCAAGAGCCACGGGGACGAGCCCGTGGGCTCCGCCGGCAGCCAGCCGCGCTGAAGTGGTCCCGGCCATGGGCCCCGGGGGCCAGAGGCGGCAGGGGCCCCGGCCGCCCCCCGGGGGGCCAGGCCCCACGAAGCCGCCCCCGGGAATGGGCCGGCGCCCACCCAGGAACCCGCCCCAAACCCGAGGACCGTCAATGGGCCAGAGGACCAAGGCGCCTGCCAGCGCAGCGGAGGAGGGCAGGACGTGGGGGGGATGGGCTCCGCACCTAACGGGAGAGGGAGCGGACCACACCCATACCTGGGGAAAAAAAAAGGAAAACTCATTCACACCATCTTCCTCCCTTGTGCCCCACTAACCACACACAGATAAAAAAAAAAAAAAAAAAGACGCTGTACACACATCCCACATAACACTCGCATCCAACACTGACCAGAGGGGGGGTCACCCCAAATCGACTATACGACTGCTTGTGCCCGACCCCCGGCCCCGCCCCCAGACCAGACGCCCCCCGGACCGGGCCCCCCAAAGAGGGCGGGCCAACATTACCCGTACGAGCCACCCAGCCAGAACCCCCCCTCACCCCCTAAATACCTAATAAACCCCCTCCCTCCCCCACCTTACCCTAGCCACCCCTGCCCCCCGCCCCTCCTGGGGGGAGCGGAGGCGTCAGCCCCAGACCTGACAAGCCGCTGACTACCCGTTGCAGCCCCCCGCCAAGACCCCGGACACAGTGGCCCGCACCTCCTCCAGGCCCCAGACTCCTTGCCGCCATCGGAGAACGGGGGTGTGCAGAAGACCCCGATCCTCCCTACGCCCGCTCAGATGTTGTGTTGTTGCATGTTGTTCTCAAGTACGTTTAAAAACTGGGAGCGCCGAAGGGGGTGCACGGCACAGCCCACCCCAACTCCGGAAGGAAGCTGGTGCCAGCGCCCCCCCTCCAAGCAACTACCCAGAACCCTCAATGTCTAAATGCGAGAGGGGGTGAAGGGAGCCGTCCGAAGAGAGGCTCACACAACATAAGCCCCCCCCCAGACGTCTTCCCCCCACCCCCCCATATCTTTGCCTACATGAATGTGCGTTGTGAAAATGTTTGAAGTGAAAGTGTCTAAAATGCATGATAAAATTGGGCAGAGGGACGTCACCAGAAAGTGGAACTGTAGTTATTAATTGGCCTGGGACTAATTAATAAATCAGACTGAAAGATGGTTGCCACTCCTCCTCCTCTTCCCACAGATCTGGGAATGTGGAAATTTGAATAATTGGAGGGAGTTGACTCATTTATACTAACGTAGTCTTCTTGTAGCCAGGTTTCTGTGAGACAAAATAAATCAATCTGTTTATCAGAAATCAATTCATTAACTAACAAAGTCTTTTGAGGGAGAGACCTTTAATAGACCACATTTAATTGTTTTATTTTTTGGTTCAAGGTGAGCCGTATTGATTTTTATTAGATTTTTATGATTTGTTCCTTTTAGATCAGTTTTTGATCTGTTAAGTTTTGGCCGTGGGAAAGACACTGTCTCAATAGGATAATGGGTGGGTAACAGTACAGAAACTGCAGAGAGGTGTGTTAAACTACGGCTTTGCTTCCTGGTCTGGACCCTGGGTTGTCAGCATTTTGGAGAACTAATAAATCCGGCCAGATTCCTAGAAAGAAGAGCTGCACCATCCAAAGTGGGATGGATGCCGTCTCTCTGGATCAGACAAGGTTTTCCCCAGAAAGTTTGCCAGTTATCAAAGTAGCCCACGTCGTTTTCAGGACACCACCTAGACAACCAGAGGTTGAATGACGACATGCGGCTAAACATGTCATCACTGGTCAGATCAGGCAGGGGACCAGAGAAAATTACGGAGTCTGACATTGTTTTAGCAAACTTACACACCGAAGCAACACCAACTTTAGTGACCTCGGATCGGCGTGACCGGGTGTCATTACCGCCAGCGTGAATAACAATCTTACTGTATTTACGCTTATCCTTAGCCAGCAGTTTCAGGTAAGATTCTATGTCGACCGTTCTGGCCCCTGGCAGGCATTTAACTATGGTCCCTGGTGTCTCTAGTGCCACGTTTCTGACTATTGAGCTGCCAATCACCAGGGTCGGCTTCTCAGCGGGTGTGTCGCTGAGTGAGGAAAATTTATTAGAAACACAGACAGGTTGGTGGTAACCTGGGGGCTGAAATCTAGAGCCAGTGTATTTACTTGTTTGTTAAGCTGTTTAAAATGAAACAATAAACTGTTTAAAGGGGAAGTCCGGTCAACAAGGAAAAATCAGGGTATCATTAGCTATAACTAAAACTAATACGTTTGTGGTTATTTAATGAACTTATCTTTAATCAATAAGAAAATAAAAACATAAATTGTCGTCTGAATCACTGTGTATGGGGGCTGACATTACTGCCCATATTTGGGCAGTAAGGGGCGTTTGACATCACATCCTGCGACGTAGAAAAGCGGAAGTGGCGACAGCATTTCTCTCCGCTTTCCATGCAAAGTCAATAGGAGCCGTTCTACACAGCTGCGATCATCAATAATTATTTCGGATTTCCAGAGGACTTCACCACTGACATTCCCAAGAGCTATTGCTGAAGCAACAATGCCCACGTGCATGGCCATCGGATGTTCCAACACAACTGGTAAAAGTGGAAAAAACATAGCTTATTACAACTTCCCGATTCATGAGCCACCGGGCTCGGCGCTGGATTGCCAACTTGAAGAGCGGATTTGCCATCTAACTTCTGGCCAGAGAGAAAACACGTCATATGCAGTGACCATCTCGAAGAAGAATGTTTTGAACATGACATGAGGGCGAGGATTTTCAGTAAGTTATTTTTAAATTTTAAATTTTTAATTTAGAAGTTACGGGGATGGTTACCGACCAGAGGGGCGGAGGGATACCACATGGTATCCCTCCGCCCCAGCATGTGCTGGAATGCTTTTATATTTTAATACTTATACAATAATGACCACCTGCCCTATTTGCTAGGGGGCAAATATATAACATAAGTCACTTCAGCGCGATATCTCCTCCGCTGTGTGTGTGTGTGTGTGTGTGTGTGTGTGCGTGCGCTCTGCTGCAGCGCCGGCAAAGCCGTGCTCCGCCCAGCATGTGCTGGAATGCTTTTATATTTTATTATTTATACAATAATGACCACCTGCCCTATTTACTAGGGGGCAAATATATAACTTAAGTCACTTCAGCGCGATCTCTCCTCCGCTGTGTGTGTGTGTGCGCGCGCTCCTCTGCAGCGCGCGCACACACACACACACACACACGCGCGTGTATATATATATACTGTAGGACCCGACTGAGTTTGCAATGGAAATAGGTACGCTGGATTCCGTCAAAAGTCCGGTTTCTGTCAAGAAACTCTTCTAAAACATCCATATCGCTATCAGATGATGATGACTCCACGGAACTCTCATCACTGTCACTAAATACTTCATCACTCTCTGCTTCGTACAGAGCACCAGTCGCCATCTTGGAAAATAGTGCGCCGTGACAAACAGAGCGTTGAAACTTGCTCAACAGCGGGTCCGTGACGTCAAAAAATGGGAGGTGACAGTACTATTCTTGACCAAGATGGATTCCTCCACATAAACATGATTAAATGAGAATTATTCTTAATTAAAAAAAACGTATAATTTTTTGCACAGTATGTAGTAGTTTTATATTTAAAGTACTTTCAGCAGTTTGAATTCTGATTTTGACCGGACTTCTCCTTTAATATATATTAAATGCATAGACTATTGGTTCAATTTATTTGGTGACATCTATCAAAAGAAAACTGGCAATGATTACCTAATTTTAGTGAGTAATGTAACATAATGCAACAAAGTAAATTAATATGTCAAGCACAAGAAAATAATTAATATCTACTTAATTACTTCATAACAGCAAATACCACAGGGATATAAAATTTACTTAAAACTGCCTATGAAAAACAAGTAGACTACTTAATTTGTTTAAATAAATCTACCTTACAACTTGGATGTAATTAAGTAAATGTTACTTAATATCTTCACAACTGTTATGTTTCATGGAAAGTAAAATTCACTTGATACTGGCAAGTGAGTGTCACTTGATACTGCAGCATAAAATTTTAAATAAATAATTTGCGTGCAAATACTTACAATATATTCCATCCATCCATCCATCCGTCCAGCTATCTTCTAACACGTCTATCCCTTGTGGGGTCGCGAGGGGTGCTGGTGCCTATCTCCAGCTGTCAATGGGCGAGAGGCGGGGTACACCCTGGACAGGTCGCCACACAGAGACAAACAGGACAAACAACCATTCTTGCACACACTCACACCTAAGGAGAATTTAGAAAGGCCAAATAATGTCATAACAGTCATGTTTTTGGACTGTGGGAGGAAGCCGGAGTACCCAGAGAGAACCCAGGCAAGCACAGGGAGAACATATAAACTCCAAACAGAAAGACCCAGGGCAAAGGTAGGACTTGAACCCAGGACCAACAGCGCTATCCACTGCGCCTCTGTGCAGCACTTACAATATATTTTTTAAGTAAATCTTGTGAGTTATTTTTTTCAGTGTGACAATGTCAGAGCATGCTCCTTATGAGATGGCAGATGGTGTCCAGGGGTCTCTCCTCGGAGATTCCGATGAGGGCATCACTGAACTGCTTGTTGCCGGGTCTGATTGTTCTAAATCAGAGGTCACGGATTAGCGGACCACGGTCCGGATCCGGACCCACCTGCTGGGTAATCCGGACCCAACCTGATTTAAAAAATTTATAAATAGACCAGTTCATTGTTATTGTTTTGATTCGGGTTTTTCGCGCATGCGCGCCGGACTGGTTGGCAAAAGACGAACACAATGGTGGACGCAAACAGAGAAACTGACGAGTTCTCCACGTATTTTTCTTATTTAGATAACGTATCACAAGATCATTTTAAGACTAAGTTGATGGTTGATGGTATCAGATTGCCAGATCCACACAGCAAAAGCCTGAAGGGACGGAGCGAGTCTGTGAAATGCTGGCCAAGCGTTCAGTACCGCGACATATACAGCTACCTTATAAACACGCAGGCCAGTACACACGAGAGAGCATGAAAGCATGAAACCACTGGACGGCTACAATTATATTATGTCTGGACATAGGCTCCAGCAACGGCCGCGACGCCATCAGGGATTAAGCGGGTCAGAACATGGATGGATGTTCAGACATGTTTGTGTAACATACGGACGCGGAGTCGGACAGGAAGACCCGCCCGGTAGGTTAAAAAAAAACATAGTTCACTACGGATTATTTTGGTGTTTTTGTCTTGTTAAAATGGGTGGGGGTGTCGGCGACATTGCAGCGTAAACACAAGTACTAGCGCCCGTGAACGGGGGCGTAATGCAGCTGCTGCTGCTGCAGCGCATCGACTCGGCTTCTCCCGGCTCCGTCTAGCGATCGCCACCTCCCCTCCGCCGCTATTCAAGTAGAACAATGACTAGAGCAGAATTAAGTTGTATTTACCGGAGATGAAGTGTAGACAGCATATTCTGTCGTAGTATGATGGATCCCCCAGTCCATTGGGAGTGTCTGCCTGCGCTCTTTTCATTGAAATTATCCATTTCTTTCTTCTTTCTTCGTCCTTCGGGAAATGACAGAAACGTACATCCAACGATTTGGAATGCCTCTGTGTGCAACCGGGAGCACAACAAGTGGTAGGCATTGTTTAGATTCCAAAAGTAAACTAACAAAAAATACGCTCTAAATCACCCGTTTTGTAATGTAGTAGACGAGAACAGTACTGTTTTTGCCAACCACCGTAACCCGGATGTAGCGCTGACGTCACGCGTGAACTGGTCTATTACTGCATGTTGTCTGACGACAGTGTCTAACTCAGGGGTTAAAGTTCTCCGTCGCTGCGACGGATTTCCGTAATTTGGAAATTGAGCGCAAAAAGTCCCGTCTAGACTTTTCTTTCAAGGTTTTACACTGAAGCTGCTCTCAACCAATCAAACCTGCCAATCAGAAAGAGAGCAGGGCGGGTCTTTGCAAAGCGGACATTAACAGTGTGAGGTTTATCGGTGTTTAATCATTTTAACCTTTGGAAGAGCATCTCAAACTGACCACAGAAGACATGAATGAAAGTAGCGGTGGTCAAAGGTTTGACAAGGACTTCCCTCGGTAAGCGTTTCTGTCGCTGCTCCAGCAGTTAATTAATGAATTATTTCCACCTGTTGCCATGTCGTCTGTCAGCGTTTATTCCCTCGCTGATAAACGCGGCGACCAACCAGGGATCTCCTCGTGATTCACTATTATGTTTCATTTAAAACACAAAGAAGAGTAACGCGCTAGCTCAGGCTAATTTAGCATGACCCTTGAAGAAGAGTCGGAATGTGAAATAATGTCCCGCATTTGACTGGGTCCGATTCGGAAAAAGTAAAAAAAAAAAAAAAACCTGCACTGTTCTGAAACAAAGAAGGCAGAGCTGCATCGGCTGTCAGTCAGTATGCAGCAGTGATCACCTGATGAGCAGCTGCGCCCCAGGACACTAAATAAAATGACAAGGATTTTGATGCTTACAGATTGTTAAGAAAACTACATCAAAAAGATAAAACAAATAAACTGCAGCTACAACATGGACTGGAGAACGGGTTCTAATTGGGTGAGGCCAGAGAAAGGCAATTCTCAGAGAGTTTTTAATGAAGTTAAAGTGGAGCGCGGACACAAGTGGTTCATCCTGGACAGGTCTCCAGTCACTGGGCTAAAATATAACCATATTATTAAACTTCAAAAAAGTTAAATCATGCCTTTTTATAAACTGTAATGATTAATTGGTGAACAATAACAGGCAAAGCAGAGACTGATTATTGTCATGTGCAATCTGTGTCAAATTAAAATGTATTATGTCATGATAACGTTGGTGATGTGTCCTGCATTTCTAAGGCTGTGTTTGGCCTTGTATGATCATAGGATTAATTTATATTGAATGTGACAGGGAGCCAGTGGAGTTAATGTACAGGTGTGAAGTAGATGCTGTAATGATGCAAGCTGCTGTCTTTTGAACTAGCTGCAGTTTATGGAGGTTTCTGGAGGACAGGGAGGGAAGGGAGCTGGGATTGTAAAGTGGACTGTGGACCAGTTTGTCAAAAGTGTGAAGGAAGAACTTGATGCTGCATAGATGAAAGTAACCCAGATGATGATGTGGATGTGGAAAGTGATGGAGAGGCTGTCCAGGATGACACAAAGGCTCTAAAGCTGAAAGGTGGCAGAGATACAGGAATTTTCAATGGATATTTTAAAAGTACCAGATTTGGTTGACTTTGGACAATAAGCAACTAATGCGGCATGATGTCCACGGCTCCGGGAAAATATGGGCTGCACGTGATCCAAATTAGCCAATGAGCTGTCAGTAAGGTTTGCTGCTGCTGGCTACTTTTTAGAAAAAAAAAAGCAAAATCAAAATCGAAAAGCACTTTGGATTTTAAAATAGAAAAACGTTCTATTTTATGTCATTTTTTTGTTTAAAAAGTCAATGTATAAGGTGGATGCATAAACATTTTATTTCAGTGTTAAATACTATGTGAAGTAACGGATTGTAATTAAAAATGTGTTCAGATCTTTACTGGTTGTTTATTTTTGTTATTCAGACCCCGCTGATTTTTAATTAGTAACCCCTGTTCTAAATTATTGCACCGGCACAAGATATATTAAATTGTTCTCTCAGCCGCTTCTTGTGAAACACTTACAATTTTAACATAGAAAAAGAAATTAAAGTATTAATAATTGATTTAGTATTTCTTTCTTTTGTAAGGGACCATGGTATAAGCGGAATAATGCCCTTCGAGGTGTCCATTATCAGAAGTTAATGGACTTTGCAGAAGTCCGCTCATCGTCGGACAGCTCACGCCTCCACATCGTCTGTCAATTTTTCACAATGGACGCTTCGAAGGGCATTATCCCTTACATGACTGACCTTCCCCAAAAATTTGTAAAGCAGAGCCAAACATGAATAAAACATTATCTTTGAATCATTTTAATTTTACAGAAAATAGCAAAAACATGTCAAAGAATTTGTAATGCTTTCACAAATGCAAGATGAAAAACAACACAACCAAAAAAAAAAAAAAAAAGCAAAACACAAAGCCCTGAAATATGGCATATCACTGGGACAAAACCCACTACAGGCTAAAGTAAAGTGGAGAAGGATCCTGTGATTCAAGGGAATGTTTGAGGAATTTATTAGAAATTATATTCTTTTAATCATGAAAGTTCCATGCACAAACCGACATGCATGATGGTCACGATGTTTGATAGAACCATTAAAAGAGAATATGTCCAAAAGTCAGACCTGTGTCTCTGTATGTGTTGCAGCTTGGTAACAGTGGAAATACCATGCAATAAGCACAAAGCTTTCACCCATTCAAGACACATTTATGAGGCTGAAATGGATCCAAATCATTGAACTACTCATTCTTATATCTTACTTTAAATCCACAATGTTCTCTTTTGCCAGATAAAACAGTCCTAAAATCCTGCAGTAAGAGTCAGGGTTCAGATCAAATTTACCAGAGGGGTCAAGGTGGGTGGAGTTTTTTTCATGGGAGCACAGAACAAAAGAATGAAAGAAAAAACAGGGCAATATTTCATAATTTAACATGAAGAGAGCCACGGAGCCAAAGAGTCACTTTGGAACTGCAGGATGCAGACACATGATCTAGCAGATGAAAACTTTGATCCTATCTCAATGCAGCTGAAGCTAAAAGTGCAACACCTTCATTTTTAAATCATTGCTGAAGTAAAACTGAAAGGTAAATAATAAAAATGGTCCAAGGGACCAATCAATTATGGTTTCTGTGCCAGCGCATGTCATCATAAGAAATTAATTTGGTATTATGTCTTCAGTAAAGAGGCCAAGACCAGTTCTACAGGAGAACTGGCCCCTGTTGACCCCTGTCTAGAACCGCCCATGGCCTGTAACATGTAGGCTCCTTAAAAAGATAATAAATACATGATAATTTCTGTTGATGGGGATTTATTTCAGTCACATTCTTGAAATAGTTTGACACAAACAGTATTCTGTTCAAACTCCATTGTTTGAAGTGCCCTAACTCTTTAGGTAATGGGACCATGATTGAAAGATTTATCATCATTATTATGGCAGTGCTGACTGTTAGGTTTACACTAATTCTAAACAGATGATTTTATAAGCTCTTGCCAAATTCTACAAAAGCAGTTGTTTATTCCACATTACCAAAAGCACTGGCACTTCCTCAGTTCAGTATAAATAATGTATTGTATTACTTAATAAGATTCAGTAGTGAGCCTTTGTAAGTGACACACCTTTAAAGATGTAAGAAGTTAATATTTGAGGGTTAAACCTACTCTGCACACAGAAAAAAAGAAGTCTAACGTAGTTCTATGTCTAAAACCTCATCAGCTTCAAAATTCACAACAGATAAAAAGTCAGGTAATAATTTAGAAGATGCTCCTGCCAACCACTGTATGCCTGTTTTATTCCAGGTGGTGATAGGCAGCACGACTGGGAATGCAACAGCGACAGTCTATAGCATCATCACTAATAGACTGACTACAAAAGATTGGACTGTTTCTTTTAACAGGTTTTGTAGGCTGTTTTTAAGTGGGAATATAACAGGCACTGCATTTTCATTGCCAGTAGACTGGTCACCAGGTGTTTCATACCTCCACATCCTTCACACTGGATTAGACCACTTCAAATAGGCTCAGTAAAGAAGTGAGAAAACGCCAGAGGCAGGGGGAAGCATGGTCATATAACACATCAGATTTATTCCTAAACAATATCAGCTTCAGCCTCTATAAACACCTGTCCTGTAGAACACAGATTTTTGGTTTGGAGGGGATAGTCTTTCTCAGAGATATTCAGATCACCGTCCTCAGTCCTCCAGATGACAACTAAAGCTTGCTTGGAAAATCTGGTGTGATTGAGGCAGGACACCACCTCCACGTGGGATTTACCCTGCAGACTTGTTCCATTTATGGATAAAATGTTGTCACCACTTTGAATTGTTCCTTCAAGGCTAGCTGCTCCATTGGTGAAGACCTGGTGAACCTGGACACACGAGAACATGTGTTAATGTACTTCTACTGACAACAGTGGGAAAAAAATATTAGAAACAAATTGCAGTGGGTAATTTATTTAAATCAGCCTGATGACAAATGGGGAAGTTGTGCAGAAAACTGCACTTCACCTTCAATGCAGCGGGTGGCAGTAATAAAAAAACCAAAGGCCAACAACCAAAGCTGTATCATTTTCTTTCTTTTTTTCCAGAATCTGAATCATCTTTATGTGAACACATTTGACTCTGTATTGTACAATGCTCATGATGTGCTTACTTATACCATAAAAAAGAGTTATACAAATTAAATACAGTCTGCAGTATAGAAAACACATATGAACACACTAGAAACAAGCGTGCAAATTGAAACAATAATGCAATGCAAGAGATGAAAGTGTAAATATTTCAAACATCAGTAAAATAGTAGTAGTAAGTAGTGGTTAGTTAGATATAACCTATGGAGTATTTTCAGGTTATGAGGTCCCACTTCTATTGTTTGTAATTGTACTTTTTTGTGCAATACTTTTATAACTTAAAGTGATTTAGTTTATCTAACCACCTTTTTCTAGACCTCACAAATGTTTCTTCTGTCCTCCTGTATTTGCCATGTCGCTGTTCTTGTCACACTTTTAGGTGTTTAAAGACTATTAGTTATTAAATACATTTTTGTTTCAACTTCTAATAATAGTATAGAATAATAATCATCTTTATTGTCATTGCAACATACATTCTAATGAATTTTGTTCTCTGCATTTAACCCATCCCCTTGGGAAGCAGTGGGCTGCCACTGTGCGGCACCCGGGGAGCAAGCTTGCTCAGGAAACCAGAGTGGCAGTCTGTGGGAGTTGAACCCAGAACCTCCAGGACACAACCACAATACTCTAACCACTAGGTCACCACTCCCACAAAGCTGAGACTGTGGAAGGGTCAGCTATCTGTAAAAAAAACTCAAACATTTTGCTGCATGCAGATCTTTGGTGGATAAGGGCACAGCATTCAGTGCAGATGAGTATGTGAGTGCTATTAAAAACCTGTAGTGAGTTTAATGAAAGATTTGTAGACTTCAAGGCACACAGTGAGACATTTCAGCTGTTTGTAGACCCCTTCTCAGCTGATGTAAAGAAAGTGTTCAGCATGTTGCAAATAGAACTGCGAGAGCTACCTCCATCCTTCCCAGAGCTATCCAGGGTTTTCAGTTGTGTCATGTGCCTTTTTGGAAGCACATATCTCTGTGAGCAACTCTTCTCAGCAATTAACTTTAAAAAAAGCAGGTATAGATCCAGGCCCACGGATGCTCATCTTGAAGTTGTTTTCAGGGTTCATCAGAGCAAATGTATCTCAGCTCTGTGAGCAGAAAGGCTGTCAAGAAATAGAGCCCAAACGGATTCAGAGAGGATTTGTGCTGTGTAATATATTAATAGTTCTTTAAATATTTGAACCCATTGTTTAAATCCATAATATATATATATATATATATATATATATATATATATATATATATATATATATATATATATATATATATATATATAAATAAACATCATCAGTCTGCAATAGTCTATAAAATGTGGTTTCCCTTAGTGAACTGAGTTACTGAAATAAATTAACCTTTCAATAATATTCTAATTTATTGAATATGATTATACATATTTGCATTTTTTTTTTTTTACTTTTGTACATATTGCACCTGTTCTTGCCTTTCCCTGTAAAGTGTTTTGTTGTTGTAGTTTTCTGTTTGTTTGTTTTACAGAGCTCCTTTTTTGTACCCACAAATAAAGTTGATTCTGAATCTGATGACTGGTGCAAAACCTTTAGGAATCACAGGAAAAAAACTTCTCATTCAGTTTTAGTCTGTTTTACACAACAATGGGATGTTTTTCCTAATTTCCTCAGTACTCAAGAGACTTTAACAAATTACAGTTAGTTTGTAAACATTACAAACTAAGTAGTGTTTAAACAATTTATGTTGTCTCAAGATATGGAAGTCTGCACAACACATTCGGCTGCTCAGGTCAGGTTAATCATTCCTGGACACTTACAGTTATTTTTTCCTGCTCAACATCGACACCACCGGCAATACTAAAACCGAGTCCTGCACCTTCTTCCTTACTCAGGACAACAAGATGAGTATTGTTGCTGTTGATGACCTGCAAATTTAACAAGAATAAACAGGACTTAAAAACTTGTCAGAAATTAAGAAAAGGATAAAGTATGATTGAAACAATACAGTACATATGGCTAGTCTATTTTTGATATTGAAACAAAAGGTGTCAAGTGTGACTTATTTCAATGTTTACTGTTTTTAGTGAGGTTTTATTTTCTTTACCCATTTAATGGAAGTAATTAGAAGTAAAATAATATAAAAAGATCTGCTGAAATTTCTGTAATAACCAGGGTCTTAAAATCCCGTATTCCCATGGCTTCAGTTGTTCATTATGAAATTCAATTCAATTGAGTTCAAAAATACTTTATTAATCCCAAAGGGAAATTAATTGCTATTGTAACTCATGTTATGGGGTTTCTTCAACGAGCTGGTGTAGCTACTGATGGCAGCAGGCAGAAAGAATCTCCTGTACCGGTCTGTTTTACAGCTGATCTGGATAAGATAAGATAAGATAAGATAGGCTTTATTGATCTCACCTTGGAGAAATTCACTTGTCCCATCGGCTCAATAGTCAATAGTCAGAAGAAGGTACCATTAATCCTCTAACTGAAGACCCTCTGTTGTTGTACAACCAGCAAATACACCGACTGGCCACTTTAAGTACATCTGTCTAGTACTTGGTTGGATCCACTTCTGTTTTCAGGACTGCGTTAAGCCGGGCGTACACTGTACGAGTTTTTCAGTCGTGGTACTTATATACATCTCAAACTGTGCGTCGGATCCGCGGGGTTTAAAAAGTTCACCGCTCACGATCTGTGCGGCGCGACGCTCGGACGAGACCGGACACTGTACGTCGTGTCCCCTCTGGGACCGCTCGCTGTGGTGGCAGAGGCAGGCGGTAGGTGACAGGGACCCAGAGGAGGGGTTCGAGCCCAGCTCTGGCGAGGCCCGCAGGAGGCAGCGGGCGTCGGGGGAACGGAGGGGAGAGAGGAGGGACGAGACGCATCGGCGGCCGCGCGGCACGGCAGGTCGCCCGGCCCGCACCACCCCCCCCCCCCCCAGCGAGCGGAGGAGTGCCGAAACAGGCGGCCTGCGCGTTGCGCGGACCGCGGAGGAGTGCCGAAACAGGCGGCCAGCGCGTTGCGCGGACCGCGGAGGAGTGCCGAAACAGGCGGCCAGCGCGTTGCGTGGACCGCGGAGGAGTGCCAAAACAGGCGGCCAGCGCGTTGCGCGGACCGGACGGCTCGCCCTCCCCAACACCGGGCGGAGGTTGCTTCAGGGACGCCCGCTTCCCTCCCTCCGCTGGCGGGGACGGAGAGGAGGGGAGGGCGCCCCCTCGTACTTCTGCTTGAACAGCAGGATGCGCTCACGAAAACCTCACGACAGCCGACTGAATTTCAAACATGTTTGATTTTCACCGATCGTCCGATTCCTGATCGGGAGGTAGTCGTGAGAAGCCATTCCCCCTCCTCCCCCCCTCTACGATCAAGCTGAAATTCGGCCCGATTCAAAAAATGCCCGCACGACTGAAGAATCAGCCCGAATAGGGCAAAAACTCGTACAGTGTAAGCCCGGCTTAACTGCTTGTGTCTTAGAGTCAACAGTTTCAGAAATATTTCTGATATATTCTGGTTTAAACTGATATGTTAGCATCACTTTCACAACGATGATGCAAATTTCCTGTTCCACCACTTTCCAAAAGTGTTGTGTTAGATTTAGTTCTGGTGACTGTGTAGGTCACTGTAGGACAATGTACTTGCTCAGAGATTGTATTCAGCATACATGAGTTACAAAGAGTGGTTATTTGAGCTAGAGTTGTCTTTCTGTCATCTGGAACCACTCTGCCCATTCTCTTCTGTGTGTATTTCACTTTTATCAACCATTCTCTGTAAACCCAAGAGATGGTTGTGCATAAACATTCCAGCAGTTTCTGAAATACACATATCAGTCTGTCTGGCATCAACAGACAGGCTGGCAACATTCTTTATGCATTCTGATGCTTACTTTTAAATTCAGCTAGTCATCATCACCAAAGCTACACACCTAAATGCATTGAAATGCTGCCACGTGAGCGGCTTAATTACCATTTATGTTAATCAGCATGTGAAACCAAATAAAATGGCCGGTGAGTGTATTGCATTAACAAATTTATCATAGTACTACATCAACTTAAGAAGACTACAGAGTGCTCACCATAACTCTGAAATATATTTTTTTCTTATGCTAATATTAAAAATATTATTGTATTTAATGTATTTTTAAAGTGGTGAATTGAGCTAGAGTAGGCCTTCTTAGGTTTATGAGCCTCTGACTACTGTTATGCCATTATGACATGACAAAGTGCAACTCCCAGCATGCAAAGCAGCTGACTGCCTCAGACCCTTATCTCGTTACCATGGAGCTGAGAACGGCTGAGATCGACGGACGCTGGGTCATACAACATCAATCTCCTTGCTAGAGCAACATCAAGTAAAGGATTTCCCCCTCTTATTTCTCTTTTTCCACTCATAAGGTGGTATTTTGTGCCTGGGCAGAACCTATTAGGAATAGTTTAAATGCTTAAGTACTTCAAAGGGAGTTTGTTTAACTAGGCACTTGGAAATTTTTTTCAACTACTTTAAGTGCTAAATCTTTTTGGTTTAAATAACAGAGCTCTTTAAATGATAAAAAATGATATATTATTTGTTGAAATCGGGCGAGTTTTGACAGAGTTATGACTGATAATAAATCAAGAAAATCACAATTATCGACAATAGAAAATTAATTCGAAATAACTGAAAATTCTTTACAAATTAAAGGACACATTAAAAAGAATATTGAAAGGATTATAACTTTTTTATTGAAATAGATATCAAAATGAAACTTTGAATGTATTTAGGTGAATAATAGATGATAAATATTCCAGTCTCACAAATGCAATACAGTTTGACCTTGACCTTTTTGTGAAGGTCAGGTGAAACACAGTTTTCTTTTCAAAATTATTACAGAGGACAACTGTAGATTACAATAAACCTGAACAATTTCATGCAAAAACAAGCAAATGTATCTATAGTAAATTAAATTTAATCAATATTAAATCAAACTAGAATGTTTAAGTGCCACTTAATCTAGTTTATGGTGGCCATATTGGAAAATGGCCGATGTTACTCAAGTTTTTTTCAGCAATAAAAAACATGTCGTGTCACATATCAAATTATAGGTTGTGATCTCCCGAACACAATACAAACAACCAATGTATAACTCAAAACAGACAATAGTAAAACATGCTAAACAAGAATAAGATCGTCAAAAGCAAAATCAGATAAGAACTTATCAACCTCGATTCTTTCATCTTCCCCATCTACTTCTTCCTCACCCTCTTTCCAGTATGTAATGGTGTAGTAGGCCCCTGATTTTAAAGTTTTTGATTTAATTATCCTACCATGGTAAAGGACTGTTTCCCCATCTTCATACCAGTACTGGTCAATGTAGGAATTTAGAAGGCTGCTTCTGTCTTCCAGCACCATCTTCAGAACTCTTGACTTCTGCTGACACATGCCAAACTCTGTCAGTCTCTCCTCCTCATACCTGTTGTTTTTAATCATTTCTTTCATGATCTTCTCCAGTTTTCTTTTCAGAGCTTCATGTCGTTTTTGTTTTTTCATATCCTGTCTTTTCAGACGAATCTTCTCTCTGAGTTCCTCCCTTTTTTTCCGAAGAGTGCGGATCTCGCGTGCCCGTGCTATTGCAAAGTTGATGAGATTTTCCTGCTCGTCCAATGCTTTTCCCTTTAACCAACTCAGAGTTCTGTTTTGAGCACCCTTAACCTTTCCATCAATGAAGCCAAATGTTGCATTTGGAGCACGTTTGGCCTGGGAATCTGTCATTCCCAGTATCCTTTCGCTAAACATGTTGTCTACTGGAGCCGACCTGGTCCTTTCCAGCATCTCAAAGGTAGGTGCTGACAAGTCACCAGTCAGATATCTTGACAGCTGGTGTTCCAGGACTGTGACAGCACTAGAAAAGACTTTTCCAGTCACTTCCACAAATTCATGAAGGAGCTGGGGATCCACAGGAGTGCAGAGACTTAAAAAGGTTTCATCCTCTCTGGTGGTTACAGTTCCAAAGATGTCAGTTTCACTTCTGAGAATTTCCACTGGATTATCACAGATGTTTTTCAGATTTTTGACTGCATCTTTGATTTCTGGAATCACTTCAAGGTTTGTTTTATTTTCTGCGTTCCCATAAAAGCGAGTCATCCAGGGTCCTGTAACGAGTTTGCCCATCAGCCCGAGAACTTTGAGGTGAAGGAGGATAGAGGGATTGCGCAAATCTTTTAAAATTGCTGCCCTCAAGTTGTTTTTTGTATTGCAGAATTCTTGCAGATATTCAATTAATTTGTCTTTCAGTGTGAAAAAGACTCCTGCCAAATGAAAGAGAACGTGAAGCCGATTGCCTACATAACGCATAATTTTTTTTGTTTCTATTCCTTGTTTTTTCAGAAACAATTTGAAGCCTTTTGGATCGCCTGTACCTTGTTTGAATCTCATTTTAGACAATGAACAGATCAAATTATCAGCATTGCATGTTTTTCCGTAACATTCGCCTTTTATGTTTCTTTCTGAATCAATCTTTTTTAGGGCTTTTCTGGCTGCTACAGCGATTCCATCTATAGGATGAACATTGCAGTTGAGGCCTAGCAGATCTATCTCAAGGTCCTCCTCCAACTTTTGCCTTACACAGTTATTTACTGGAACACGATCAGAAACTGTATTTTTGATTTTTGAAATGACAGTTTTTCTCACTTCCAGAGGGTCCTTCTTGTGGAACAATGCATATGAGTCACTGACATCCTGAAGAGCTTCTGTAATATGACCAACATAATCCTCTGTCATTCCACCAGGCAGAGAATTAATTTGGAGTTCTAACCCCTTTGGTCCTTCACTAGGACTCCCAGGAAACATTATGTGAACTTCATTCACATATTCGGCTGCCAATGAAGTTGCATCCCATCCAAGGGTGAGGTTTTCTTCATTCACAACTGCTTCACCAATTTGAATATCATTTAGAACTCCAATTTCATAAGCAAATTGAGCAACAGTTGTCGCATTTGCCTTTGACTCCACCTGCATTCCAGTAATTTCTTTTACTACCTCCTCAATAACAGATGCTGTTTCTTCTACTGGAACCTGGTGGAGAAGACATGAATATGCTGCTTTTCTGTAGCCACTGCTGTAGGATTTCCTGTCTTTTTTTACAGAAATCTCAATTACAGGTTGCTTGCCTTCTTCCAAAAGAGTGGCCTTCAGGGCTTCATTTTCGCATTCCAGTTTGTTGTATTTTCTTTTTAGTTTAGTTAATTCTTTCTGAACAATGGACAACTTTGCAAAATGTTTGCAATTGCATTTTTTCTTTTTTGGATGTCCCTGAACAAAGCTGTGAGCACCTTTCAACTTCTGGATTTCCTTGTCTTTCTTTACTACCATTTCACGTAGTCGTTTTCGCTCAGAGCGCAGATTTTTTAATGTTTGGCCTCTTTTAAAATGACAATATTTTATGGTCCTAGCCTCTGAAGCAGAGATGTAAACCTCATCATACTCTCTCTTCCGTTTGTGACAAAGGCTGGCCAGATTTACTAATGCAGCTCGTTTATGTGCACATTTTTGACAGTCAGTTTTAAGTTTCTTTGGAGAAGGCAAGCAGGGTGTCTTGGTATTCCTACAGTTTCCACTTGAATCTGTATCTGGAGGAGGATGAATCTGCTCATCACAGTTAGGAACAGTCCCAGTTTGTTTTTTAAATATTAGAAGATTAAATTCTTCGAAGAGAAAAGGAACAAGTGTACCCACATCACGTTTTATGTTTTGCCGTTTTGAATAAATGACATTAATGTCACGATTTACAGCACTTTTTACAGCATCAAGGCTGAATTCTTCAGTGTTTGAAATTAGACCTTTTTGCTTTGTGATTGACAGCAAATGTCTAGCTGTACTAATATAATCCTTCCTGTGCTTTGCTTTAGTGTTATGAATAAAATAAACAAATCCCTTTCTTATTGTCCCTGGCACAAGTTTTCCCTCCGAGTCCAAGTCCTCTGCAAATGTTGCAGAAACGTATTCATCAAATTCAAGAGCGGTCTTTGGCAACAGGCTGATCTGCAATGACACAGAGGGTATCATTCATTTCTAAGATGATTTTCTACTGAGAAGAACTAGAAGATTCTGAGGGCCAAATAAATTTGTTGTTGAACACATTTTTATCCAGTTTAATGGAGTGTCTGGACTTTCCATCACAGCATGATTAACTTCAAAGAATCTCAACACCAACCTGCCTTGCCTTTACTAACCTGTCTTTTCATTGTCCATCATGTCTCTGGAAATTTCGAATAATTAGTTTGCTCACACTTTCTTGTAATGAAAACCCGACTGAAATAGAAGACAAAAACTAATGAAGTACACTAATATCTATTTGACTTTTATTTCCATATTTATTCATGTATTTAAATATTCATTTATTTCATTGACATATCAATGAAAAGAAACATATTTTTAATACTTATTTTAATTTCGGGCAAAGGAGCCAATCAGCACCGATATGACCGAAACAGAATTCATATTTCCAGCTATTTAAAAAGCCATTAAATTAACAATTACAGAAAATATCAAATAAACAGCTCGTGTATGAGACAATATTCAGATAAATATTTTTACCATTTTCACTCTGTCGTGGTCAGTTTAATGATTTCAGACAGAAATATTTGATGATTTCCGAGAATGGACTACGGAGCGGAGTGGAGCGCTGCGCTTTGTCTGCCTCCTCCCCCTCCTGGCAGTCACCGTCACGGCGGGGTCTAGTTAAGGTGCTGCGGGGTATCAGATTACCATCAAACTTCGTAATTAGTTATGTTAATATTCAAAAAACATGACTGAAGGATTCGTTTGAATGACTGGGATGCTGCACTACGTGTTTTTTGCAGTTTAAACCTACCTTACATGTACAGTCGGTGAAAAATGATCAGTACGTCATTACTTTTCATCAAGTTAAAACAAAAGTCTCCTACACTGTTCTTAGATTAGAAATAGCTGGTCTTTCAATCAGTAAATAACACAAACTGGACATAAATTGCGTTTAAATTCAAGCAGAAAAATAAACGATGAAAAAGTGATGACGTCATTGAGGCGACTCGTTGGCTCGCGAGGGTTAACTGTTTTTCCAAGTGCCTAGTTTAACTGTGCTGAATATTTCCAGTGTGTGCATACATTATAAGTAATTTCTGCTGTGTTGGTTTTGTTTGGTGAAATGAACCGTGCTCATCGGCTGAGTTAGGATCCTTTTCATACTTCTCCCTCTTTCTCTCACCCTTTCGGGTCTCCCGCGTTTTAATGAAACCTTTGTCTCAACTGGTTACAGCCCTTCGTTCAAAACCCGCCTTCACGCTAGTAAGTTAGCTGTGATCTCGGAGCCTCCATCTTACGCACAGCACGCATGGTTGGAGGTCATACGTCATTAGAGCTGTCATCTTACGCACGGCACGCAAGGGCAGACGTCATATGTCGTCATAGTCGCCACCTTCGGTAGGACACCAAGTAGCCTGAGGCTGTTAGCTGCAGGCTGTTGTAAAGTCACACTAACTGATTAGCTACCGTTAGCCGAGTGCCACCTTGAAGCTGAACTAGAAGAACTAGAGTTTGAAGCTAACCGTGCATGAACCGTGCATGAACGTTGCTAGCGGCTACTTTCCCAGAAGGGTTCCCCATCTTAGCCTCAGGCCTGTTTCGGTACACCGGCTTTGCTACCTCAGAACTATTTAGCCAATATTCTTTCAATGTTGTTCCCTCAAAGTGCTGACATGTTGATTGTGATGGTTAAGATTCCTAATCAACTGTGAATTGATTAAGCATTGCTACCTCTCATTTAATCCATTTTGATTGACTTTACCTTCATTTGTTTTGTTTTCCTTGTTCTATTTAGTCGTGAGTAGTGTTTCCTAGTATTTTATTAAGCAGAATAATTGCTGTAACAGGGAATTATCAGTTTAATAAATAACTAGTGAAATTGTAGGTGTTTGTGATTATTTTGAGTCAGAAATTGAATGGTCTCTAAGAGTTACCAAATTATCTCCTTTTGAGTAAATAACTGAATAAACTGAGACATTTTCATTGGATTAAATCTCCAATTGCAATTATAATTAAAACCACAAGCGGTGATGATTGGCCCTCGCAGCCAAGCGCCGCTCTGGCCTATGGGCCACCGTGGGGGTTTGCGCACCTCCCGCCGCCAGCCACCGCAGAAGCTGTCACGCATTTTTCTCGCCCGTCCACCATGCAATACACACGTACGCGTTGGGCAGCGCTCCCCCACGACTCACAAAAAATCTGGTGCAGATCGGTCGATGCACCGAGGAGACACAGCCATTGAATAATGATAATGCATTTGGCCACCGGGCCGGACTAAATCGTTCGGCGGGCCAGATCCGGCCCGCAGGCCGTACGTTTGACACCCCTGGTTTAAACACTAGTACACAAATTTAGTCAAAGGTATCTTACTAGCTGTTAATCCAGCTTCATGTGAAAAGTTAACAAAACCTTTATAGTTATTTAAACGAAACCCTTAAACACATGAAATAATATGTGTTTAAGGGTTTCGTTTCTTGCATTAAGACAGCTTTTATGAAAGTTTGACAGTTAAATGGGTGGATACACACCCAAAAGTAATAATGTAAAAGTAACACTTTAGCAATTGGAATATTGCTAAAATAACACGTCAGCAATATTCCACATGTGTATGTTGTGTACAAACTTTAGTAATTTCTAACAGACCACTTCACTCTCAGAAAGCAGGTCTGCTGGTGGTTCCTAAAGTCTGTAAAACCAGAATGGTAGGCAGATCCTTTAGCTATCATGCTCCTCTCCAGTGGAACCAACTCCCAGTTTTGGTCCGTGACGCAGACACCCTGTCTACTTTTAAGACTAATCCTAAAACTTTCCTTTTTCCATCCATCCATCGTCTTCCGCTTATCCGGGGTCGGGTCGCGGGGGTAGCAGCTTCAGTAGGGAGGCCCAGACGTCTCTCTCCCCAGCAACTTGGGCCAGCTCCTCCGGGGGAATCCCAAGGCGTTCCCAGGCCAGCCTAGAAACATAGTCTCTCCAGCATGTCCTGGGTCTTCCCATGGACCTCCTCCCGGTGGGACGTGCCCGGAACACCTCACCAGGGAGGCGTCCAAGAGGCATCCTGACCAGATACCTGAGCCACCTCAACTGGCTCCTCTGTCGTGGAGGAGCAGCGGCTCTACTCTGAGTCCTCCCCGGATGACTGAGCTCCTCAACCTATCTCTAAGGGAGAGCCCAGACACACTACGGAGAAAACTCATTTCAGCCGCTTGTATCCGGGATCTCGTTCTTTCGGTCACGACCCAAAGCTCGTGACCATAACTGAGGGTAGGAACGTAGATCCGCCGGTAAATGGAGAGCTTGCCTTTTGGCTCAGCTCTCTCTTCACCACAACGGATCGGTACAGCGCCCGCTTCACAGCAGACGCTGCACCAATCCGCCTGTCGATCTCCCGCTCCATCTTCCCCTCATTCGTGAACAAGACCCCAAAATACTTGAACTCCTCCACTAGAAGCTGGCTTCTGAGACCTTCCTTTTTGATAAAGGTTATAGTTAGAGTGGCTCATGTTACCCTGAGCTACCTTTATAGTTATGCTGCTATAGGCTCAAGCTACTGGAGGACATCAGGGCCTATATTTCTCACTCTACCTAGTTCTACTGTTCTCCAGTTTTGCATCACTGTTGTCATTACAGCTTTTAACTTTTTATTCTCTCTCTTTTTTCTTAATAGTAAGTACACCTGGTCTGGCGTTCTGTTAGCTGTGGCATCATCCAGGGAAGACAGATCACCCGCTACTACCATCCAATGTAGAACAGATTACTGGATCAATGTGTGCTTTTGTGCTTTTTTGTCTGTCTTGTTGTGTCTCTGCTCTGTCTTCTGTAACCCCCAGTCGATTGAGGCAGATGACCGTTCATACTGAGCCTGGTTCTGCTGGAGGTTTTTCCTTCCCGTTAATGGGGAGGTTTTTTTTCCCGCTGTCGCTTCATGCTTGCTCAGTATGAGGGATTGCTGCAAAGCCATGGACAATGCAGACGACTCTCCCTGTGGCTCTACGCTTCTTCAGGAGAGAATGCTGCTTGTCGGGACTTTGATGCAATGAACTGGTTCCCTTATATAGGATTTTTTTTTACCAATGTGTATAATCTGACCCAATCTGTACAATCTGATTGATTTTGACTTTGTAAAGCGCCTTGAGATGACATGTTTCATGAATTGGCGCTATATAAATTGAATTGCATCATCTCTTTAGACCAAGTAAACTATCACATTTTATGAGACAGTTATCTCATTTTAAAGATAGTGTAAGGCAGTTTAAGCTGTTATGAGCATAAAAGAATGTTTTTGTATTTTGTTTGATTTCTCCAAGCCTAGTGTTAAGTCAGTAAATGCAGCACAGTCATCTAGATAACCTGAGATTATCGCGAGAGTGTTGTTATCTTTTGTTAAATTGTAAAGGCACTCAATGCTCGCTGTATGGACACTGCTAAAACGCTGTCTGTGCCAGAGCGAGAGGCCAAAACAACGCAGTGTATCGACCGCCAGCTGTGTCTGTAACTCACCTGTTGCCGGAGCAAGTAAAGTTCAGTTAAAGAAGATTCCTTGTCGTGTTCTTCATCAGAAAATCCACGCACCTCCATGCCACCGCAAGGTAAAACACGACAACTGGTGTCAGAAGTGGGATTTTAAAACTTCTATCTGTTAATCCAAAGAAAAAAAAAAGAAAAAACTACATCCTGAGGCATCCTGAGCTAATAAACCAAGTTACGCTACGACTTGTAAGGCAGAAGAAAGAAGTAGTGAAGTTACGGATGCGCATCCGCGCACAACTTCCGGTGCGGTCCTTTCACAATAAGAGCATAACAGGGAGTGCAAGAAAGACCTTAAAAAAATAAAATAAAAAATGACAGAAGAATTGCAAGGCGCTACATCAGCCCCCGGAGAGGCAGAAACAGCTGCTAAATGGTTACAAGCTCTCTTAGAAAATCAAAATCAACAAACAAGAAACCTTCAAATGATGCTGGCCCCTGTCATTTCACACATTACAGGACAATCAGCTGCACAACAACCCACACCATCACTTATTACTGCCAATGGGGGGGCAAACATAATCCCAACACAGACAAGAGAAAGGCATGCACCTGAGCCAAGTGTCTCTTTTGATGTGACTACTAGACCAAGGGATAATGTGTCCTTCGCAGCTGAACTGGTGGTCATAAATCAAAGATCTCGAAGCACAGGGCCGTCAAGGCGGACTATAGCTTCTGAAACTGACAGTAGATGCAGGGAAATAAGAGACTCTGAGCGTGAAGCCCAAAACACACCTGCTTACCATGATGATAGGAGGCAAAATATTTCTGCAGCCCATTACCATACATTGCCAGAACCCCAGAGGCCTAAATTAGCTACGTTTGATGGAAATGAGGATTGGGACTCATTTTTGATGCCGTTTGAACGTCAAGCCAGGAAGTATGGGTGGAGTGCTGTGGAGCGAGTGGACAGACTACATGAGTGTTTAAGAGGAGCTGCAGTGCGGTACGTCTGCTCATTACCAGAACGCACAAGGGAAGATTATCTTCTGCTGGTGGAGCAACTCGCTCAACGCTTTGGAAAAAAAGACCCCCCAACCACCATAAGGAGGAAGCTTGGAGAACTCAGACAAGGGCGAGAAACATCAGCTGAGTTCGCAGAGGAGGTGAGACGCCTTGTCACACTTGCGTATTCAGGAGTAGACCTCCAATTACAGGACCAGCTAGCAACTGATGCTTTCCTCAAAGGCTTACGAAACCAAAAGGTGGCCTATGAAGTAATGAATCTAGATCCAAGTTCCCTTGTTGAGGCCCAAAAGTTGGTGGAGGCCCATGAGCATAACTTCAAAGCTACTGTAGGCCGTGACATTGAGATAAAGAACAGAGCAAGACGCATCTCGTGGGTTGACGAAGAAGACAGGTGTGAAGACACTGCTACAGTGTCCCACAGGGTCCAGACCCCCCAGTATGTTACATCTGACCAGTTTGCTGCATTAATGGAACAAGTTAAGACTCTTGTTAACACGGTTGGAAATCTACAGCTGCAGGTTGAAAGTCTCCAGCCTGGCAACACAAGAGCCCAGCACCATTACTGGTAGAAAGAGTAGCAACACTCTCTGATATTCCCGAGCACCTCCAAGGCTTGGTTGTTGCTACAAGTGAAGCTCTAACTGAAGGACAACAACAGCGGTTTATTCAACTACTACTCTCATACCAGTCCATCTTTGCTAAAAGTGAGACTGATCTTGGTTACATGTCTGCTGTGACGCACAAGATTGACACTGGGTCTGCTAAGCCTGTACGCCATCCTGTCAGAAGAACCCCTCTGGGATTTCAAGGTGAAGAGGAAGCACATCTTAAAGCCATGCTGGAAGCCGGAGTAATCATGCCATCAGTTTCTGAATGGGCTTCTCCAGTGGTCCTGGTACGCAAAAAAGATGGAGTAGTAAGGTGGTGTGTAGATTACCGCAGTCTGAATAGTTTGACTATCAAGGATGCTTATCCGCTACCCCAGATTGAAGAATGCCTTGATGTTGTCGGTGGAGCTACCATGTTCTCTACCCTTGACCTTCAGTCTGGTTACTGGCAGGTTGCAGTGGACAATAACGATCGTGAAAAGACGGCATTCATCACCAAATGGGGCCTTTATGAATACACCCGAATGCCATTTGGACTCTGTAATGCTCCGAGTCCTTTTCAAAGGGCAATGGAGCTTGTCCTTAGAGGCCTTCAATGGGAAACCCTTCTCATTTACCGGGATGATGTCATTGTCGTTGGAAACGGAGTAGACCAAAGCTTAGATCGTCTCGAGCAGGTTTTTCAACGGTTTCAGAGCCATGGGCTCAAGCTAAAGCCATCAAAATGTCACCTGCTTCAAGAAGAAGTTCTCTTTCTCGGCCATATTGTGAGTGGAGAAGGAGTCAGACCGAATCCAGCTCTTGTCAAAGATGTACAGCTGTGGAAATCCCCTGACAATCTGCAAGAGTTACAAGCTTTCCTGGGGCTATGTAACTACTATCGCAAATTTGTCCCACGTTTTGCAGAGCTGGCAAACCCCCTTCATCATCTTCTCAAAAAGGGGACTGTGTTTGTATGGACAGAGGAACATCAGGCTGCTTTTACTAAGCTCAAAGAGAGACTGACTACCGCACCTGTGCTGGGATATCCCCGTCCTGAAGGCAAGTTCATTCTCGATACTGATGCCTCCAAAAACAGTGTCGGTGCTGTCCTGTCACAGGTCCAGTGGGGAGAAGAGAGAGTTTTGGCCTATGCCAGCTGTCAGCTTACACCAGCTCAACAAAGGTACTGTGTCACCCGTAGTGAATTACTCGCTGTTGTGCGTTTCACACGCCAGTTCCGCCACTATCTTCTAGGAAGAAAGTTCCTACTTCGGACTGACCATGGCAGTCTCACCTGGCTTTTTCGGTTCAAGTGCCCTGAAGGACAGCTAGCTCGCTGGCTTGAGGAGTTGAGCCAGTACGACTTCCACATTGAGCATCGAGCCGGTAAGCAGCACGCTAATGCAGATGCCATGTCAAGGCTGCCAAAAGAAAATATGGAAAAATGTGACTGTTACCAAGCAGGGGTAAATCCTGCAGATCTGCCATGCAAAGGGTGCAAGTACTGCCAGAAGATTCATGAGCGGTGGGAAAAATTTGAGGAAGATGTGGATGATGTTTTGCCACTGGCTGTGCGTTGCATAGAACCTCAAAGCTTTATAAATTGCAATGGTACTCAGTCAGTGGAAGATCAGCCATCTGCACCCTTCTCAGAGAACCCAGCGGTTAACTGGCTAGAGTCGCTTAGTCCTGAGCAACTGGCTACACTCCAGAAAGCAGATCCTGTCCTCGGCACCCTTCACACATGGAAGGAAACAGGGACGCTCCCCAGCAGAGACGAAGTGATGCTTGAAAGTCCTGCGGTGAGAAAATTCTGGCTTTGTTGGCCCCAAGTTACACTGAGACAAGGAGTCCTCTATTACTCCTGGGAGAAAATTGGGAACCAGCCCCCTACTTTGCTGTTACTAGTTCCAACA
Source organism: Fundulus diaphanus (assembly GCA_037039145.1). Taxonomy (NCBI): domain Eukaryota; kingdom Metazoa; phylum Chordata; class Actinopteri; order Cyprinodontiformes; family Fundulidae; genus Fundulus; species Fundulus diaphanus. The sequence goes on from CM073127.1 coordinate 55,657,941, forward strand.
ACTATGCAGAAAGAAGTCATACAGTCATGCCATAACCCTCCATACTCTGGTCACTTGGGAGAAACCAAAACCCTGGAGCGCGTGCGCCAAAGTTATCATTGGTATGGCATGGGTGGAGATGTTCACCTTTTTGTTAAAATGTGTCCACACTGCAGTGCATGCAAATCTACAGGACCGAAGAAAAGAGCAAAACTGCAAGGTTACCAGGTCGGCGCACCACTAGATCGTTTGCACCTTGATATTCTTGGACCATTCCCTGTGTCAAGCTCTGGCAACAAATACATTCTTGTCATTATTGACCAGTTCACAAGATGGGTCGAAGCCTTTCCTATTCCTGACCAAGGCGCGGAAACGACTGCAAAGAAACTTGTCTACGACTTCATTGCCAGGTTTGGGGCCCCCCTAGAACTACACACGGATCAAGGCCGTAATTTTGAAAGTTCGCTGTTTCGAAATGTGTGTAGGCTCCTGCAAATAACTAAGACCAGAACTACACCTTACCATCCCTCCTCTAATGGGCAGGTAGAACGGTTCAATAGGACCTTGCTGCAGATGCTGCGATGTCATGTGGACCGGAATCAAAAGAACTGCGATGAACAGTTACCTCTGCTGACTGCAGCCTACCGCAGTTCACAACACATGGTAACAGGATTCACACCAAACAGACTCATGCTTGGAAGGGAGGTCCACCAGCCACACGATATCCAGTGTGGTGCTGCAAGACTCAAATCTAATGCAATGGAAGTTGTAGATTATATCTACAAACTTGAAGAGAGCTTAAAGGAAGCACAGAGCCTGGCAAGAAGTCATCTTCGCACTGCACAAGAACGACAGAAAAAGGTGTATGACCTTTGAGCAAACGAACATTCCTACAATATCGGAGATCTAGTGTTTGTCAAAGATGACACAAAAAAGAAAGGACTAAGCCCAAAGCTTCAAGCGCTATGGAGGGGTCCCCTGATTGTTGCAGCATACCGTGGTCCTGTACTGTATGAGATCCAAGGCCCCAAGCACAGGACAATAATGCATCATGACAGGCTCAAGCCCTATGACAGTGATGTGATACCAGTCAGGCGGTTCAACCCAGAGGTCCAGTGTACCAGCCGGGAAGCAGACAAGGTGATAAAGAATCTTCAGAAAAGAGTTTTAAAACATCAAGTGGTCGCATAGTCAATCGATCAGAGATTTAGACATTAGTTATAAGTTATACTGAGCTAAGGTTGTTGGCTAAAACTTAAATGTTAAAACTAAAAGTAACCAGGGTATTGGTTTGTTTTATTGCCCAATGGTGTAAGTTTTTTCAGTCATTTCTGTTGCGTTTACCAGAGTTACATAAGTCCGAATCAGACTTCTTTATGTTATTGATACTGAAGGGACTCAGTAGTCCTGAAAAGGGGGGTTAGTGTAAGGCAGTTTAAGCTGTTATGAGCATAAAAGAATGTTTTTGTATTTTGTTTGATTTCTCCGAGCCGAGTGTTAAGTCAGTAAATGCAGCACAGTCATCTAGATAACCTGAGATTATCGCGAGAGTGTTGTTATCTTTTGTTAAGTTGTAAAGGCACTCAATGCTCGCTGTATGGACACTGCTAAAACGCTGTCTGTGCCAGAGCGAGAGGCCAAAACAACGCAGTGTATCGACCGCCAGCTGTGTCTGTAACTCACCTGTTGCCGGAGCAAGTAAAGTTCAGTTAAAGAAGATTCCTTGTCGTGTTCTTCATCAGAACATCCACGCACCTCCATGCCACCGCAAGGTAAAACACGACAATATAATCATCTAACGTTATTACTCTTAGCAAGTTAAAGCTCCATAATAATTTTAGACCAGGTTTTAGTTCCACTCTTTTATTATGCACATCTAGGCTACCTACAAATATAAAGTATGGTATGCCAAAAAACATTTTCAACAAAAGGCAATTTTAGTAATTGCCTTGCAATTCACAGCAAGATGGAAATAACGACTATCCAACATTTTAAGATTTTGTAAAAACTTTTTTCCTTTTTTACCTACCTTTTGAAATGAATACTTGTTTCTACTTCTCCAAAATTATACTTCAAGAAAACTATTGTGCTGTCCTGGGGCCATATGCAGCTAGACAGCTAGGACAAAAGTTCCCCACACAAAGCTTCCTTTTCTTGCGTTGTCTGAATAACCTTTGTTCCCAAATCTGGCTTTAAACATTGTTTTTGTAAAAGGACAAATATTTTTCCAAGGCAGAAGCGTGTAGAACAAATTCAACTTCAACATTAGCAGTTTCCCTAGCTTAATCGCTGAAAAGCAGCTTTTAACCGGAGCAAAATACGTCAAAGATCTTTTTTTAAGGTGAGAGCACTCACTATGTCACGTAATTCACATAGAGATCTAACAAAGTTGTGATGTCTCACTCTGATTAAATATGTTAAATAAAACCCAAAACTTTTCTAACTGTTTTTGCCTTGGATTTCCTCTGACTAAGAATTAATTTATATCTTATTTATGTAATGTATTCACGACATGAATTCCTTGCTGTCTTAACAAAAGGCAGAACAACTATAACGTTACTTTCTATAATTATTACAGGCTCTGCTGAGATGTCAAATTCTGGAGAGTGCTTAGACACCCTGACACACAAATATGGATTAACTTCATTTCATGTGCACTCGTGAACTTGTTTTAGTTGATTTAGTTTTCTTGATGTACTGTAGAGCGTGATGAGGTCTGTTGTGGTATTGTGTGCACTGGATTGAGGGGACAGTTGGTGTTGTCTGTCAAACCCAATCTTCTTAAGCTGCAAATTCAGTATAGTTACAAGATTTCTTGCAACCTTACATATGGAACTAGTCTAAAAAATAAATTATGCATTTTATTGTAAATATAAAATACTTAAAAACAAGATAAACATAGAGTATACAAATGTTTACAAATAATTATAAACATTGTTTTGCTTTGAGTCAAGCTCCAGAAAAATATTTTACAATTCTTTTTAAATCTTTATTGTGCTCCGCTCCGGCCTATTGGCCACCGCAGGGGTTCGCGCACCGCCGGCCGCCAGCCACGGCAGAAGCTGTCACGCATTTTCCCCGCCTGTCCACCGGGCAATACAAACGAAGGCATCGAGCAGCGCTCCCCCACGACTCGCAAAAAATCTGGTGCAGATCAGTTGATGCAGCGATGCATTTGGCCACCGGAGGCAGTGGTGACCCACCAGCTTAAAATCTATGTATTGACATCTTAAAAATGGTCTTATAGCTTAAAAGATCATCCTGTTTTGGTTGATTGTGTAGCCGAATAGAAGAGATGTTCTCAAAGCATTAAATAAGCCTTTTGACTTTTAAAAATGTTGTCCTTTTAAGGTAATTTTAAGTTACTTTTCATTAAATTTGTCAATATCCTTTGGAAGTCTGGACATATGGCATCGGCGTTTCAGGTGACTTCGCCACGCCACCACGCCGCACTGCTACATGGAATCCAGTTGGGCCTGGAATCCGCAACACACTAACACTTCTTCTGTTTCTAAGCACAGTCTCATGTTGATTAGCTCAGACGGGTAACATAGCGACTGTTAACATGACACTTCCTGTTGTCAGGGGGCGTGGCCTAAGTGATGTCATCATTTGACCATTGGATATTAAAGAAGACCCGATGATGATCAATCACAGAAAGTTTGGTGCCTCTGTGTGTTTCTGTGTAGGAGATATAACAGTTTTCTTTTTTTTGGCGAGTAGGTGAACTTTGACCCCTGCTAACGCCCCTTCAACAAGCTCAAAAACTCACCGTTTTGATAACTTTTAATTGGCCATGCCTTATGATCAGACTGACCGAGTTGCAAGCCACTCGCTCAAAATCTCTAGGAGGAGTTCGATCAAATACCAATGCTGTAAACGTCAAAAATGGGGTCAAAATCAGACCTACAATCTAAAATGGCCGACTTCATGTGATATTTACACTATGACATTAATTGTAAATTCTGAGCGTCTTGGTGAGCTCTACCACTGTACCAAATCTCATGTCTCTACGATGAAGTAAGTGAATAGCAAAGGGTCCTTTGAAAATTGCTAGGTGGCGCCGTTGAGGCATTAGGTCACGCCCACCAAAGTTTGTTATGGATTCCTGTCGGGGGCTAGATAAGGATGCATCCAAGTGAATTTTAAGCAGCTCGGCCCAAAAATTTGGAATTCAGAGCCAAACGTATGGCAGCGGCGTTTGAGGTGACTTCACCACGCCGCCACGCTCTCCTGCTCCATCGAATCCACTTGGGGCTGGAATCCACAATACACCAACATGTCTTCTGTCTCTGGACACAGTTTCATGTTGATTAGCTCAGAGGGGTAACATAGCGACCGTTTACAGCAAAACATGACACTTCCTGTTGTCAGGGGGCGTGGCCTAAGTGATGTCATCATTTGACCATTGGATATTAAAGAAGACCCGATGATGATCAATCACAGAACGTTTGGTGCCTCTGTGTGTTTCTGTGTAGGAGATATAACAGTTTTATTTTTTGTGGCGAGTAGGTGAACTTTGACCCCTGCTAACGCTCCTTCAGCATGCTCAAAAACTCACCGTTTTGATAACTTTTAATTGGCCATGCCTTATGATCAGACTGACCGAGTTTCAAGCCGCTCGCTCAAAATCTCTAGGAGGAGTTCGATCAAATACCAATGCTGTAAACGTCAAAAATGGGGTCAAAATCAGACCTTCAATCTAAAATGGTCGACTTCCTGTGATATTTGCACTATGACATTAATTGTAAATTCTGAGCGTCTTGGTGAGCTCTACCACTGTACCAAATCTCATGTCTCTACGATGAAGTAAGTGAATAGCAAAGGGTCCTTTGAAAATTGCTAGGTGGCGCCGTTGAGGCATTTTTCTTTTGATTTTTGTGACGACCTTAAAATACAAAATTTTTAAACAGTCTTCATGCATCTGCCAAGTTTGGTGAATTTTTGAATATGATAAAGCCCTCAAAAAGGCCCCTCTTTGGGGTGGTAGATTAATAATAATAATTAAACACTACAGATACAATAGGCCTTCGCAGCGCTTCGCTGCTCGGGCCTAATTGAAGTTATCAACATTTACTGGACAAGTCTAACCAGTGAGCAACTGGTTAGATAACCTTTTTCCGGTATAAATAAGTTCACAACTTCTAATTAATAAACCAATTGTTAGTGCTAATCATTACAGGCTCATAGCCCTTGATCACAACCAAATAATTTTCGTTATAGCTGTCCTTTGATTTTGAATGATATATTATTAAATCATAATTGCCAATTATAATGAATAATAATTTTCATAATCAAACAGGTGTAATTGCATAACACTACACAGGAATATGACTATCGTAATAAATTCTTCTTTAATCATGCAACATTACCTTTGAGTGGGTCTTGGTCTCTTCCAGTAGACTCATCACATATGACTGAGCTGTATCAGAGGTCAGCAGTGTTTGCAGCTTACACTGACTCACAGGACATGCTACCAACTCCTTTAATCTGCACAAAACATGAATAACATTGTTGTTTCAAACATTTTTGTCCTAAAGAACTGCATAAAAAGACAGATTGTTGATATTTATACTTAATGTACCTTCTAAGGTTTTCATCATTAGTTAAAAGAAATTAAATAAATATGTCCCTCAATAGCAGAGAAGACATTTTTCTCTGTGACAAAAAAAAAACAGTTCTAAGAAACCGATAAAACCATTTATCTAAATAATCGTCTAAATAATCTTCAAAATGATATTTTATTTTCTAAATAAAAACTGAAAAATATTTTCTTTAAAGAACACCTCCTGTACACGATCTTATCAGGTTTAGTATGTATATAACTAAATATAGTTTTTCCTAATTAACTACTAACTTACTCCTAATTGAACCACCACCTTAACATGGTAGAGGGGTTTGAGAGCTCGGATGATCCAAGTGGCTTTGTTTTCTGGCTGTAAATGCCCCGGGTAGGGTATCCCACGGCAAACAGGCTCTGGATCAGACAGAAGAATTCATGACGACTATTTTAACAAAGTATGAAACATTGCCCGGTGTCCTCGTAGGACCAAGTCGAGCCAAGCCTGAATGAGAGCTGTGACGACATTCCCCAGAAGGCCCACCACCTGCAGGTGGAACCATGAGGGACTGGTGGAAAGAGAACTGGATGGCAGTCAAAGGTGGAGACCTCAGTGAGCCGATCAGTCATGTAAGGTAAACGTTCGTTACGTCAGAACTGATTCGACAAATGTGTTTCCATCTCCTCTTTAGCGCATTTACTGTTTTTTTTAAAAAAAAGTCAAAAACCACCTCAAGCCAGTTAATTTGAATTTTGCCACTTCCATCAACCCCTCATTATTTTTTATGTGTCCTGTCTGGTAGTGTAGCATTAAGAATTGCTGTCTTTTTTTTTAACTTTATTTATGAATTTTCAACAGAACATTCTTTACAGTATTCAAGTTTTATACAATGCTGTTCACTTTATTATACAAAACCCCCACATAGAAAAGACAATAAAATCACACGCACACAAAAATAAACAGAAGAAAACATACACAAAAAATATAATGATACAAGAAAAAACTAAAATCTATTCACTTTCGAGCTAACTACAACAATATAGGAGTGATTTGGTTGTGATGAGGTACTCATCCTGAATGTTTCCATGTATCGTAAAATTGAAAAATGGCTGCCATGCCTTGATAAATTTAGCAGTTGAACCTGCCAATGTACATCAATTTACAATGTTTTCACTTTACACTGCACCCAGATTCTCAGTTATATAGCAGAGGGTTGCATTCATAGGTACATACTTCTAAAGGGAGAGCAGAGGTTAATAAAGCAGGTAGACTAGTCTTACAACAATGGCGTACCGCGAGCGAACTATTTTTAGAACGTGACGTCACGAGACATCATATCACGTGGTACGCGGTAGGGCAAGCTTGGTGTGTCCTCCGCTGTTTCGCTGTAAAAGAGCCGTGCGTTACCCTTGGTTTTCTCTGTAAAACGACTGCTTTTTCCAAGTCTAAGACCATGGTTTTTAAACATTGTTGCTATGGAACGTGCAATAGCGACTCGAGGTACGTTGATCGGCCGCATATGAAGGATGTTTTCTTCATTAATTTCCCGAAATTCAAGACTGCCAAGGAGAAATGTGTGCGCTGGGTACAACGGCGCGGTCGGCCTACACAACAGTTCAACCCGGAAACTTTTAACTCGCAGGATCGCCAAGGCTAGAATACATGTTCAAAGCTATAATGAAACTTAGTAACTCAAATATTTTAGTTTAAATATTTTAGCCTAAATAATTTAGGCTAAAATAGTAAACAGTTTATTTATTTTTCTTTTTTTCTTCAATCCCACCGTTATGTTTAGTAATTTCTGCCAAAAACTGCAGCATTTTGATTTAATCCATCTGAATGCAGTATTTGCAAGCCATACTCTGATTGGCTGAAAAGAAACCAGTCTGTGATTGGCTGGTGAGGTGGACAGTTTTTGAAGTCGTGAGCGCAGAGACAGAGTCAAGCGAGCGCACAGCTGGTGTTGAGCGTGGAAGGAAAAGGTCGAGCGCGAGAAAAGTCGCGCGCGAGCAGAGATGGAACTGAGCGCGAGGACGACAGTGGGTTGAGAAGTGTTTTTCAGAGTTGAGCGCGCGCCAGACCGGTTTTGAGCGCGCGCGTGTTGTCTCACTGCGCGCTCGGATTGGTACCTGCGTGCTCAACCTGAAGGCACAAATATCGCTCCATACAAAGTCGGTCATATCGCTGCTTCTGTTGCGCGTGTAATGGCTGGTGGCTACGGGCGCTCTCTACCTGTTTGTCCTACCAAAGCGGCAAGGGGCGTTGCTCTTGAGATGGTGACGTCACGTGCGCGGTACGCCATTAGACGACTCAGTCTGAAGACCTGAGTGAAGTTGCCCCCCCCACCTTCTTCAAATCAGACAAATTTGGTGTCAAATCAAACGTTTGTGCTACGTTTGTGCAGCAAACATTTTCGTTTGTGCTGCTATCATTCTAAAGATATAAAGAAAAATGTTCTCCAGGGGTCATCAGAGGTCAACCACTCCCGTGGCCCTGCTCACATTTGCAAAAATAAATAAATGAAAGTTTTTGCTATACAAAAATATAATTTTTTTTTATATATATTTTAAATATAAAATATTTAAAAATATATACAATTTTTGTACTGCTGATGATGATATTAATAATAGTTTGTAGAGGTCATCAAAGGTCAGTGAACATCTGTTCATGCTGAAACTGTGAATTTCATATAAATTATTGTTGCTAACCTATGAATATGAATAATTTAATTTTAACCTAGAAAAAAATGATAGTGGCACAAACGAAAATTTTTGCTGCACAAACCAGCACAAACGTAGCACAGTTGATTGACACCAAATTAATTTATTTTTGCAAATGTGAGCAGGACCACGGGAGTGGTTGACCTCTGATGACCCCTGGAGAACATTTTTCTTTATATCTTTAGAATGATAGCAGCACAAACGAAAATGGTTGCTGCACAAACCAGCACAAACCAGCACAAACATAGCCGAGGTGATTGCCACCAATTTTGTCTGATTTCATAAAAGTGGGGGGGGGGGGGGGGGGGGGCTGGTTGACCTTTGATGACCTCTAGAAATATTTCTTTATATCTTTAAAATGATAACGGCACAAAGAGCATTACTGCTTTCGCTATAGTGCTCCGTTTGATTTATAAACGCATAAAGCTTTATTAGATTTTATGCTGGGACTATTTCATGTTCAATGGACACAATTACAGAAAGGTAGAAAAGAAAAAAAGAATAGAAAAAGATGAGCCGAAATGCTAAAAGGGAGGAAATGTTAAAAAACAGAGGAGTGGACAATACAGAACAAGATAATATCCTCGGAGTCTGCTTCTACACCTGCAAAGAGAGATATAAAAAGAGAAGCAAAACAAACCGACAAAGTATTACAGGTACAAGCAACCAACGCCTTGATAACATCACTGAAAAAATACACAGTATCATTTAATATGAGATGTATAAATCGAAAGCTAAGCTAATAAGAGGGGTTTTCTGTATAAAACTGAGTCTGTAAGCACCTGGATCCAAGCACCTGTAGGTGTTTGTGAGAGTGCACATGTGCATGTAAGGTTTATCCATAAGAAAATGCTGAAAAGTAGTTGTGAGGAACCAAAGACCCGGCCCCCAGAACACCGAGGCAGACTCCGGGGAAACCAGAATCCCAGACACCCGAAAGAGCCCCAAGAGACAAGCCCGTGGGCTCCACCGGCAGCCTGCTACACCGGACCGGACCCAGCAATGGGCCCAGAGATCCATGTCCAGGGGCGCCCCATCTCTAAAACCTCTCTAGACATGTAATGTCACCTGCTGTGGTGGAAGGAGCCCGATCTTGTCTAGGAGGTAAAGAGATACCAGTTAAAAATAGTCTGGCTCACCTCCATGCGCAGCCTGGGCTCTGGAACCCAGCTCCTTGAGAGAGGTTGGACTCTCTTCTACTCTGGAGTGGTCTTGTGGCGCTACCACCAGCCCCCATCTCAGCCATCTCATGTTGGGAATTACACCAGTGAATGATGGGGGTCAGGTAATGGTCTCTGACTGTTGTTTCAGCATACAGACTAAGCAGATGCGTAGAGTACTTTGCCTTCTTTGCGTCCCTGGTGGGGATGCTTAACTGTACCCCTGGCTGGGGTACAATGATATACAATGTTCAAATCCACAATGGAGATGAAACGTGAAGTAGAAGTGTAACAGTGAAACTGCAAGGTCTGTATGACCTCAATCAGGTCAGGTAATGTCTCAGTCCACACTTGGCACTGTTTTGAACTCAAGAATAGTGACTAAAGACCAGATGAACTCAGAGATGGTACTGGATCTTTTTACTGACATTTCTACTCTGGATGTGGAGAAAACGATCTAAAAAAGCATAGCTTTCGGGCAAAGACTCATAAACCGTCCATATCAAAATAGGGGAACAGTCCATCTATCCTTCCTGGTACCTGTCTCCAGTGAGCAAAAGGTGGCGTACGCTATGTATAAGTCCTCCAGCACAGAAATACACAGAAACAAACTCTCACATCTGAGGACATTTTAGAGGGCTCAGATAGGTGAATGTGTTTTTCATATTAGCTGATTTTATTTCAATACAATTTGGCATTTCTGGCCAGCAAACCAAACAAAAAAACAAACAACAAAAACCCAAGAAAGTAAGAAATTAAAATGTTTGACAGTAAACTCTTTAACGGTCAGTAACATCACATCAGCCCAGAGTTATTTTTTTCCATCCTTTCTGAAAACATTTGTCTGACAGCACAGAGTTGCTGTCAGTTATCCTTCATCTTATCATCTTATCTATTGGTTGTCCCACATGCCAATCATTGTGATGTTCTCACTTAACACCAATGTGCTTCCGTTTCAGCCAATCATTGTAGTTCCACTGCTCTCACGGTATACTTTAAAAATGTCTCAGAATCACAAGAATAAAAACTGTCTGACAAGTTCATCAGAAGAGGAGGTAAACCTCAGCGGAAAGAAATAAGACCAGAGTGGATTTGGGAGATTCGTTCACGTGATCCCCCTGAGGAGCAGGAGAGCAGGTAGTCTCGTGCATGCGCAATTATTCAAAAAGGGACTTTGGCATTTTTCAAAGAAAAATTTCCAGAAAAATTCTCAACTATACTTTTGAAGCAAAAAAGCAAATACAACTACTAGACAGCTTTACTACAGTTAAAAGATTGTCAGGGTTATTTAATAATAGTGTAATTTAGTGTAAACAATTTAAGTCTTAATAAAAGATCATCTCATTCTGATAAGCTATCCATTTCACTGATATGATTGAATGCCAACATTTGCACTCTCTAAATCCTGTTGATCATGTGCTGAAACAATAAGCAGAGTGAACCTCTCACCTGATGGACCAACCAGGCTCTCTGGTCTCTGGGGGGGCCTTAGGAGTGTCCTCAGAAGATGCATCATCACCACAGCGTAGCATTGCAGTTGGTGAGAGACAAGCAGTCACTTCGGCTTTTGGAGTAAAAGTTACGTGGCTGCTGGGATCATTTTTATTAACAGCTGTATTATTTCCTCCACTAAAGTCACCTCCACATATTTTTTCTAAATCAGGCATACTGAGAGCCCTAAGCTGATGCACTTTTCTCGTAGGAAGTCTGCCATGTTTCCTTCGCAGCACCAGAGAAGTATGTGATGTGGTCCTATGTGGGGCTTTCTGATCTTCATCCTCAGCAGCTCTACTAAGAGGAGGTGAGAGGGATGCTACTGATGTCAAACAGTCATACCAGCTGTTATTCCTTTGGTGGCCTTGCCAGCCAGCAGAATTAACCAAGTCTATGTAACCAGCAATCCTTTGGTTAAGTGAAGCTGTATATGCCATAGAAAAAGTATCAACAGCACTACTTTTAGCCACAGGTTTATCTAAATTGGCAAGGCTTTCAAAGGACTTTATTTTATTTCGAACAGAGAAAGGCTTGTAGTCTGCAGACAAGTTGACATCCTTGGACAGCCTCCACCTTTCCACGGTCTGACCATTTGGTCCAAATGTGCTGAATTTCAGGGTTTCATCGGAAAACAGCGCGTGACTTGTTTTTGGGCCATTCGCTGCAGTCAATTGAGCTTTTTTAGTGCAATGCAGTAAATCAAGCCCTTCAGTTTTGAACATGCCACTTCTGGAAATGGGAGACAGTTTAGATGCTAATCTGGCATGTGTTTTCATTTTGGACTCTTTGGTGGGTTTCAAAGTTTTTTCTTTACCATATTTAACTACTGGTGATGTCAAACCAGATACCGGAGACAGCTGAAGATCTATAAATGTTCTCTGGGTAATAGATGGTTGTGGCTGTTCCTGTGATATGACTGATGATTTGGAACCTTCCATGCTGTGTTGTAAAGTTTGAATGGTGTATCTTGAGAGTCCATGCTGAGCTGCATTCTGCATTCTGTCACGGATTCTGGATAATTCATGGCAACTGGTCCCATCCAGCTGCTTGTTTAAATTCAAGAAGCTGGACATAATTGCTATTGGTTGAAATTTAGTAAACTGGTCCAGGGCAATATTTGTGTCAGAAGGTGGTGGGCTTTCACTTCTGAATACTTTGTGTTCAGGTTTCTCCTGGGCTATACTGATCCTTTGAACATCTAAAGTCTTTAATTTTGGAGGACCAGTTTTCGTTTGATGTTTAAATGTACCACTTCCTGCAGGACGGACTGAATCACTAAGTGGTTTTAAGCCATATCTTTTCTTAAAATTGAAGACAGCCTCTGGGATAAAATCAGCTTTATTTTCTAAGCCCCATTTGTTGAAGTCAGAACCTCCAGAAGGTGATCTAACTTTTGAATCTGAGGTCTTGGATTTTTGTGTACTCAGATTCCAACATAAACCTGGGGACTGTGAACCATCTCCACCAACACCTACAGTAGCAACCTGAGTAATGCCAGTGTTCTGTTCGGAGAGGCTTCTGGAAGTCAGCCATGGGTTTTCTCTGACATAGTTAATGGGGCTTTCTCCCACTAATCCATGTCCTGTCTTGCTGGATAATTGGCACGGTGGCTCTTCAGAGGTGCCTCCTGGTATCTGATGAACTTCAGTATGCAGATAAATCACAGTAGAGCTCTCTTTGTCTGATGGTGACTTAGACACAGGTTGATCTGGGTCATTTATTGTTCCATGGGATGCCTGGTTTGTATTATATGATCTCTTACCCTTTGGTTGCTCTGGATCACTGGAACAAAGCTTCATCTCCTCAGTATCTGAAGTATTCTCATGGAGACTGTAATTTGCCACCTTACTGTCCACTTTATTGTTGTCAGAGGCAGGTTCACTTACTGAGGCACTTTTATTTTCTTTTGGACATAGATTCTTGGAAGTCATTGTATTCTGGACATCTAAGGCAGAGTGGTTCTGGATACTAGGCTCAACACAGATCTTGACCTCCTCCACCTGGGCTGCAGTGTCTTCCCTTACACTTAATGTTTTACAAAGGAATTCTTGTCCATCTGAGGAAATTCTTCCATCAGATGGAATGTCAGTTAAGCTTGTGATGGGTGATTGAAATTCGCTTTCAGTTTGGTTTGAGTTCTTGGGTTCTCCTGAGTTTCTACATGTAGCTTTAAGAGGTGTTTCCTGCCCAGATTGGTTTGGGTTCCGTCTCATGGTGTCATCACCGCCCCACGTTGAGGTTGTCTTCACATTGGACAGCGGTTCTACAGCTGAGATCAACAACAGAAAGCAGCTGAGTCAGAGAAGAATCAAAAGAAGAATGATTATCAATCCTTCCATCCATCCATCCATCCATCCATTTAGTTAGAGCAGAAGCTTTTTGAAGCCTGTTTTAGTACAAAAAGAATTCCTAAAAGGTAAAAGTTGCAGAAAAACGAAAACTCTCTAAGTTCCACACCTACAGTGGCTTGCAAAAACACTCACCCCCTTCAATTTTCATCTAATCTATGTACCTTTAATTTAAATATAATCATAAAGATTATGACGACATTGCCTCAGGAGCGAGGGACCAGCGGGTTGCCGGTTAAACCCCCCGCTCAGTCGTGTCCTAGGGCAAGACCCTTCACCTGCTTTGCCTGCTGGTGGTGGTCAGAGGGCTCGGTGGCACCAATGTATGGCAGCCTTACTTCTGTCAGTCTTCCCCAGGGCAGCTGTGGCTACTAACATAGCTCACCACCATCAGGGTGTGAATGGGTGAATGACTGAATGTAGTGTTAAGTGCTTTGGGGTCCTCTGGACCACTATATAAGTACAGGCCCTTTACAGGCCATTAACTTGGACAAAATTGTCCAAGTTGCTGAAGAAAATGAGAAATATATACATAAAAAGAGAATAAAAACTGAAAATTGGCATGCGCATATGTATCTACCCCCTTTGCTGTGAAGCCCCTAAAAATTGTAGTGCAACCAATTACTTTCAAATATCACACAATTAATAAATTGAAATCCACCTGTGTGGACTGTCTGTCACATGACCTGTCTGTATAGACACAACTTTTCTGAATGGCCCCATGGGCTGCAGTACCACTAAACAAGAGGCATCACACCATGAAGACCAAGGAGCTCTCTTAAACCATCAGGAACAAGTTGTTGAAAAGTACCAGTCAGGGTTGGTTAATAAAAAATATCCAAATCTTTTATGTTCTCGCATATGGTGCTAAATAAGGGATATTCTCAAGCAGAACCCGCGTAAGGCTCATTCATAATAGTACAAAAATCAAGCATAGTGTCCAATAAGCCATAAGAATATTAATGCAATTTTTAAAATAATAAATAAAAGAAGGCACAGTCAAAATGTCTTCTCAAGACAGATGATGGCAAATTTATAATGACCTACACAGGAGCAGACAGCAGCTAATCATTGGCTAAAACTTACTTTTGATAAAAAGAAATTAAATACAAGTTCTACTCAGGATAACAGGAGATGTAAAGCCAGGGAGGTAACAACAATGTCCTAAGACACACCCTTTATTTAGGTGAAGCAAATTAAAATACTAAATATGATATATTGCTGTGGTAACATATTTTACATAAATGATATTAAGTCATTCATTTTACCTGTAATTGTACTTAAGCGATCAGATTACAGGCATGTCTGGGGTTACATTTATGAAGCTTGCATATGTACAAAACGGGCTCTAAATCTTGCGTCACTTTTCACACAAAGGCAGTGACCTATAAAGAAACAGTCAATGTCAAAATGTGCGGTCCCTCACGCAAACTCTCATCCATGGGTATGCTCATTTTGGAGATGGGGAAATTGGCGACGCAGATGGTGAAGTGGTAAATTGCAACCACACTGCACAATGATTCCGCTGAGATATTCAATTTCACTCTATATCAGACTTTAATCATAGATCGATTTTATTGTAAGCATTCAACACCGCAGTGTTTGAATGCTTGTGATAATGTCAAGGCCTTCCTCCTACTAAGAAAGACGACCCAGACGTATAACCTCCTCAGAGAAAAGGAATTTCAACATGGGGCACGTGAGGATGTTAACTTTTAAACAAGTTCTTTTAATTTGAACATATATGCATTTACCTCTGATTTACACATTTACTAAAGGCCTTTCTGTTAGTTTTTTCGTAGTTTCCTTGCCCTTTTCACAGTGGTTGCCATTGTTACCCATGAAATAACATTGATTAGCTGACTCATTAAATTACACACTGACATTCATGAGGTGCTTTGCATTGACCATTTATGGTTGAATCTGGGCGTATAAAGGGCAGAACATGAGGCGGAATCTGGTACGCCAACGTTCAGATGTAGTTCTGATTTATAAAGGGAAATCACTTGCATACCACGGTTTCATAAATCAGGATATTTTTTGGGCCTACTTCATTTTCGGCTTACGCAAGCTTTAAGTTTAGATCCTACACAATGTTTTATAAATCAGACCACTGAGGTCTCATTTATAATCACAGCTGCACATGAACAACCTCTGTACAAGGTTCTGCCTCATGTACTGCCGTCTACACGTCCATATTCAACCATAAATGGTCAATGCAAAGCACTTCATGAATGGCAATGTGTATATAACCCACATGGTTACCATACCCATATATATTATTTAAAAAAATGTAGTAACTGTTGCCCACCACATTGTGGCATCTTGTATTGGATTTCCCGCCCGTGAGCACGTACACGCATGCTGATACTCTGACCCACACTCACTGCCGATATACCGATCCGAGAGCAACACACCTGCTGAGCTGACCGACCTGGGTATGAACGTAAAGTAAAACTCATAAATTCACAATTAATCTTTGAGTAGAGTTTTCATAAATCTTCCGTTATTAGGAGAGAATGTTGTGAGTCTGAGAGGAAGAGAGAGGAATTGCTTCGACTGCATATAAGCCCTCTGTGAACTCCGGTAAGACCAGAGCTGCGTGCTAAGAGGCTAGGCCTCGGTTATTAGCTTGTTGGTGTTGGCTCATATGAGGATGTTGTTTGCTGAGACAGTTTCCTAAAACCAGCCAATGTGTTGACCCACCGTGGTACTGTGTATCATTGTGTTATATGAAGAAATAACTTTGAAAAAGATTGCTAATTACTGTGCTAGCGCTATTGGCACGTAGCTCCACTTTGCTAGCTCAGGTAGCCTGCTAGGTGTTAAGGGTGTAGCCGGCTAAGCTACTGCGCCATCAGACATGGAGATAGAGATGAAATATGATGTTAGGATGTAGGAATATTGTTCTAATGTATGTATGTTTTGTGTACATAATGTGATTTATTTCATTGGGGTTATTTAAATACTCATGATGATTAAAAAGTGAATTGATAAAATTCATTTATGGTTAGCAAGGTTAAAAATGATAAATATTGGTTTAAAAGCTGGTTATTAATATAATACTGCATATTATATATGATATGTCCAATTGTGTTTATATAACACTATAGGTGTGTACACCATCATTTATAATGATTTGGTTGTGAATATGCTGAGAATCAGAGTAAGAGTAGAAGATGAATATAAATATGATAATAACGGAAGTATGTTTCTGCACCGTGTGTAGATTGGTTTTATTTTTCTGCTGGATCAGATGCCGATCTGCACGAATTCTGAACCTTCCACGGTTCAGTGGTGAGCTAAGCGACAGGATAATGGGATCCACTCCACAAGACTACAGACACCTACTTCTCTGATACAGATAAGTGCACGCACTAACAAATAAAAAATAAAAAATAAACACCCGGGTAGTAGAAGATTAAATGGACAAACAAACAGACATATGCCACACAGAAGTAAGCTTTATCTTCTGATACAGGAGAAAAAGACACTTTTATTTGAACTTTTCTATTTTTTTATTCTTTGTTTATCAAAGAGCTCTATTTTGTTTTGTGTTTTTTTCCTAATTCCTTGCATTTCAAAGTAATACTTGTTGGGTGCAATAAATGATCACTGTCCAACTTCCACTCAGAGTCCAACTTTCTGAACCTAGAAAATGTGGTTTCTTCCTAACATTGAGGTTAAAAGTGCTACATATATTTAGGGTTAAATATGGTATCCATGGAGAGCAGGACCAGTCCTCTGACAAATCCCTGCCTTCGGACCAGACAGCAGGGATTAGTTACAGTTTTTACAGACCTGCAACTACCACAGAAATCGATTTTTGTACCTCCTTTTTCTGAATATATAATGCATTGTCTACTTTCAGAATGGAAGGATGATTTTACCCAGTATGCCAAAAAGTGTTTCTGAACAGGATTACCAACTATAGCTTTAACTAATTTAGAACAACAATTGGCATGTGTTCAACCAATTCACAATGCAACTCAGAGTTAGATAAAACATTATTTGAGAAAATAATATTTTAAAGAACGATTTGCTAAATTAAAAATCAACTTTTTTAACACTCCTTTTTCAGTTAATGTAATTATTTCTCGAGAAATAATTGATCGGAAGTGTATCACGGGTCACATGGCTATCAGCTTGTTAGCTTCCTCTTGAGTTATTCAAAATACCATTAAAGGCACACTATGCAACATTTTTCAGTTAATTAATGTGTTCCATACTGTTTTGGATGATTAAATGAGTCATTTCAGGTTGAACAAAGGTTTTCTCGGCCGCCCTGGTGGTCTGTGGGGGAAATACCGCACTTGCAGCTGCAGGAGCCCTCGGCCCGCGCCCACAGGCTCAGAATCTCGTGCAAGATCGCGAGAGTCGGTCTTGCTTTACGGCAAGAACTGCTACACGCCCCCAGTGAAACGCGTGCTCGGTGCTTGCGCAGTGGCGATATCTGTGCAGTTATCATGGCGGAACCAGCGAGAAAACAGCGAAAGCCCATGTCGGAGCAGGCAAGAAAGAGAAAAAGGGCTCTAGACAGAGAGAGGAGTCGTACACGGGTGAACATCGGGCAAGCTTTTTCCGAATGGCGAGAGCTAAAAGAGAAAGAAGGCTGCAAGGCTGACGCGGACCTCGCGTTTCTGCTGATGCGATTGTAAGTAACATTGGAATGGTTACTCTCTCTCTCTGTGCATGTTCATACTTTCACTGTGTTAAGCCGGGCGTACACTGTACGAGTTTTTCAGTCGTGGTACTTATATACATCTCAAACTGTGCGTCGGAACCGCGGGGTTTAAAAAGTTCACCGCTCACGATCTGTGCGGCGCGACGCTCGGACGAGACCGGACACTGTACGTCGTGTCCCCTCTGGGACCGCTCGCTGTGGTGGCAGAGGCAGGCGGTAGGTGACAGGGACCCAGAGCAGGGGTTCGAGCCCAGCTCTGGCGAGGCCCGCAGGAGGCAGCGGGCGTCGGTGGAACGGAGGGGAGAGAGGAGGGACGAGACGCATCGGCGGCCGCGCGGCACGGCAGGTCGCCCGGCCCGCACCCCCCCCCCCCCCCCCCCCAGCGTGCGGAGGAGTGCCGAAACAGGCGGCCTGCGCGTTGCGCGGACCGCGGAGGAGTGCCGAAACAGGCGGCCTGCGCGTTGCGCGGACCGCGGAGGAGTGCCGAAACAGGCGGCCAGCGCGTTGCGCGGACCGCGGAGGAGTGCCGAAACAGGCGGGCAGCGCGTTGCGCGGACCGCGGAGGAGTGCCGAAACAGGCGGCCAGCGCGTTGCGCGGACCGGACGGCTCGCCCTCCCCAACACCGGGCGGAGGTTGCTTCAGGGACGCCCGCTTCCCTCCCTCCGCTGGCGGGGACGGAGAGGAGGGGAGGGCGTCCCCTCGTACTTCTGCTTGAACAGCAGGATGCGCTCACGAAAACCTCACGACAGCCGACTGAATTTCAAACATGTTTGATTTTCACCGATCGTCCGATTCCTGATCGGGAGGTAGTCGTGAGAAGCCATTCCCCCCTCCTCCCCCCCTCTACGATCAAGCTGAAATTCGGCCCGATTCAAAAAATGCCCGCACGACTGAAGAATCGGCCCGAATAGGGCAAAAACTCGTACAGTGTACGCCCGGCTTTAGTCATTGTTTGTACTGCCGTTTTTTCGAATTTTGTATGATTGTGGTCTGTTGCTGAGTAGCTAAGTCGCTAGCGGGATGTTCATTTTATTAGTTAGCAAGTTAGTTAGCTTGCTGCCTAAACATTGTTGTGGTAGGTGATAACTGCATCGCTTGCTATTTAGCAAACTTGCTTCACATGTGAGGTATCTCAAGACTGTGTATTTACTTTACTTAATACCTTATTTTGCGTAGATTGGGTTTGAATCGCGTTTTCCAATGAGCTGCATAAATCTGAAACCACAGATATGTATACTACACGCCGCGTTGTCGGGTGAGAGGCGTGCCGACAGAGCGACCATCTTAGGTCAGACCAAGCTGAGCTCAGACAGAATACACTGTTTACTTTATGTTTTCAGACACTCTGATTCCGGTGAATTCTCACCCGATTTCCAGATAAATCAACTGACTGAAAACGTCACCTGTTTAGGGGCTACATGGGACCAATTGATTGAATTAAATGATTGTCTAACTTGATAAATAATTTCGATTTTGTATTGAAAGTGAGCAAACTTCCGGAGCTCCGTCCCAGGAAGTCCGACTTTTACTCCGCTTATAGGTGCGCAAATAAAAGGACACTAGGAACCAGATCCTGTGGAATTACCTTCCATAAGGAAGATTTTATGATAGATAATCCTCATGCTTTACAGTCACAGTTTTTCAGGCATAAACACAATATGTGCTAATGGGTAGCAGGGATGGAAGCAGAGAGAAGTACATTACAAACAAAATTGTCCTAAATTATTGGATAGACATCATTTATGGGGGGGGGGTGGTAAAATATTATACAGTATGTTTGGTTTTGCTATGATTTTGTAATATATTTGATTCTGAGATGCGCTATTAGTTTTTTTGGTGATTTTTTTCTCCAGATCACGGTTTGTATTATATAATTTTTAAATGCTGTTATGAGCAACTTTGCTCTCACTTGTCTGTATATAGTTTTGCTCCTATGTAGATAAGTGCTGTTGTCTGTAGATCAGTGTCTGTATATATATATATATATATATATATATATATATATATATATATATATATATATATATATATATATTATAAATAATATAAATAGGAAGAAAGAGAGAGATTTTTGTGTGTATATTAGATTAATATGTAACTGCAAAATATGTAAGTGCGTGTACATTTTTCATCCGGTTTGACTTCAGTTTAAATAGTTTTGGTTCTGAATAAATATGTGTAATCTGACTGAAAGGTCACGAGCATTGTGAACATATGATTAAAATTAGATCTGAGCTGTCTCCTATTCATTTTGACAGCAGATGTTTGATCTGTGGTCTGACCCAAGATGGCCGCCCTGTAGGCACGTCAGACTAGCGGCCGTCAGCGTCCAATGGGGCGTCTACGTATATGATGTCTATGTCTGAAACCAGTACAAAATGTAGTCGTGTTTGTTAGCCATAAACCTCACGAAGCTAGTAACGTTATGTATAAACTAGCGTTTACTGATGATCCTAGAAACGTTTTTTGTCTGACTGTGATTTATTTTCAACCACGGAATGCATGGTCCCTCTTCCTTTATCTAAATGAGTCCCCGAACAAAAAAAGTGTAATTGTTTGTATTATAACTTTATATATAAACATTTCTTTCTCTTTGTTGAAGTTATAAGCGATGGCAAGTCACATCAACGCCAAGCAAGGCACACCCTCGACCTCCAGAGCCACCAGTGTCCAGTATCACTGAGGAATCGGATCGTGATCTGTAGGTTTTCTATCCATTGCAAATAAGTAATTTTGTACAAATTACTTATCTGTACCAGTTCTTATGGGCTGTTTGCTTCCTCAGCATTGTTGCTGAACCGGGTGTCCAGCCACTGTCTGCAGGGGGAGAAGTAGGAGATTTGGAATCAAGGTAGGCTACAATTCACTGCTATGAGTCTGTGATTGTCTATGTAGAACTTTTTAGGTGACCAGTGATTTTATTTGTTTGGCCTTATTTATCCTGACTGCAGCATGCACTCTCTGAGCATTGCTGAAGAACACCGCCCAGACTCTCCAGACAAAGAAGACACCAATGACCTGCGGAACACTGTGTAAGTGTTGTTTAGTAGTGGTTTCATTTTCTGTCAGTGTCTTTTCTCCCATCTAAAATAATTTTCATGTGGTTCCTGATCAGCATTGAGATGGATGACCTTTGGGCCGATCCAAGTGAAATGGGCTTGGAAGATGGAGACAGCTCAGATGAGGATTTTGTCCCTTCTCTTTACCTACGGTATATTTGTATTGTGAATTTATTATTTTCTGGGTGAATTTATCAATATGCTTAGGCATTTGTCAAACACAACACCTTGACCAATGTCCACTCATTATTACTCTTTCTTCAGAATGGTTGGGGATGAAACAAATAAGCTGGCTAATATAAGTGTGGATGAAGTAGTGTATGACTTTGACACACCGGATCCTCCTGGCCAAGACTCTGAATCCACCACCGATCCACACAGAGTATCGTCTGAAGATGACCTGGTTGGCAAAACTGCAAACATTACCTTCAATGAGAATCTTCTGACTCTGGCCAGGCACTTGAGACTGCCACAGCATCAGTGCAGTTATGTTGACAGAGTGCTTGGGGTAGCATGCCCGGGTTCCCCACCATTTCAAGTGACTTTGAAAACTCGGGGGACTGGAGTAATTTTGGAATGGGTAAGATAGTAGATGACACTTCACCCCACCCCACACACACTTCTTTTGAGTCCCTAGCCCCATTTCACATATGGGACATGGTAGCCAGTGAATATGTGAAAACTCTTACAAGTCTGCTGGTAGAAAAGTTATGTAGTTGTGTGAATTTGCATGTGTTGATTTTGTAAATGTCTATTTTTTTATTTTTATATGTGGTTCTACTTTCTTTACATCAGTTATGCCCCTTCGGACACTCCTTGTGGAAGTGGAATTCTCAGCCGACCCTGAGGTTTGGTATGCAGGGTGGTGACTTCATGCTGTCTGCCAACATTCTCCTGTCTGGCAAGAACTACAGGAAAGTAGCATTGCTGTTCAAGTTTATGGCGATGGGGATGGTCTCAGAGTCAACTTTCTTCAGGATACAAGATGCCTACTGCATCGAGCCAGTGCAGGAGTACTGGGACAAAACCAGGGCAGAAGTCTTGGAAAGTCTTCGACAAAAGGACCGTGTTGTTGTTCTAGGTGAGGCCAACTTCTATTGCACATAGAATTCTTTCACCGGTTTTCATGGAAGCATTTACTCTGGAATCTGAGTATCTAATACCTGTAATGTTTGTTTTCAACAGGTGATGGCAGAATGGACTCCCCTGGTAAGTTCAAGTGACTTTTGTTGATCGTCATGTTATGTTGTCTTATGGCCTGTATTTAGATTCATAATAACTAGTGATGGGTCGATGAGGCGTCATGAAGCGTTGCGACACATACCAAACTGTATTGATACTGTGCCGATACTGTGTCACTGAATACTGACACCTACAGGACCCTAAAAAGTCCTACAGGCAACCTGGTTGACAGAGTTAACTGACACTGATTTGATGACCAGGTATACACAATACAATTTAAATCATTGTATGTTGCATTTCATTATTTTATATTTTCAATTGAATTAAACATATATTTGATTTTATTTTAGATATAGTCAATAAATAATGTGAACTTGTATCATAATATAATAACCTCTAAGTAAACATGTTGTGAACGAGGATGCTTGTGGACTGGCTTTTTTATTTATTTATTTTACAAATTCTTTGCTGCCATGTCCTTTCAATCTGTTCTGAAATCGGAAATGCTGAGTATGACAAAGGGAGGAAGAACTACTCAGAGTAGCAGCTTTCTACTAAGGGTAGATCAGACGTTTTTTCTGAAACGGCACTAAGAACAAAGACGCACAGCGCAACCCACCCAACTATAAAGGCGTCTTCCCAACCCATCCATCAGTGGTGCGCTCCGATCAGCACATGGCGCTCACAGAGCAAGACTGTGGTACACCATCACACCAGAGTTGCAAAATGGTTAGAATTAACCATTATTAACTGTTATTTTGTTTACAGTTCAGCTTGGATTTTATTTACTGCGCAGCATAGCTTTGCTGTGCGCGATGCTGTGCGCGAATGCACACGCGTGCAGCTTAGAGGGAACAGACAGTTTGCCGCATCAGTCAGTTCGAAACAGGTGCTGTATTGGTCACGTGACTTTCCTGTGTTGATACGCGCATCGACACGGGTTTTGCTCTATGAGCTCGACACATGCACTGACGCTTCGGTGTTGCCGGACCCATCACTAATAATAAGGATTGCCTACTATGTCTAATTTGTGAAGCTGTCTGAAGTAAACTTTCTTGTAGGAATGGTGTGTATCTCACACTTTGTTAGTAACAGTTGTTTGAGGTTCTGAAACTACTCAATTAGCATCACATTAGACCTTATTCTGTGCACAGCCCATGCAGTTCATCTCTCAATGTCTAGCCATTGTGTCCTGACCGACCAGTAGGTTGGACCACCCTTTTTCTGATGCTATTCATTTGTGTAGTTACAAACATGCTTGACATGTGCAAACTGTTTTTAAAAATGCACACATGTATGCTGACATCAGTGCTGTTGTTGCAGGTCATTGTGCACAGTTTTGCACATACACCACCATAGAGCAAGACTCCAGAGACATTGTCCACATCGTCTCTGTTGATAAGCGAGAAACCAACAGGAACTCGGTCATCATGGAGAAGGAGTGCTTTATTCGTACAATGGAAGCTCTCCTTCCAGAGCTTGCTATCAAAGAAGTTGTCACTGATGCCCACCCACAGATCAGTGCATTGTTGAGTGAGTTGTTTTTCCTGTATTATTTGAAGTCGGTTGAAATTGTATGTAGTGTTTTGGGTTGGGATGAAGTTCAACATATATATATATATATATATATATATATATATATATATATATATATATATATATATATATATATATATATAAATATGCTTTTTTTTTTTTTTTTTTTTTTTACAGATCCAGAGCGTGGTAAATACAAAGCATGGGGGATCCAACACTCGCTGGATATATGGCATGCAGCTAAAAGTCTAAGCAAGAAGCTACGACGGGTATGATTCAAACTATTTGTACCTTTTGTAATAGACACATGTTGTCCACTTGATATTATGTTGGGATATTAGGTTGGAAGGGTTAGTTTGGTGCTGAATATTGATGATGTATGGTTTTACTCTTGTGTGCCAGGTTGGGACTGTAAAAAATCAAACAGAGATTCAAGCCTGGATCAAGGACATTGTTAATCACTTTTGGTACTGCAGTAAGCATGCTGTAACTGAGGAGCAGTTCAAGGTATGTCAAGTGAAAATGTATATATTTTGACCAGGTCTCCTCCTTACGCTGGCAGAAATTGCTTGGCTCTGTATGCACTGCATGTAATTTTTCTTTTTTGCAGATGATGTGGGTTGGCGTGCTGCACCACGTACGGGACGAGCACTCTTGGGCAACTGGGTGCTGTCAGCACGAGCCACTGGAGGAAGGCAGCCAGGAGAAGCCATGGATAAAACAAGGTATTTTCAGTAAATGAATGCAGAAGTTGAACTCCCTATCCAAATCTGTGTGTATGTGTATATGTGAATTGTAAGGTTATCATTACAGGTTCTGCGGCTCACAAGGCATTGGCTGGAGTTGTGCTCGACAAGCGATGGTTGGGCCTGGTGAAAAAGTTCTTGAACTTCAGGTAAGCATCTAGTCATTAATTGCATAGAACAAGTTGTTATTATTATTCTATCGTAGTCTCTAATTTGGGTATGTTTAGTCGTTTCATGTTAGTGTGTTATTCTCATCACCCATTCCTGTCCCACCTTTATAGGACCACATCTGATTTGGAGTCCTTCCAAAATCACCTCCTGATGTACTCATCAAAGCGGCACGCCTACACACCATTTGTCTACAAGACAAGGACACTACTTGCAGCCATTGACTACAACAAGCACAATCGGCGCCTTCCTGCACGCAACCTGGATGGTCAAAAAATGTATGTTTTTTACTGTAATGTTTCTGTTGTGAATGTCTTACATTGTAAAAAAAATTGGCTATATTGATTTCAACACATGGCTCTGTTTATTACATTCTAGCTACAGACGCTCATACAACAAGAAGTCAAAGAGCTGGAGTGTCTACACCATGAAGGAAAAGAAGCAGTACAGCTACATTCCTGACCTTCAGAGGGCAATTCTGGCAAGGAGGCTGGGAAGTGTCAAAGGCCTTCCCCGCAAGCAGAATTTGAGGCCTGCTGACCCAAGGCGCCTTGGTTTGCTCGCCCTGGAACAGCCACCACCTACAGCTGAACTTGTAAGCAGACATGTGTCCCGTGGGGACTTGGGCCACAGAGACACAGAGGACCTAGAGGACTGAGCAGATGTATTTGAATTCTGTAAATAGGAAGTTAGGAGGCACTTTTCTCTTGTGGTGAAACATGTACAGATCTTTATTTGTAAATAAACTTTGAAAACAATGTGTGTTGTGCTGGTATGTCAATAAAGCAAAAATGTAAAAAATAGAACTATGTCCAATTAGTTGAAAACTTTACAACAAGCGCTGCACCCTAAAACCAGTGTACTGGCCCCTTGGGTCAGGGAATTTGTCCCTGATGCGAAACACACAACAGCTGGGTATCACAACCCTGTTGCCCACACCCAGGCGTCCGTGCTGCCACAGGACAAACTGACGGTAAGCTGTATGCCTGAACTGCCGCTGGTCTACCCCAGGTTCAGGGTTATCCTCCAGAGCAAAGATGTCATTCCATGCAGCACGAGCCAGCCCCAACACACCCTCATCCAAAATATAATAATCCATATGGCCCATTCTACTGATACAGTCCTGTGGTGACTGCCGACAGCACTTTCTCTCCAGGTCTGTGTCCATTTCTCTGCAGTTGCCACAGATGCACCAGTGTAGACCAGCTGGGTCAGGGACAAGGACAGGGCTCTCTGGAACGTCCAGGAAATGCATGATGTCAATCATCATTCCTGGTGACCGTTGTACCATTCTATCCAGAATTCTGTCCTTCTGGATAGGGTCCAGGGAATCAAGTTTGTCCTACAACACAACAATTAGTTTTATTATGCGACACCGAGAATATGTAAAATCTAATTAGTATCTGTGTTATTACACACCTTTATTTCAGCCTTGCGCCTGTCTTGGAGGTCTTGTAACCTCTTCTGTTCAGTTGAGTCCAGTCTTGCACCCCTCCACTTTGATGTTCTCTGCCTGGTTTTGGGCTTTGCACCCCTACCCCTTCCGCCTACAGCTTGAACAGATAACTCAGACGAAGTTGATGTTGAAGCTGATTCCTGCAATATTATCACAGAGCTCTTGTCAATAACAAGTTTAGCCTACATACAATAGCTCATAAGTCCTGAGCCTCAAACGATTTTGTGTCTAGTCATACTATGCCAGACTAGAATAGTCTGATTTGTTATTTAGACACATGCATAGCAAATAATGTATGAAAACATGCTAAATTTTCAAACTCGAAAATTGGAACAAAATAGTCACTTACTGCAGTAGACATGGTGATTCGTTGCGTTCGCCCGTCTGCTAAACTCAAAACAACCGCTACGGAGAAACCAGGTGAACAGCTGAGCATATTTACGACAGTGCACTTTTACTTTCGCCCTCTGGGGGGAGCCTCGCTGGAAAATCAACCCCAGTTGCATAGTATACCTTTAATCAACATTAATGTTCTCTACTAATACTGTATGTCACATTTGCGGACCGAAACAAAAAAGAGCTTTATGTTTAAACAAATTGTAGTTATGTTTAACTTGGCTAGTAGCAAACTGATAGCTGCTAATGCTAGGGGACATTCAGGAGCTTATTTAAAATGACTACTTGGTTATATTTCATTGCATCGAATGACCTAGAAAACACAAATGTTAAAATCCCATCAGTGTTTAAAATCCTTGTGGAAATAAAGTTTGTCATAACCTTAAAACATAACCCAAACACATTAATTTCAGTCTTAAAGAGCACTAGCAGGTAGCTTAGCCTGTTAGCTTTAGGTCTTAATCTCAGTTAAACCTTCAAAACACAGTGAAAACACATTGGAAGTAAACAGTCCCAAAACTTTAATCCCAAACTAACTTTCCCAGTTTTCTCTTCCAAACATCATCATTTATTGTGCCCTATAAGCAGATCAAGTTGGCAGCAAGAATGCACTTTTCCCTCACTCTCCTTTGTGTCCGCTCCAGGGTGCTTCTGCCAGTTTCCCTGGTGCAGCTGTACTCGACACTACCCTCTTATCGGGCCTATGAAGGCTGCAATGTGCCGGATCAGCAGAGCTCGCTAGGTACTTGTGGGGACCTCAGCCCATAGAGGGGCAGTTCACGGTAGCCTCCAACTGTTAGAAAATGCTTCACTCAGTCCTGGGCCAGTCTTTCCTGCAAAGGCTAGCAGAAAGATCACAGGCAGCTGGATTCTGTGGAGGCTGGTTGCCTGCTTCAATGTCTGATTTCACAGGAAGCAGACTGTACTTAGTTTTGGTTCCAGTCTGAGGAAACAGCCGCTTTCCGATGTGAGCTTCTTGTGGGTCCACAGGAAAAGAGGGCGATTTGAACTGGGAGGAAAGGCTATAGGATTACAGTGTGATATTTATATTCCTAATGGCTGAGGGGCAACACTGCGCGACATTATGCACAAGTCTCACTGCTGTATTAAAATGTTTACCATGATTTCCTCACATCTTGTCACATTTTATGTGTTAATGTGTGGTACATGTCACCTTGGTGATAATCGGTGAGAGGAGCGTGATGTAGAAAACTGATTAAATGTTAACTAGACTTTGATTTAAGATGGCTTATAGGTCTTCTGTATAGTTAAGTAAAAATATAAGTAATAAGTAATATCATCTTTAAATCTTATCTGTCGGACAGATTCCAGTTTGTTCATGTTAATAATAAATCTTCTTCAAGCTCTAGGGTCACTTGTGGAGTACCACAGGGTTCAGTCCTTGGACCAATTCTCTTTACTATATATATGCTTCCGATTGGCAAAATTATCAGACAGCATGGGATTAATTTCCACTGTTATGCTGATGACACTCAGCTATATTTATCCATAAATCCTGATGAATCCAATCAATTACTTCGACTGCAGTCGTGTCTTGATGACATCAAAAGCTGGATGACTTTAAATTTCCTGCACTTAAATTCTGACAAGACAGAAGTTATAATCTTTGTACCAGAGATGGCATTAACTTGGCCTCTGGTAGTAAAGTAAAAAATCATGGTGTTATTTTAGACCAAGACATGTCATTTAAATCCCATATTAAACAGGTTTCCAGAGTTTCCTTTTTTCACCTCAGGAATATCGCTAAAATTAGAAACATTCTGTCCAGGGGTGATGCTGAAAAACTAGTCCATACATTTGTTACTTCAAGGCTGGACTATTGTAATTCTTTACTATCAGGAAGTCCACAAAATGCAGTTCAAAGTCTTCAGCTGATCCAAAATGCTGCAGCGAGAGTTCTGATGAAAATCAACAAGAGGGATCATATTTCTCCAATTTTAGCTTCCTTCACTGGCTTCCTGTTAAATCAAGAATAGAATCAGAGCTCTGATTACCCCGTATGTTCGTAACAGAGCACTTCGCTCTCAGACTGCAGGTCTGCTGGTGGTTCCTAGAGTCTCTAAAAGTAGAATGGGAGGCAGATCCTTTAGCTATCAGGCTCCTCTCCTGTGGAACCAACTCCCAGTTTTGGTCCGTGAGGCAGACACCCTGTCTACTTTTAAGACTAATCTTAAAACTTTCCTTTTTGACAAAGCTTATAGTTAGAGTGGCTCATGTTACCCTGAGCTACCTCTATAGTTATGCTGCTATAGGCTTAGGCTACTGGAGGACATCAGGGCCTATTTTTCTCACTCTACTGATTTCTACTGTTCTCCAGTCTACTGTTCTCCAGATTTGCATTGCATTACATTGAAATGACTGTTGTCATTTCAGCTTTTAACTTTTTGTTTTCTCTCTTTTTTCTTCATAGTAGGTACACCTGGTCTGACGTTCTGTTGACTGTGAAATCATCCAGGGAGGACAGACCACCGACTATTACCATCTAATGTAGAACAGATTACTAGATCAATGTGTGCTTCTGTGCTTTTTGTCTGTCTTGTTGTGTCTCTGCTCTGTCTTCTGTAACCCCCAGTCGGTCGAGGCAGATGACCGTTCATACTGAGCCCGGTTCTGCTAGAGGTTTTTCCTTCCCGCTAACGGGTGTTTTTTCTTTCCACTGTCGCTTCATGCTTGCTCAGTATGAGGGATTGCAGCAAAGCCATGTACAATACAGACGACTCTCCCTGTGGCTCTACGCTTCTCCAGGAGTGAATGCTGCTTGTCGGGACTTTGACGCAATCAACTGGTTTCCTTATATAGGAAAATTTTTGACCAATCTGTATAATCTGACCCAATCTGTATAATATGATTGAACTTAACTTTGTAAAGTGCCTTGAGATGACATGTTTCATGAATTGGCGCTATATGAATAAAATTGAATTGAATTGAATCTTTTATTGTCATTGAAACATACATTGAAACATACATTACAACGAAATTTGTTCTCTGCTTTTAACCCATCACCCTTGGGGAGCAGTGGGCTGCCATGTGCGGCGCCCGGGGAGCAATCTGGGGTTAAGGGTCTTGCTCAGGGACCCAGAGTGCAGGCGCTGGGGATTGAACCGGGTACTTGCATCCTTCTCCGAGTGCAAGCGCGCTGCTCTAACCACTAGGCCAACAGCTCCCCCGAAAAGGAGAAGACTGCATTGGCCGGGAATCGGACCCGGGCCTCCCGCGTGGCAGGCGAGAATTCTACCACTGAACCACCAATGCTAGCTTAATGGGTTCACCAGCACAAGCATGAATAATACTGCGGTTTTGAATGCCAATGATGAAGTCTATCTATGATTAAAGTCTGATATGAAGTGAAATTGAACATCTGAGAGGAATCATAATGCAGTGTGGCTGCAATTCACCACTTCACTATCTACGTCGACAATTTACCCTGTCTTCCATAGGAGCATACACATGGGTCAGAGTTTGCGTAAGGGACCGCACATTGTGACGTCATGTTTTCTTTATAGATGACAGCTTTGTCTGGAATGTGACGTACGCAAGATTTAGGCCCCATTTTCTGCATACAAGTTCATACCTGATAGGAAGCTACTGAACTGTTTCCAATCACACAAAAAATTGGGTTAAGAAAATCTCCACAGCAATATCCATCTAGCATTAATCACTGATCACTACAGTGGATGTTACAAATTGATCAGTTACAGAACTACATCATAGAACTACAGAGCAATGCAACATGCTAAAGCTAACTAAAATGTCTACTAAAC
Organism: Fundulus diaphanus; assembly: GCA_037039145.1. Lineage (NCBI taxonomy): Eukaryota > Metazoa > Chordata > Actinopteri > Cyprinodontiformes > Fundulidae > Fundulus > Fundulus diaphanus. The sequence continues at coordinate 55,688,213 of CM073127.1, forward strand.
TGTAAAACATAATCACCATGGACATAAAGCCAGATGCCTGCAGACTGCTCTGTGGAAGTGAGTGTGGAAGTGTTGGTCCTAAATCTTAGGGTGCCATAAAACAGAGCAACATGGTGAGGTATTTAAATGCATATTTTGCAACTACCCACTAAAAGTAAGATAAACAATAAGGTAAATAAAAATAAGAAAACAACAACAATGAACACACAAAAACAACCCAAAATTTAATTAATGAATTAATTAATGCCTAGTAATGAATAATCAACAGATTACCTTTAGAAACCATGGGAGTAATTCAAACAGTACAGTTCACAGCAAGTTTTACTCCGAGGAATTCCCATTCCCATAAAAGTAACAGATTTAATTGGGGTTGCACTACTAGGACTCAGAGAGGGCTTTTTGTTTATGGTCCGTATGAACTGGTTTTGTCTCTAGCAAGTTGCTATGTTGCTACAGGATCCTTGTCTGGCCTCCTGTTTATTAGTCTGGCAGTTAGTTAAATGTAAAAGACCAGAAAAAAATGGCTCTTGGACTATGATGTAACTTTAGGTTTAACTCTGAGCAATATGTGTCACAAAGCAGGTTAGATTCTTTTGGGATGTTTGGCAACCTATTCTAAAGAGCTGCTGGTAACTTGTTTGGTAGCCTGACTAAAATGTCCAGCTGCCTACAAGGAAATGCCAAGTGCTTACGGGACTTTCCTAATGTTTGTCTGAAGGAGCCAAGTGTAGATTTTTAAAGATAAAAATACCAATTTTTATTTAAAGAAAGCTGAAATGAGCAGACTAGACCAACCTTTGTTATTTACATTACATTACACCATGATCAGAGTGCCCAGAGGATGCTCATTTGCACCAATGCAAACAGAGAGACAGCAGGCTCAATTTGTGGCAGCGGCATCTGACACCGGCACTTCCTGTGGCATGCTGTGATTTGTGGCAGCGGCATCTGACACCGGCACTTCCTGTGGCATGCTGTGTGGCATGTTGTGGCATGCGGTGTGGCATGCGGTGCGGCATGCTGTGGCATGTTGTGGCATGCGGTGTGGCATGCGGTGCGGCATGCTGTGGCAATTCCTGTGGCATGCTGTGTGGTATGCTGTGGCACTTCCTGTGGCATGCTGTGTGGCATGTTGTGGCATGCGGTGTGGCATGCGGTGTGGCATGCTGTGGCACTTCCTGTGGCATGCTGTGTGGTATGCTGTGGCACTTCCTGTGGCATGCTGTGTGGCATGTTGTGGCATGCGGTGTGGCATGCAGTGTGGCATGCGGTGTGGCATGCTGTGACATGCGGTGCCACGGCTCTTTGTGAACTGCTGTTTCTGTTTTTAGGCAAACTGTTTGTTACAGACGTCTGTTACACTATAGCTACTTGTAAATAATCATATTTTTATTGCATTATTTCCAATAAAAGCTGAACCTCCACCAAGTCCTGGCACTTCTTGTGACACCTCCACCAACTACTGGCTCTTCTTGTGACAGCAGGCGTGGCAATTGTGGTGGTGGCTGCAGGACTTTCACTGGTATGCACTTACCAAGAAGATGTCACGGCTGTTGCTGCATTCCTGTTGCTGTGTGTGGGCAAATGATTTGTTAGGTACCTGTTACTTTTTATGGTCTTTCTCTCTTTACTAGTGACCTATCATATATTATTTTTAATGTGTTTCAATACAGATATATGCACACACACACACACGCACACATATATATATATATATATATATATATATATATATATATATATATATATATATTATATATATATATATATATATATATAGAGAGAGAGAGAGATACATACATGTGTATGTTTGTGTATATAGTAATAGTTCTTGTATATAGTAATAAAAAATGATTAAAGTGTATGAGTGGCTGTGTTTTGCAGCATACATAAATTTTGTCAGAGTATTCAATTACTTTTAACCACACTAAGAACATTTAAATGCACTGAACTTTTTCTTATAATACTACATTTTTCAGAAAAAAAGAAGGAAAAATTAAATAATCAGCGAGTGTATGTGCACGATGTTGCTATGCAACTTCCGCTAACTGAGGGCATACACTTCCGGTGAGGCTGTTCACCCACGGCAAGCAATGGCGTTCTACACTCGCTGCCTTCAGGTCCTTCCAAACGTCCTCCGCTTTATGCGAACCTTATCATCACCACGGAGGAAAAAAGGAGAAAGACTTCAAGTTTACGTGTGGAAGTACATTGACAACTTTGAAGGTAAGTAAAGTACCAGTCGTCACTGCTGAGCCACTGTTAACTACGTAGGTAGTTTTTTATACTGTACTGTCTCGTTTTCACTTATAATATATTTGTTTTAATTCCAAACTCCATAACTCCAAAGCCATTGTTTCAGATGCTATTTCGATGTTTTAACCAGTGTCCAACAAAGACTCGGCAGGGAGAATGAACGTCACGCCGGTCTGTTACAGATCGATGCGCAAAAATGATAAGCCTCATGAACTCAGAGTAGGGTGAAATCACATAAAATGATTATCTGTTGTATGAAAAGAGGACTATTTTGGGGGTCTTATGTAGCTCGTGTGCAGCGGAAGTTGTAAGGATTCCTAGCTGTTCTGTGTTGGAATAGTAGCACACACATAAGCTAACTAACTTTAACATTAGCTTAGCTACACGAGAGCCCCAGAGGCTAGTCTGTAATGACTTCTGAGTGTCGTTATAGTGTAAGTTTAAACATATTTGACTCTGTTAATGCTAAAGCCAGTTCATAGACCTGTTCATTCTGCTCTTTTGCTTCTTTTTACTTCATTTAAAAATTGGAACACAGTACAGCTTCCTATGGGACGTCTATTGTTGTTGTTTACGTTGCGTTTGTTTGGTTGGTTTGCATTTATGTTAAAAAATGTGCATCTTATTTAATTTATGACGTTAGGGAAGCATTACTTTTTGTAAATCAAGTTTCTTTACAGTACTATTACTTATTAAAAATATGCATCGTACCCACCAGTCACTGACGTGATGACTTTACATTCCCTCGTCTAAGCCTCCTCAAACTTGTGGTTTAGACGCTTTGTGATGCTTAAAAAATGCTTGAAATCAACACCCAAAGCACGTTGTGCTGCAGAGATAGTTCTTACTCTGTAGACAACTGCAAGCTTTCATTTGTATCTTTGCAAATAGTTAAAAAAAAATTTCAATGGAATTGGAATGTCAACCCAAAGTACATTGATTCATTTCATCTTAATTAAGAACAGACGTGAGGATACATCAGCTAAGGTTTAAAAAAATAACCACATTTTTGTCCTGCACTTCCTTCCAGTCTTTTTTTTTCACTTGTCGGCGCTTTCTGCTTGCTAAAAAATTCTGACATAACCATTGCATAGTTTGACAGTTTGTTTTTTATTTAGATTACATTTGAAGACTGCTCCTGTGTGGCTGGTACAGTGCTGTGCAATCAGTGTTGCATTACATCACCAGACTGCTCACTACTCTGCTCAGAATTTGGCTGCTGTGCCACCAGTAGTAAGCTGTACTGAAACCGAACAAATCTGGCACAAACCAACAACCATGGTAAGTGAATCACATTTTGTATAACACACCCTCCAATTCTATTTAAAACAACATAGTAAGCTGTAAAGTCATATAGTCTGGACAACAGATTCTTGTTTTATAAAATAGAGATCATATTGATCGATATCGATAATTATCAAAAATAATCAAAATATTCAATTTAAGTGCAGCCCTGGCCATTTTATGCCGTTGCTTAATGACCCATTTTTAGATAAATGGAATCAAACAACACTTTATTCAACCAAATTTTTACAAAAACTGTAAGTGTTATAAAAAAAGAACACTGGCTCTCTGAACTCTGTGAAAGTTGATGGAGCTTTCCTGGGTTTGTACCTTTTCTGTGTGTGTTATCACCAATGTTATCATTTTTAAGCATTTAATTTAATTGTTTTACAGAAGGTTAAACCAGGCCGTGTGCGTCCCATGGATCAGAATGGCAGCGCACCGTCGGAAATGGTGTAAGGTAATTATTTAAAATGTAATTATATTGAAGGTTGAAGTAACTGAATATGTTCTTTGAATACTTATTTTGAGTAACATGTATTAATTGGATGTCTTGTTTTTGTCTTTTTTTTGAAGGAGAAAACGTTACAAGGCAGACACACCAGACACTGATGTTCTCAGAGTAGCAGAGTTGTATCCGGACTTTACTGCAGACCTTGCACCTCTCATTACTACCATGGTAATCAGTGCTGATGTCCCTTTATTTGATTCAGCCTTTGGTAAAGTCGAGGAAGGTAGTCCATTCGCTTTTGAACATTCACTACCAGTCAGTTGGGTAATAATTTGCCATGTGGATTCCCCCTCCTCTGCCATCACTGCCTCTTGACCACTACCATCTCGAGCCCACCTGCATCCAGATTGTCTGCAGCCAACAGCAACAACTTGAACTGGAGTGTTTTGCGACAACGCTGGAACAGTCCGGTCAAATTGAAGTTGCCACCAGGTAGCAGAGTGCAACATTTCTAGGAAATCTGTCATATGAGAGGAGCCACTTCTGCTTTGAGCTTAGCGCAGCGCATCAAGATGGGAACAGCAGCCACAGCCGCCATGAAAAGGGGCCTAGAACTTAACCCATCAGCTATCTGGGAATACTGCAGGATCAAAAACACCAACTTTGGGCCCTGTGGGTTTGTGATTCACCCTGATGCTCCATGGTTGGGCTCTTCTCCAGATGTTGCTGTTTTTGACCTGACAGAGATGCAAACATTTGTTTTGTTGGAGTTAAAATGTCCCTATACTAAGAGTTATGTGAATTGTCGCTATGTAATGACACGATGAGGCTCGCGTCAAGTCACAGCTGCTACTGGCAGGTGAAAGGGCAGCTTCTAATCACTGGCATGGAGTGGTGTGATTTTGTCGTCTATCCAGAGGATGACATTCTTGTCCAACGCATTTATAGAGATACCCGTGTGTGAAACGAACGATTAGGGCAAAGGTTGACCATTTTTACTTTTATGTGTACTTTTCAGGTTGGAGGTCAAACACATTTTGGTTTGTTTGGTTGTCTGAGCTTGTTACTATTTATTTTGTGTTATGTATAGCTTAGTAATGATTCTGTGCACTAATTTTCTATTGTCCTATTTAGTAAATTATTTTCTGACATCTTAACACTATATGCCATGTTGTGGATTAAGTAGCGTAAGAGTTTTTTAAAAACCTATGTTTTGCTAAGATATCTTGCAAATTTAAGACAAATGATGCTAAGAATTTAAACTGCACAATAAAAGTACTTTGAGTATTGAAGTTTGTTCATTAATAAAAATTTCCACAATAGTGTTTTAATATAATCAGTAGTTAGGAAGTATTGGTTTTATAAAGTATTTTATTTGTGTGCTTTACAAACAAGTACCAAACTTTACAAGGGGAAGGAAATCTGCATTGCTTCCATGAAAACAGCGGCAGCCGGTGTGGGACGTTGGAGGCTTTTATAACGGGTTTGGTATGTTGGTGGCATCCTACCATCCTATGGACTTATCGTGGCATCTTTGTGACACCTAACGGCCACAGTGTGCCAGTGTGTTTTCAAGTGATGTATTTATATCACCACATTTGTTTCTCTAATCACGAGTTAAACCACACATACAGTAACCTTATAACTTTTGTATTAAATTGCTTGAAAATGTTTGTTAAATTATGTGAATTTAATACATGAATAATTGAATGTAAATATATAGTAGGTATTAAATAACTCAAAAATCTAAGCATTTTCGCAGAAGGGCGGCAGGTGGCATGCCGGATTAGTGACACCTTGTGGCGGATGTATGCCACTGCAGCTGCCACAAAGCTGGCGGTAATTAAACAAGGTTTTATTGGAAATAATATGAATAAAACATGATTATTTGGAAGTAGTTAAAGAGTAACGGGTAGCTAACAAATCATTTGCCCACACACAGCAACAGGAATGGAGCAACAGCCGTGACATCTTCTTGATAAGTCCATACCAGTGAAAGTCCTGCAGCCACCACCGCAATTGCCACTCCTGCTGCCACAAGAAGAGCCAGTAGTTGGTGGAGGTGTCACAAGAAGTGCCAGGACTTGGTGGAGGTTCACCTTTTATTGGAAATAATGCAATAAAAATATGATTATTTACAAGTAGCTATAGTGTAACAGACGTCTGTAACAAACAGTTTGCCTAAAAACAGAAACAGCAGTACCACACAGCATGCCACACCGCATGCCACATTAAGTGCCACAGCATGCCACACCGCATGCCGCGCCGCATGCCACAGCATGCCACGCCGCATGCCACAGCATGCCACGCAGCATGCCACACCGCATGCCACACTGCATGCCACACCGCATGCCACAAATCACAGCATGCCACAGGAAGTGCCGGTGTCAGATGCCGCTGCCAAAAATTGAGCTCGGCCCTGCTGTGCAAACAGGCATATTTACAAAAAATATTTCTATATAACTTTTTTGTAAAGATGTACTTCAAATGTGTTCATTCAAAGCGGAACCAAAGTCAAATTCCTTGCTTGTGTGCATTAAACGTGTCAATTAAAGCTCAATCTGATTCTGACTCATTTCCAATAATCTACGTGTGTGTCCATTGAAAATGCAATGCAGAGAGAATAGTTTATGCATTTCTGACAAACATGTTTAGTCTTTCTGATGGGGAACAAATACTCTGCCTTGCACTTGTTTTTAGGGTGACATTGTGAATTGGTTCTTTTCATGATGTAGAAATGAAATTTAACTCCATAAGCACCATAAGAGAAATGGGAGGAGCTATGCTTGCATATCTGCAGTATGTTAGCTATCCCAGGGCATTCTAGGATTTGTAGTGGTTTTATATGCTGTGCTGTACTAGATGCTCAAAGTAGCACAGTTCCTTCCTCCCAGCTGCCGATATACCTTATAATCTCTGCTGCTCACTACAGACTTAATAAGTGTTAACAAACATGCTAATGGATCCATGGGTTCTTGAGCTGAAAAAATATAATTTGCACTGTCTCTGAGATGCTAATCACAATTTGCACACTTTCTAACGTTTGTGGGCGTGTTTGTACAATTGTGCATATTGTACATTTTTCTAACATAATTTTATACATCTCCTGTCTTCTATTTTAAGTTGAACATTGCATTTTTACCTGAATATTAATAATTTCTCATCATTTTTCCCTTTCTGATAAATTCTCTCTCTATTATGTTCAGCTTAACATTAAATTTAGCTTTTTTCATACTAATTAATCTTTTTTGTAAGTCTGGTGTCTTCTAGTTACGTGTTTTTGCCACTGTCATGCCCCTATTTCCCCATTTTGTGGGACAGTAACGGTATTTGTATTTCTGCTGCCAGTTATAAAGACCCAATCTCAAAGCTAGATATGACTAACATGGGTGACTCTGCCACAGAATATGTGTCGAGAGCCCTGGAAGCAATGGTTGGACCCAAGTTGCTCTTTCTGAGCACTCACAGACAAAATAGGTAAACATCCTAAAACAAAGCTTTTAGAATGACTGACAAGAAGATATGAGACTTCTGGCATGATTTTAAAACTTGAAAACAAAATAACTGCAAGTATTGTCAGAATTTTTAAAGATGTTACAAAATGAGCTAATGTTAGAATGAGTCTGATACACAACCTGAAAAGCATAAAATACTCTAAAACCCTGTTGTATAAACTACAAATGAAATAATACTGGACAAAGAAAGGAAGCAGGCCCAAACAGTTAACGGGACCTTCTTGGAGGATAACAGAACTCAGAAAAATATTCTATATGTTCCAGCTGTTTAGGAAGTCAATCCTAAAAATGAGTATAGAAACTATCACTGTATGGAATGGTTTTTAGATCGAAAAGTTACAAATAACTACATACAATACACAAATGTGGATAATCTCCAAACCAGCATGGGACATCGCTACATGTAGAAGCTAGCTAGGCTAACATGTTTTGGCTGAGTAGCTATCAAAAAGCACCAACTATCTTTTACATCTGGATGACATTATTACTTGGACCTTTTCCTTTGGCCAGAGGTGATGTGAGGGTAAAACAAAAAGTCTGTATTGCTGACAGAATTTGCATGGTTAAACGTTTGCACATTGGCTGCTTGATCTTTATGCTGCTGCAGCAACCTGAACTGCAAAAATAAACCCGACACATTTCTGATGTATGTTTAAAGGCATTCGAAATAGTTTCAAAACCATTCATGCAGTTTCAAAACCATTTATGCAGCTAATACCAGGTAACACTCTCCCATACCTCTGGAATGCCAACACAACTATTAAATCAGGGCCACAACTTGGCTTTTTTTAAACCTCACTTATTAGGGAGTGCCATTCTTTATTGTAGCTCTCACCTGAAGTTGCCCGCCTCACCTCCAAAGACAGTGTCAATGGAAGATTGTGCATAAGTTCACAGATTTCCTGGTAGTTTGAAGAGTTCACTGGTTTATCTCCAATTTTCACAATCTCATCTCCTGGGCAGAGTTTGCTTTCAAAATCCTGGAAGACAAAGGAAAGAACAAATGAAAACACATTTTAAATAATGCTTGACTCTCAAAGAGTCTTGGTGCATTACTGAAAACATACTGAAGTTCATTCGGACATACCAATTCCGCAGCCCGGTCAGGCTTTAACCCAGCAACCATAACTCTCAGAGGGGATGACATAATCTCCAGGTCCAGCCCAAATGTCTCTTCCTCTCTTCTCTTCAAGGTAACAGTGTGAAAACCACTAGCATCCTCTCTCTCATAGAGCTGTCTGGGTGTCAGGTCTGCTGTTATCTTTCCTCCACTTGGTGTGGAATCAGATAGCGCCTGTGGTGAGTGTGGAGCTGTGTTTATTTTTTGCTGGGTAAGTAGCTCAATGTTTTCAGCTTCATCCAAGGCCTCATTGTCACTGAGCTCATCCTCAGAGCACATAACCTTACGCTGGCGGAGAAGTGGGCTCCGCACTGAGGCGGGGCTGGAGGCAGTGAGAGTGTGGCAAATTGGCTCTACATGCTGATGGAAAGGGACAGAAGTCTTGTTGCGTGATGTTAAGCACACAGGGCTGTGGTTTATGTCTGTCACAGAGGTGCTGAATGCTGAGAAAAACACAATAACATATAAAACATATATAATGATACTGTATATAAAAAAAAACTACTTCTTAGGACATTTTAGTCATTACTAAATCAAACAAAGAGTTCCAACCTTGTGGCTGTAATGGGTCATCTTCTGTTGAGGTACTGCAGCCCAGCTGGTGGAGCCCTTGATCACTGTTTGAGCTCTTCAGAACAGATTCAGAAACGACTGAGTCTCCAGGAACGTCATGAGGGAAGTACTGAGATAATTCCGTCTCAGAGCTCAGGGATGCCTGTATGAACATTAGCCACAGAACAACATGAAAGGAAGGTTGATCCAGGGTCAGAGATTGCATGCACTTCCTGAAACTCTACCTGGGTGTGCCTTAACATCCATGCCTAAGCTCAAGAAATGGATAATTTGTTAAACTCTCATCGTGTACATGAAACACTAGTTAAAGAAATGCTACAACACCATATATCAGTTAAGAGAGTCACAAGGATGGGAATGTAGATAAAACACAGCTTAATGAGAGAAATTGAGTAATAACAGAGCACATAATCTCTTGATGTAGAGTACACAGTTTATATAACTGACAATCAAGGATTCAACTACAGAGTTTCAAATGTTAGACTCAAGCTATTTGAACTGAAATCCTGGATCAACGCTTACTCTGCTGGCAGGCTCAAGAAACCTCTTCATGGTCCAGCTGAGAGCAGAGGGGCTGTCTCCCTGCCTGGACTTCAACGCTGTCCGGGGGCTCTTGTTAGGCAGACCTACGGATTAAAGTCAGAGTAGGAATTAGTACTTAAAAAATCTTAATATTAATAACAACTAAAACATTACAAAGTAAAACATAACTGTGGGTAGAAGTCAGACCTTGGTAATGAGAGGAGAGTCTATTTCTGATCATTTTGTCCTTGTTTGTTGATCGAGCAATAATCTGATCCATCTCTTGCTCTGATACCTGTCACACAACAAACAGGCACACATTATCACTGTACCACTGGAATAACACCAACAAGGCTGAATCAATGCTGAATTTTTCCCCTCTCTGACTGGATTTCTTAATTTGTAAGATTTGTTAGGTTTGGAAACCAGGTTGAAAGGTCTTAATCAACTGTTTACTCTGAAATAAGCCACTACTCCACCACTCCTACAAAGAGAGTGGTTCAAGCAAGGGACTTGTATCCTGGAAAAGCTGCAAGTTCCCTTAGAATGATCCTGGGACACCACAAAGTGGTAGCTACTGCTCCCTAAGGGATGGGTTAAATGCAGAGTACACGTTTGTATTAGCATGAACAAAGCTGTAATTACAAAGATTATTATTATTTACATGCCATACAAACATTTCTAAAGGAGACATTTGTGTCATGTTCTGATAAGATGTACATCCACTCGGGTGGATGTGGATGATGTAGGCCGTATGCAGTGGGAGCTCTGCAGGAATGTGATACCTTAATAGTCATTCAAAGTTATAAAACTGTCCACTGTCAATATTCTTCATACACTGTGAAGAGCTAGATGGAAATCCTTGACCCCACCTTTGTATGTGAAATTTGGAGGCTCCAGACTGAAAAATCTTGCAATATTTCAACCCTAATTATTTTTTTCTTAAGGTGATATGTACCAAGGGAGAGAGAAGGGGGCATGTTGTTGTTCGGAGGGGAAACAAAACTTGTACAGATGTTACTGAATCTAATCTATGTAAAAGCAATAAAGTCTGGAAAAAAGATGTACATCCATTTATCAAAAGCATGGATGTCATGTTGCTTTGGAGCTTTTAGAGATTTATATCAATTGTTCTTTTTTAAAGGTGGAATGATTATAAGACAAACAACCTTGTTTTTTAAAAACAAGAATTGGTTGCACAAGTTTGAGTATCTTGTTGATTTTCTTTCATCCCCAAAGGGTCAGAATTAACTTACAAGCAGAAATATTCATATACATGCTTCAACATTTGGTTGATTTCCAAACTAAACAGAAACCACACACTTTTGAAGCCAACATCAAGCTTCTGGTTGGGTATCTGAATTTAACATTTTCTGGTAGAATTTGAAGTTGAAATTGTTTTTCTTTTACAGGCTTTACTTTGAAGTATAGTATACATATTTTCAATATGGCAGAGAAAAGAGTTTTGGAAGCTAACCTTCTTCAGCCATTCCACATCATTGTCCTGTATGAACACCTAAATATGTGAATTTTTCAACCTTCAAAGCCAATCTATAATTTTCAAAAGAAAGAACATTTGATTAGAGCTTCAGGGAGAACCTAGAAACCACCAAGACTCAATGCTGCCATGAACTTGAATTTGGGAGAACACCAGTGTCACTGTCTTCGGTGAAGCAAGTCTTACACCGCTGACTGAGATGGTGCTGAAGAAGATGGTGCCTGCTCCAAAACCAACACCTTAAAACTCAACTGAAATCTGCAGTTCCCCATATGGACAAGCCAAATGCCTTCTGGAGAGCAAATTGTTGGTCAGATGTGTCAACCCTTGACCTGTTTGGCCACGACAACAAGAAGCCACTTCAATATTATTGAAAGTTAATATATTTCAGTAATTCCGTCACTAAGTGAAACATTAATTGGATTATTTACTCACATACTGATGTTTTCAAGCCTTAATTTCTGTTAATTAGAAGAATTTCCTGCTTACAGCTAGTGAAAATGTGCCTTTTAAGATTAGATTATGTCATACCAATAAAAAGCGATTCAATACACAGATTTGGGCTTAGTGAGAAGTATATGTTATTACTGCTTATAGGTTATTTTGAAAAAGTACTTTCAATCTGATAAAAGAGCCTAATCAAACACAGATATTTAAATTTTTCAAAAATTACTGTTTAAAATAGTGAAGGTGGAAATTTCAAACCTGAAAACACTGTGCCAACATTGTGGTGGTAGTATGATGATGATGTTACGATTCAGGACAAAAGTATTTGTCCTTCTACAGACTTCTTCTGTTTTTGTTTTTTTGTCAACCTGAAATGTTTTAGATTATGTAATTTTAATGTCAGACAAAGATAACCTGAGTTAAAATGTGAAAAGCTTTTTTCCTCCCATCTGATGAAGACCACGGAGTGCCTCATCCTTGCTCACCTACGAACCGTGGTGAGCCCCACCCTGGACCCGCTGCAGTTTGCCTACCGGCCCAACATCGGAGTAGAGGACGCCATCATCTACCTGCTGCAGCGGGCGCTCACCCACCTGGAGATCACCGGGAGCGCTGTGAGAGTCATGTTTGACTTTGTAAAGTGCCTCGAGATGACATGTTTCATGAATTGGCGCTATATAAATAAAATTGAATTGAATTGAATGTTCTTTGACTTCTCCAGCGCTTTCAACACCATCAGACCGATGCTGCTGAGGGGGAGGCTGGAGGACGCTGGAGTGGACAAACATCTAGCTGCCTGGACAATCAACCAGGGCACCGTTCTGTCTCCATTTCTCTTCACCCTTTACACCTCGACCTTCACCTACAACTCGGACAGCTGCCATCTTCAGAAGTTCTCCGATGACTCAGCCATTGTGGGCTGTTTGTCTGAGGGGAACGAGCTGGAGTACCGGTCGGTCATCATGAACTTTGTGGACTGGTGTGAGAAGAACCACCTGTGTTTAAACACCAGTAAGACCAAGGAGATGGTGATCGACTTCAGGAGAAGACCCCCACCTCACTCTCCCGTGAACATCCAGGGGCAGGACATAGAAACTGTGGAAAGTTTCAAATACCTGGGTGTTCACGTCAATAATAAACTGGACTGGACTCATAACACCGACGCCCTACATAAAAAGGGCCAGTGCCGCCTCCATCTCCTGAGGAGGCTGAGGTCCTTTGGAGTGAGCAGGCCCCTGCTTAAAACTTTTTATGACTCTGTGGTGGCCTCAGCCCTCCTCTACGCTGTAGTCTGCTGGGCCCCTGGCAGCACAGAGCGGGACAGAAAAAAGCTGAATAAGCTGGTGAGAAGGTCCACTTCTGTCCTGGGCTGCACTCTGGACTCGGTGGAGGAAGTGGCCGAGAGGAGGGTGTTGTCCAAGCTTACATCCATCATGGACAACACCTTTCACCCCCTGCCAGGTGCATTATAAACGCACATTAAGATCGGAGTAATTGATTGTGTCCCCATATAAATGGAACAATCCAATTATTTAATCTGAATACATTTTAATGCAATTGTGAAATTTTGTGCATGTAAAAATAGCTACTGAGGGTGTTTCACCTCACTTTTTTGAGTGATTTAAGCCTGTTTGCTGTTTAACCAAAGTTAGTAGTAGCCATTATGAAAGGTTCAAAGAGCCACAGGCTGCCGACCCCTGGTCTAGGTAGTCTAAATCGGCATAATAGCCAGACATCATCATGGGTCAAAAAATCTTTGATCCCTAAAAATTCTCCCATTTGCAAGGTCTTCCAGCAGTCAGTGCCAATGCAACCATCGAACAGCATTATGCATGAGTCTTAACACGTTAGTTAAATGTTTGTAGCAATCAGCACGATTGCCTCATACCTCAGTTAGTGTTAATCTGTGGGACACACCCCCCTGGTGATCATTAGGGAGAGGAATGTGATGGTAGAAAACCCTGAAGAAATGTTGTGCAAACATTTATTTAAGATATATATGAAGTGAAATCAAACATCTGAGAAGAACCATGATGCAGTGTGGCTTCAATTCCCCACCTCACCATCTGCGTTGCCAGTGTCCCCTGTCTCCAAAAGGAGCGTACGTATGGGTCAGAGTGTGCGTAATGTTTCTAATGGATCACAACCTTTGTTTGGAAAGTGTTGTACACCAGATTCAGGCCCCGTTTTGTGCTTACGCAACTTTTCTAAATGAGATCCCAGAGCTCTATATTTTGCAGTTTGAGTAATGCATGTGTGTAGTTTCTCCATACAGGAGGCCTCTTCAAGTTATCATTAGAAAAAGGCTTTTCATAGACTTCCGGTCGGAACACCGTAAAGATGGCCGCTCAGTAGAGAGACTCCCCAGACAACCGGAGAAATTACTGAATTATCCCCATTCAGCTGAGTAATATTGTCTTGCGAAAGCCATTTAGAGGGGCTAAGACGACGACGAAGCCCCAACGATAATATAATTAGAAGAGGGAGGACGAAAAATTTCACGAACAGGTACAGCTAACGTATTGTCGCCTTAAGCTAATAGGACAGAATGGCTAGCCTGGAAATTTTATTAGAAGAACTGAGTTCCGCCAGGAAACCAAGAAACAACTCTCAACCATCAAAGAGGAAATACGAAAAGCGAACGCAAGGATAAGTGAAGTAGAGGAGCGGTTGGGGAAGAAGGAGAGGGAACCCAAAACACGGAGGAAGTGGTACCAGAGCTGCTAAAGCTACACGTGAGTCTGGAAGATAAGCTGGTAGACCTGGAGAACCGATCCAGGAGGAAGAATGTCAGGATCTATGGTGTTCCAGAGGGGGCTGAAAAGGACTGCAAATCCGTGGTTGCATTTGTGGAAACTTTATTTAAAGAGGGGCTCAGTCTGGAGGACAGCGGGCCAGACATGCAGATTGAGCGAGCACATTGGGCGCTGGGACCGCAGCCACCGGAGGGAGCCGCAGCCACCACGGTCGATCGTTGTTAATTTCTGAGTTTAAAATATAAACAGCTGTTGCTTCACAAGGCTTGGCAGCGCAAGGGATTTGTCTGGTGTGAAAAACGAATAAATCTGGATCATGATTACCCACCCGCCATCCTCAGAAAGCATAGAGAGTACACCGAGGTTCGGAGGGTCCTGAAAGAGAACGGGGTTCCGTTTCAGACGCTCTTCCCTGCGAGGCGGCGAGTGAAATATAAAGAAGGGTCCAGAACCTACGACACCATAGAGGAAACCACCGAGGACTTGGCTAAAAGAGGCTACAAAGTTAAAGTAATCAGATCTCCAGCCTCTCTGAAGGAGCAGATTGAGCGGCTGTCCTGGAGCAGAAAGGAGGGGAGAAAACAGAAAGGCTCCTCCAGTTCATCAAGAGGAGATAATTACAAGGAGAGGCTCCGAGCTTTCAGAGGAACATCTCCTCCTGCGACCTGAGAACTGAAGGATCCATCATTTTCTCTCTTTGGATTTTCCTCTCAGAGATAAGTGTATAGAGGGCTGATTTAAGGATGATGGGATTTTAAAAAGGTCTGTTTGGGGTTCACTCTTATTTGGGCTGCTGCTACCTGTAAGGGCCCTCCTTAACGTCATGGGAGGTTTTTCCCTTCTGGGCTGCTTCCAAGTGGCTCAACAGGGTCAACAGACCCCTGCTTTGGATGCTGAACATGTTCTGTTTTTTCTTGGTTTATGTTTACATGTTTGTTTCTGGTTCACTGGTTTATATTCTGTTTATATTAGTTCTAGTGAGTGGTGGGGGATTTTCAGGGTCATCAGTGACATGGTGGAGAAAATTAAACAAATGGGGAGGACACAGTTAAAGGTGGTTTCTTTCAATATAAATGGCATAAATAATCCGATTAAGAGATGGAGAGTTTTATCCAAATTCAGGAAAGATAAAGTTCAAGTAGCGATGCTGCAGGTATCACACCTAGATGATCCTGAACATGCCAAACTGAACAAGATGGGGTTTAAATCTGTCTATTTTTCTTCCCATGGCTCCGGGTAACGAAGAGGTGTTGCGATTTTAATATCGAGCTCCTTGTACTATGAACATGTTGCAGAACACAAAGACAGGGAAGGACGTTATATTTTAATTACAGGAATAATAGATGGCATCCTGATCAGTTTTGTTAATGTCTATGCCCCACCAGGTAGCGACTGGTCATTTTACAAGAAAATACTTGAATTAGCAGCAACAAAAATCAGGGTGTAAGGATCTGTGCCGGGGACTCTAATATTAGGTTGAACCCAAGTCTGAACTCATCTAATGGGAAAACAAACTCAAAAAACATCAGTAAAAGAATGAAAAATGTGATGGACGAACTGGGACTAGTGGATGTATGGTGAGATAAGAATCCAACCAGTCGTGACTACACACATTAGGGGAGTGTTGGCCTAGTGGTTAGAGCAGCGCGCTTGCACTCAGAGAAGGATGCAAGTACCCGGTTCGATCCCCAGTTGTCAGGAACCAGAGACAGAGGAACCCAGTATTCAACCAGACAAGCAGAGGTTAGGTTAAAGAAGGTTTATTTTTCCAAAAACAGATGTGAGCAGAAACCAAGACAGGCAGGCAAAAAAGAAGGGCAGGACAAAAACAAAGCTTGTGGTAAAAAACAGTCCAAGGCAAAAAAGCAGGCAATCAGATAAGGGAGGAAAAACACAGTACAGGGAATGCTGGCAAAACTCACCCATGGACATGGCACATTAAAACCCAAACTATTCCATTAACCAAAACTAGTACAGAATTGATTACATAAAAGAATCACTAAACCAAAACAGAACTTAAACTAATCCAGAACCAAAATCACCATAAAGACCAAACAGAACATAAGCAAATAATAAAAACCCCAAATCATGACACCAGTGCCTGCACTCTGGGTCCCTGAGCAAGACCCTTAACCCCAGATTGCTCCCCGGGCGCCACACATGGCAGCCCACTGCTCCCCAAGGGTGATGGGTTAAAAGCAGAGAACAAATTTCGTTGTAATGTATGTTTCAATGTATGTTTCAATGACAATAAAGATGATATTACTATTACTATTATTATTATATTATTATTATTCTTCTCACAATGTATACTCACGAATTAATTATTTCTTCATGTTTAAAAAAGATGTGCAAAGATTAGAAAGTTGGGAAATCGGCTCTAGCACAATTTCAGACCACAGCCCAATCTATATCTCCCTTCAACTGGCTGAAAAAACCAGATCCACGTTCTGGAGACTGAATACAAACTTATTAAATAGTACAAACTTTAAGGAGAATATGAAAACTGAAATCAAACGATACTTGGAAGAGAATGATAATAAAGAGGTAGCCTGACATGGTCATACTCAATTCTAGTCAGAATTTGAGTCTGATACTGCTCCATAGAGCTGTGATTATGGGGCGTGTTTCGAACGAACCAGGAAAAAAAATTCCTCTGCACTCAATTGGATAGACCTACAACCAATAAGAGCAACGGAGCGTGTGACTTATGTTAAGCGACGCATAGTTGTTGTCAACAGAACTCAACTTTGCCGGTGTTGCGAAAAAGAATGTAAGGATCCAAGGAGTCATTCTACACACCTCAACTCTCCAGCGGCAGCCATCGTTGTTGTAAACAAATTCAATCCAAGCGCGCTTTGGTGACGTGGTTGATTACGTTACTGTTGATCATCTGTCCATCATCGTATAAAGCCCACCCTGACAATTTGATTGGCCCGCCAGATATTGGGCGAGCATACTCGCGCTAGTATTGAGCAATGCCAGACCGAACTTCCCGACCTAAAACGTTGTGGGCGGGACTAAGTTCGGAATGGCACCCAGGCTAATAAAGAGGTGGGTCTGGCAATACTTTGGGATGCTCTAAAGGCGGTAGTCTGGGGAAAAATAATAGCCATTTCCTCCAACAAAAAGAAAATTAGACAACAAAAACAAACTCAATTAGAAATAGAACTAAAAAAATTTCAGAAAGAACATCCCAAAACCTTCAAGAGGGCAACAAGAACTAAAATTGAGACAGTGAAAAAAGAACTGAATAATTTCAACATGCAAGAAATACAAAAGAAACCTCTCTTTACTAAACAGAAATACTATGAAGCAGGGGGAAAATCTCTGAAGCTCCTAGCATTTAAATTTTGAAAACAACAAGCGAATAGAACCGTTCACAAAATACAGAATATACATACAAATAGGGTTGACACAAACCTAGAAAAGATTCATAAATGCTTTGGAGATTTTTTCCAAACCCTATATTCCCAACCCAAATTGAATAATGAACAAGAAATAGATACATTCCTTTCCCAACTCTCTCTGCCCAATATTACAGGCGAGCAAAATGAACAATTAATATCAGAGATAACTGAAGCAGAACTAAGATCAGTAATTAGAAAGTTGAAAGGAGGGAAATCTCCAGGAACGGATGGGTTTACCTCCGAGTGGTACAGAGAAATGCAAGATCAGTTAGTCCCGTTGTTACTAAGAGTTTTCAACAATGTACTGGAAAAGTTGGAATGCGGAAGCTACCGCCCAATAAGTGTGCTAAATATTGAGAGATTGGAAAACATCTTGCCAGTGATAATCCATAAGGACCAAACAGGCTTCATCAGACAGAGACAGACACAGAATAACATCAGAAAAACCTTGCATATTTTAAATCATGTAGTTCAACAAAGAATAGAGACTCTTGTACTGAGTCTCGATGCGGAGAAAGCTTTTGACTTGGTTAGATGGTCTTTTCTTTACAAAGTTATATCCAGATTTGGGTTCCACCAGACCATAATAGAGGTAATTGCAGCTTTATACAATAAACCATCGGCTAGGATAAAAATTAACGGAGACCTTTCTGATCCCTTTACTTTGGAAAGGGGTACAAGGCAGGGATGCTGTGTTTCGCCGCTCCTCTTCGCCCTTTTCATAGAGACGTTAAGTCAGTGGATAAGACAGAAAACGGACATAGCTGGAGTTCACATGGCATCTGGGGAACAAAAGTTATTGTTAACCATAACAAACCCAGCTCAAACTATACCTGTACTTATGGGGGCGATCGAGGAATATGGTTCGCTCTCTGGTTACAAGAGAAACATCACGAAGACTCAGGTTTTAGCGATAAACTATAACCCACAGAACAATATTAGGAGCCTGTACAATTGGAACTGGGAAGCAGAATCCGTAAGATATTTAGGGGTCACATTGCCCAAGGATTTTTCCAGGATTTCTGATGTTAACTATGGGCCTCTAATTTCAAATCTGAAATCTGACATACAGAGATGGAATCTGATCCCTTTCTCAAATCTATACTCCAGAGTGGAGTCAGTAAGAATGAACATTCTCCCGGGCTTCCTATATCTATTTCAGTGTTTACCTATCCTGATATCAGAAAGGCATTTCATAGAGTGGGAAAGATTAATATATCAGTACATTTGGCAGGGAAAAAAGGCAAGGGTCAGATATAGAACGCTGCAGTTAAAGAAAGAGAAAGGTGGACTGGGTCTTCCCAGTCTACAGGTTTATTACCTTGCAGCTCAGTTAAGACCAGTGTTCTGTCTATGCTCTCCATCTTATCATGCAGGGTGGAAAGATTTGGAAGGAACAACAGTGGAAGGAATACCTTTAATATCAGTGTTAATGGACAAGGATTTACAAGAGGGGCTGAGTATACCACACGAGTCAATGCTACACACAATGCTGGAGTCTTGGAGAAAGGTAATTACTTTGTGTGCCTTTGATTCATCTTTTAAACCGAACAAGATTAATGGGAGATTTAGAGGATGGATCCAAAAAGGTTGAACCACTTACTATACATTTACCCAGAAGGGGGTGTTTCAGAGTTTTGAGGAACTTCAGAGATCTAATGGGCTGGAGAGGGTCGACTTCTTTAGATATCTACAGGTTAGGGCCTATTTCAATCAAATTATACGTCACAATTGGGAAACAGCCAAACCAGGACTTTTTTATGTGTTCTTGTCTCTGTTGAAGTCAGGTTCCTGCAGGAAACTAGTTTCCATACTGTACAATGGTATTCTATCCTCTAAACAAGGTGACACAAACTACATAACAAACAAGTGGGTAAAAGAAAGAAATGAAGTCTGGGAACAGATTAACAAATTACACTGGATGACCTTGAGCTCCAATACTTGGAGAAAACATTGTTCGATATTTTGTAACTCCAGTTCAGAAAAAACATCAGGGCACCGGAGACATGTTGGAGACTCTGTGGAACAAACGGGGCAAATCACCATCACATCTTCTGGAGCTGTCCGGTGATTAAAGTTTTTTGGAAGCAAATGTGTTCCCACCTAAATAACATCTTTACTGAAAGAATCCCATGTAAATGTGAATCCTTATACTTAGGAAACATTCCATTTGATAACTGGACTCGGGAAGATAAAAAACAGCTGCTAATGCTTCTGGCAGCAAGCAAAAAGACAATAACTAGAAAATGGCTAAAGCCTGAAGCACCTACAGTTGAGGACTGGGTCAATATTGTACAGGACATTTACATTCTGGAGAAGTTATCTTTTTCTGTTCAAGGTCGAAGGGAATAATTTTTTCAGGATCTGGTCTAAATGGACAAACTATGTAAAATCAGTAATCCCTGTGGACTAAATATGTCTATAACATGTAAATACTGTTGTGCTGTGTATTGAACCCCGGTTCAAGATGATGGCAAAAGTATGTTCTTGATTGTGCTTTTCCCCTAACATAAGAAAAATCAGACTAGACCCACCCCTACCCCCCACTCACTCTTCTGTTATGGATGTTCGGTTATTATACAAAAATTTCCGGATTGGTTTTTGTTATTCCTGCTCATACTTCCTTTGTGGTGGAAGCTGGTATGTACAAAGTAATTGTTACTTGCCTTTCCAAATAAAAGATTAAATAAAAAAAGAAAAAGGCTTTTCCACAAACTATTAAATACATTTATGTAGGTGTGTTATAAGAATTATTATTCTGAAGTCACTATGGCCTCACACCACTCGGACAGAGGAGGCCTGGAGACCTGATGTCTGTGTATAAGTTCCACTGTTTGCCGAGTGCAAGGCTGAATGCTGCGTAGAATGATTATTGTCTATGATAGACTGTATTTGTTATGTCTCAAACCAAGGCCACGGTGCAGTATTAGGGGAAGCCCGAAAAGCGAGACAGGCAGAGACAGGGCAGACGCAGACTGCAGCGGGACCGTGGGGTGCGATTTACTCTCCATCTATGTGATCTCTGCTCTGTTTCTCAATAAAAGTGCTGGAACGTCATCACCGCTGTCTCCTCATTTAGTAAAGATGGGAACTCAGTTATCTTTGCTTAGGATTCCTATAACATTTGGCGTCAACGAACAAGATCTCCGACCGACGAGCCGGGGAGTCCGGGGACAGGAGCTGCTTTGGCCGGCCCGGACAGGTTATCCGGCCTCTGGTAACCCAAATGGATTTTCAAGGGATGTGGAGGAGCTCCTGGTCTCGGAGCGTCTCTGGGGCGTCGGCGCGAAGATCCGAACCCTTCTTTCATGAGACGGTAAGGGGATTATTTTCCAGCTCTTTTAAAAAACAAACGCAATTGCTCAAAAATGCTTGCAAGCTTTTAAAATTTAAACCCCATTTAAAGAATACCTCAAGAAATTTTAAAAGTTAGAACTGTAAACCTAAAAAGGTAGTAATAAGTAAAAGCCGGTAGAAATAATGAATTATATTTAATCCTTAAGGCAAATAAAACAGGATTCGCAATACAGAACGGTGACTAAAGTTTTAGCATTTAACTAAAATTCAAAATTTAATTAAAATACGTTTTCAGCTGAAATGCGGACTCTCATGCTTGGAGGAGGAGGGGCAGAATGATTTTCACCTGGGGAACAAGACCGGGCTGAGCGATTTGCAGCTGGTCAATGGAAGTCCTGCTGTCCAGTGGGGCAGAGGCTGCCCACTAGTGTAGTGGGTGAAAGCGGCAGGGATGCTCAAGTCCCTGACTTCTGTGTAGACGTACGCAGATTTGAAAGGAGATCTCGATCATTATACCCAAACGATCATCAGATGTGAGGCCTTTCATTTTAGTTGGTCGATCTCGCGGAGGACTTATCAAAAAAATAAATAAATTTTTTTTAATATATTAAAAAAAAAAAAAAAAAAAAAAAGTCCGGGAGGCGGAGTAGTCAGTATAATGGGTCAAAGGCAGAGTTCCCGGGGTCGAGCCTTGCCCCAGGGTGAGATGTTCGATTTCATGCTGGAAAAAGTTTGGGCCCAGAAGCATGACATGCATAAATTATTTGAAATGATTTGATTAAACATGCAGATTTCTCACAGAGGGATTATTATTATTATTTACTATTAATTTATTTTATTGCAGTACTGCTACTAAATAATAAAAATAAATTTAAGAATTAATGAAAAGAAAAGCGAAAATTGAATAAAATGAATAATAAAAAAAGAAACGGAAACGGAACTAAAAAGGCGTTGCACCGGGGAAGCGTTTACGTGGGGACCGACTAGGCACTTCCGTTGTGGATAAAATTGTTCGGAACTGCTAATAGTGACGTATAACTTTGAAAAATGGATAAGCGTCCAAGTGTCTACGAGACAAAGAGTTGTTTCCTTGTGGGGCTGAAACGTAAAACCGCGTTTGGACGAAACATTCGGGGGTCATAACCAGCGCACGCTTTCCACCTTTTAAACTAAGCGGGAACTTAACACGTTGAAAACATCTTTCGCCGTTGCCATAGACGTTTTGAAAAATATGAAGAAACACAGTTCTATGTAAGATAGTGAAAAACAGGCCTGCGTATGTTTGTCTGTCTGAATGTCATCTTCTGTAAGTAACTGAATGTATATCGTATGTAACTTGAATGTCATCTTCTAACTGTGTGTATGTATATCGTATGTAACGTTCGTCTGTGTGAATTTATTCGGTTAAAATGATAAATGTTCATGGTTTCAAGATGTTCATTTGTTTTGGGAGAACTGCAGCTCCGTAATTCAAATGACATTTTAAGCATGGACTATGTTAACTAAAACTAAAGAGAGATTTCAATAACAAGGGTTGTTTTTCCCACATTAAATATCCGGCCCGAATTAGACTGATACACGGAGAGATTAACATGGCTTAAACGAAAATATTTCAGCTTTGTTAGAAAATTGTAACTGGCAATGAGCTGTACATAAAAGCTTGTTGGGTTTACTCCACTATAGAATTAGGCAGTGACCCCATCATTTGTCTTAGCTCTAAAGTAATATAGAATTACTGAGATCTTATTGCTTGTCACAATAATGATTCATCACAAACCAGTCAATTTGAAAGAAGTTTAGAATACATGGTCTTTGATTTAAATATATGGGAAAAACTGTGCTTTGGCTTGGAGCAAACTGTATGGAACTAAATATGAATTGCTAATTGCTTTTCTAAGGGTTTTCTATTGATTTATTTTATTTCCTTTTACTTAGAATTTGAATCAGCAAAGGGGGCATTTTGAGAAGCGTCAAAATATCAGAAAGCCACATAAACTCGTCATCAGTTACAAAAACATCTGATGTTATCCAGACACGCTGAGCTAAGTCGAACCTCAGAGGGACAGTTTTAACGGTGCCAGGACAAAAGATATGATAAACAAATCTGACCATGATGTAAACATCTGAATGTTTATGGCAAGGCTGGGTCAGTGTGTTCTAGCTTGGGTGCACGAAAACTATGTCAGAGGGAAAAATAAAATGAAGCCAGCTTCTGGAGGGTTGAATTCTAATTCTAATCTCGGTTTTGTTTTGGGCAGTCTTCCCAATGTGCTTACGGGAAATTCTTATCATTTATAGAGAAACACTAGAAGCTCAGAAACCTAAAAGACAAAATCCTTGTTTTAAGGTTTAACTCTTGACCAATTGAGATTTGGAAGTTATATATGAATAAAAGTATTACTAACAGTAAATACACATGGTCAAAGGACCAAAAGAACTCAAAAGTTTTAATAAGTTAAAAATGTATGACATATTGGAAAAGACAATTTTTTTGTCTTTTTGTTTTTTTGTTTTAGAGATGTTTCAAAAGAAAGGTGAGGAATAGATACCTTCCCAGGATCAGCAAGAGAAAAACATCACGTTAAAGTGCCACTAAGGGGACCAGGGTTTTAACTGCATGCTATTAACACTCTTGTTTTTCTCTGAGTTATTGCTTTCAGATTAAAGGAGACGCCACCTTTCTGCCAACAGAAGACTCTGAGAAGACAGGTCTAGCAATGCGGTAAGGAGTCATAATCAGATTTGGCCACTAAATTATACTTAGTTTTAACCAAGTTATGTCAGGAGATCTTCCAGCTGGCAAAGGTGGTGTCTTAAAAATGTTTGTTGCTTTCTGCTATTAACAATTTCTGCTTCTTTTTCTTTGCAAAGAAACCTGGTCAATATGATAGGAATGTGCTAACATAGAGATTTAGTCTCATTTTAGACATTCTCAGATGCAAGTGAATACCAAAACGATGCCACAGTGACATGGGGGCTGATCCTTGGGACAAGGACTAAAGGTGATGTCATTGACTTCAGCCTGATCCAGTTTTGAGTTTTATTTTGACAGAGACAAAGTTTTATTTATTTTTTTCCTATCCTTTTGTTTCTTTTATTTTTGTCATTTTAGTGGGAACGCTGTAGTTAAAATGTTTGTGACTGCTTTGCTGTAATTTCTTTTCAACCTATGGAGCGTTTCTTTGGCAAAAATGCTGGCAGAATTCATTCTGTTCGCAGGCGTGAGGACTGGAGGATGGACTTAAAGGGAAGGAGAATATTGTGCTGCTGATCTCAGACATTGGACTGAAAATGGACGATAGCAACGACTATGAGGCATCGGACAACCTTCGACAACAGACACAGATGAGTTCTGCAGACACGACTTCATGCATTTCACTTCAGATTTTCCTGTACACAATTAAAAAAACAAAACACACATTAGAAACAAACACATCGGCGGATGCGCTTAGGAGAAAACTTTCAGATTAAAAGCAATCAAGATAATTATTAAACCCCTAGGACAGAGGTCACGGATTAGCGGACCACGGTCCGGATCCGGACCCAGCTGCTACCTAATCCGGACCCAACCTCATTTAAAACATTTATATATTACTGCATGACAAGATGCTCTCAACCAATCAAACCTGGCAGAGCCGGGACATTAGCCAATCAGAATGAGAGCAGGGCGGGTCTTTCCAAAGCGGACATTAACAGTGTGAGGTTTATCGGTGTTCATCATTTTAACCTTTGGGAGAACATTTTAAACTGGCCACAGATGGTATGAATGAAAGTAGCGGTGGTCAACAACTTCCCTCGGTAAGCGTCAATCTGCTCCGGCAGTTAATTAATGAATTATTTCCACCTGTGGCCATGTTGTCTGTCAGCGTTTATTCCCTCGCTGATAAACGCGGCGACCAACCAGGGATCTCCTCGTGATTCGCTGTTATGTTTTATTTAAACACAAAGAGTAACACGCTAGCTCAGGCTAATTTAGCATGACCCTTGAAGAACAAGAGTCGGACTGTGAAACAATGTGCCGCGTTTGACTGGGTTCGATTCGGAAAAAGTAAAAAAAAAAAAACCTGCGCTGTTCTGAAACAAAGAAGGCAGAGCTTCATCGGCTGTCGGTATGCAGCAGTGTTCACCTGATGAGCAGCTGCTCACCAGGACACTAAATAAAACGACAAGGATTTTGATGCTTACAGATTGTTAAGAAAACTACATCAACAAGATAAAACAAATAAACTGCAGCTACAACATGGACTGGAGAACGGGTTCTAACTGGGTGAGGCCAGAGAAAGGCGATTCTCAGAGAGTTTTTTTATGAAGTTAAAGTGGAGCGCGGACACAGGGTTCATCCTGGACAGGTCTCCAGTCACTGGGCTAAAATATAACCATTTTATTAAACTTCAAAAAAGTTAAATCATGCCTTTTTATAAACTGTAATTATTAATTGGTGGACAATTACGGGCAAAGCAGAGACTGAATTATTGTCATGTGCAATCTGTGTCAAATTAAAATGTATGACGTCATCATAGTGTTGGTGATGCGTCTGCATTTCCAAGGCTGTGTTTGCCTTGTATGATCATAATATTGGTTTATATTGAATGTGACAGGGAGCCAGTGGAGTTGATGTACAGGTGTGAAGTAGATGATGTAATGATGCAAGCTGCTTGAGGGTTTCTGGAGGACAGAGAGGAAAGGGAGCTGGGATTATAAAGTGGACTGTGGACCAGTTTGTCAACAGTGTGAAGGAAGAACTTGATGCTGCAGAGATGAAAGTAACCCAGATGATGATGTGGATGTGGAAAGTGATGGAGAGGCTGTCCAGGATGACGCAAAGGCTTTAAAGTTGAAAGGTGTCAGAGATACAGAAATTTTCAATGGATATTTTAAAAGTATCAGATTTAGTTGACTTTGCACACTAAGCAAGTGAGCCAACTAATGCGGCATGATGTCCACGGCCCGGGAATATATGGGCTTGCGAGAAAATGTTTTCAGTCAAACATTATTTTTGCTTCAACCCCTGTGCTAACTTCACTTGTTAATATGGCAAAGCCTTCCGGAGCGTTCCCAAACATATCCGCTTGCTCATACATACAGAGAAAATAGCTGATTTAAAGGCGCAGAACGAATGAGCACCTTGATATGTGCTTGAGGTTGGCTTTGTTGCCAATCAAACCCAGGTTTAAAATCCTTGCAGGGCAGCCTAAAGCTCACTTCTATCATTAAGCCATAAAAATGAAATTAAAAAAAGTTCAGTTGTTTTTTAAAAGATGTGAAAGTCAAGAAATTGTCTATATACCAAACTGTGAAAGATTGTGGTTCTCTATTTCAAAAAGCACTTTGGATTTTAAAATAGAAAAAACTTTCTATTTTTATGTTATTTTTTTGTTTAAAAAGTCAATATATAAGGTGGATGCATAAACATTTCATTTCAGTGTTAAATACTGTTTAAAGTAACGGATTGTAATAAAAAATGTGTCCGGACCTTTACTGGTTGTTGATTTTCTTTATCCGGACCCCGCTGATTTTTAATTAGTGACCCCTGCCCTAGGATGTTAATTGTTTTAAGTCAGAGCTGTTATTAGCGAGCGATAACAGGGTCAAACGCATTCGGACAAAAGGTTCTGGTCTGGACACAAAGATGATAGAAGCTCGCAAAGACAAGAAGGATTTTCTTTTACTTTTCTAACAAAGTTTTATTTAAACCATCTAAAACATATATAGGTATGTTTTGGAATTTTATTAACCCCACAAGGGGTTTGACTAAGATTCAAAGAGGCGCTTTTAAGATACAACAAGCTTCGTAAAATACATCATGCACGAGAAGAAATAGGGCACACCGCTAAAAGAAATTCATTTTGCACCAAAATATTAAGTTACGTGATGAAAGCATAGAGCAGCTTAAGAAATCATGCTAAATCTAGAAAGGTTCGACAACTTATGCATATTGGTGATTAAAGCAACGAGTGGGATACATAGAGGGACTGTTTAAACTTAAAAGGAAAGTGGATAAGAACAATGTATGCAATTCAGACGATATGGGAAAAGTACATTTACATCAATAAGGGATAATTATGATCATGAAAAACTAGTGGGCGAAAAAGCTGAAGTAGGCATTACAGCAGCAGTTAATAGCATAAACGAATCAATGAACGAGTGAGCAAGCTAATTTTTTCAATATAAGCAGAATAAACTCTGAACCTTTTAAGATAACTGTTGAAACGAAGGAGAAATTGCGAACACTGCATTTACTGGGTATCTTAAAGTAAGCAGAGGCGCAAATAAGAACCAAATAATTAGGATGCCTGTAAAATCTGCCACTCCGGCAGACATCAATAAAATACCACAAAGGTTAAGGATTTCGATGGATAAAACTGCAAGGTTAGAATAATGCCTTATTCTACTAAATAACATGGGTAAATTAGGGGTTAAAGCACCAGTGAAAATAGTTTGGAATTGTACGCAGTTACCTAAACGGTTTGAGGAGACTTAACATCTCTCTGTTCGAACACAAAATATCACAATAGTTGTCTTTTAACTAGATGTTAAAACATCCAGAAGAGAAAAAACCCACATAAACAGAGTTTAGCCAACTATTAACCTAGAGGTCTTTTAGACCAGGATAATCTAACGATTATCCTCTTGCGTACATACAGAAAAGAAATGAGGTCAATTAGATTAGTTGGACGTTTGGTATCTGGTCAGGACAGCAGAAGCGACTCCTGGTCATAAGATGATGATAAGAGTATAACAGCTTGACAATGATATCAAATGCATGAAGGTCGGCTCTGAGGAACATCAGAGCTGCACTGGCACCCAACAGTGAAACTCCTGCTGTGCTAAAAACATCTTGAACAGGACTATGCATGACTGCTTTGCTTCACAGGTGATGGAATTCAACTACAAGGTTTCAGGAACATGACATGGAGAGGTTGGCGTTCAGGAAACGCACCTAGAACACACTCTTGGACTCTTAACGACAGAACATTTGAAAATGGGGATTCAACAATATGCAACTTGGGGTTAATGGGCTCGAAAGCGGGACACTTAAGAGGAGATAAACTGAAAGCCTGGGCTTACGACGAGGGACATTTCACAGACAGGGGGTGTGAGACACCCAGGAATAGCTGCTGTGGTTTAAAAATGTCAAAGATTTGTCGCAGGTGGTGGAGTGTTTCGATGGCCCAGGCGCTTGGAACCAGGACCAAGGAGACGACGTTGTGTTCCCACAGGGATTACCTGTAACCTAACACTGACTGTGAACGTTTTTGTTTTTGGGTTTGCTGGGGTTGCCAAAAGGAGCATCGGAGATGACTTTCTCTATCCTGACCAGGTTCACGCTTAAAACACAAAGAACAGAATTATACAGGCCTAAACAAATCCGGACACAGAGACGTGTTCAAACAAAGAATTCCTTTGATCCACAGATTAAAGTGCAGATAATAAGGCTAAACAAAGAATTAGAAGAAGGGCAAAACTTAATGCTGATCATTTACCAACGGGTGGTCAATATTTAAGAGGTTTCAAAGGAGCTGCACAATTTCTTCAATAATCACAACAGACCGTGATTGATGAAACAATAAAGCAAATTCTAGAAGGGGAATTTTTAATCTGCTGGGATAAGACAGTGCAAACATAAAATAAGGATTTATAGATCACTGGGTGATTATAATTTAACAAAACACAGATCCTAAATTTGGAAAAACTGTAGAAAAAGCAACGGTAATAATAATGGATAAATGAAAATGTAAGAAAATCACTCAGAGTAATGTCTGCTTAAAGGTTTCAAGGGTAAACTAAACACATGAGAACCGAGAACAAGATATTTATTAAAAGGTTGCATTAGATGGGGTTAAAATTATGCTTGGGTGTATTAACAATTAAACTAATGTTTGATGACTGAAACAGGTTTAAAGTCTCATAAAAACAATTCTATCTAGAGTAGTATGGAGCAGTTACATGATCAGGGGGCGATGTTTTTAAAAGAAAAACAATGAATTACCGTTTTGCACAGCAGACTACAGTTTAAAGGTTTGTTTCAAACAAGATTCAAACTGGGGGACATAAGGTGAGATCCTTACAATGAGAGACGTTCCACACAGGGGGTGTGGAGACCCCTGGGGCATGGCACCCAGGACGAGCTGCTGTGCTCTGGAGCTGTTGTGGACTTGACACAGCTGGTGGAACCAGATAGACGACGAGGTGGTCCCACAGGTTACCTGACACCTAACACTGACTGTAAAGGGTTCTGGGTTTTCAGGGTTGCTGAAAACAGAAAGCTTCAGAGAACCTTAACCTTTCCTGACCAGGCACTCAGAACACATAGATCAGATTACAGAGGCCTAGACAAATAGGAACGCAGAGACACGTCCATCCAAGAATTTCTTAATCAAAGTCCTTAATCCTCAGTTTAAGAAGATAAATAAATAAATAATCACAATGTACACAATGTAAGGTTTACTTTATTTTAGGATTAATTTGGGAACTAATTCTGATTTGCTTAAGTAGCTTTGGTTGTTCTACAATGTTAGAGCGTTTTCAAAAGCTCTCCTGCTCGCTGCTTTGTTTTGTAGAACCTTGGCATCCTTGAACAGTAACAGCATGGTATAAATATTTTGTCTTCTCTGTGCAGAACAGCACCTCACTTTCTTTCTTTAAAAAAGAGAGCGAGAGAAAGAGGGAAAAGGCTTTCACATGGAAAGGCTTTCTTTTTCTCAGTTGGGTTTCCAAAATAAAATGGGAAGTGACATGAAACAAATATGTTGATGAAATTATGTTGCAGAGAACTTCAACTGTCTGCAGTTAAGACACACATTGAAAGCATTCTGTTAAGAATTATTATGAATTTACTGCAGATACATTTGAACTTAAAGATTACTCTTTTAACTAATAATTAAATTGCAGAGCTCTGGGAGCTAAATAATTGTGCACGGAAATATCTTGAATGTGAAAGTGCTTGGAGGATGTTTTAATAAATAACACATGAATGGGTGTTTTGATAAGAACACTAATTACACCTTGTTTCTGTTCCCCAGTGGAAACAAGGACTCGTGTCTGCAGACCATCTTCACAAAGTGTTTTATTAGGCAGAAATGCAAAATAAAATGCTCATGGCCCAATCCAGAACTGAACATTAATTACCATCCAGCTCAATCGTCCAGCCTGCGAGGAGGAACCAAGAAGAGGACTGGGGATGAAGAAGCCAGAGAACTCTGATTCCTCATTCTTCAACGGGAGGAGTTGCCTGAAGAGACCCTAAGTGCGATTAGATTAATTTCTGCCTTGAGCCCTGAATGCCCTGAAGGCTTTCTTAACTTTGCGTTCTTGACGTTTCGGACTCTTTTCACATGGTGTTACTGTTTGTTTAACTGCTCTGTTCCACGGACTCACATGTTTGACTGTTGGTGTGATGACATCTACACTTTAATGTTACATCATGTTGATCAATATGGGTTTATGAAAAATGGAAACTGTTTGCTTCAGACACACAAGGATCTATGGTTTATGCACCCTTTTGATTTGATATAGGAAGAACCAGGATCGGATTGGCTCTAAAGATCTTTTAATATTAGCTGGTAATGTTAACACTTAGATTCAATACAGGGTTTTCAGGCTCAGATTGGCCAAGAGCAGATCTCCCTGGGAGGGGGGCCTTGCAGTTTTTACTACCCCCTGGGGGGGGTAGCTTTTTCTGTCGTTCCCCTGCCCGCACTGAACCTCTCCTGCCTTTGCTCCTGGTGTTGTAAGTTTGGAGTGGTGGATTTTTGTCCATCGGAGGGGTGAGTGGAGAAAGGAGTAGGAGGGTATTCAGGGTGGGGAAGAGTAGACGGATTCGACCTTGGTTACTGAACAGGTTTTAGCTTATCTAGTCTAATGTAATTTCAAAATAATGTGTGCATAGGTACCTAAAACAGGCCTTACCTAATTAGATGAATCCTAAATTGTAGATAAAAGCTAAACCTTTGATCTTGTGTGTTAAAGCTCTATGAAGAATTCATGTTGATCCGTACTAAAAGTTCCAGCACTGCCCGGTTCCAACACGGGAACCTTTTGGGTCCCACTTTACGAGTTTACAGAAATGGTTCCTCTGTGTTTTGTTCACATTTTCATATGATGGGTCATCTTGTTTTGTCTTGACGCTGGCGACGCCATCATCAAAAAAAAAAAAAAAAGAGAGGAATGTTATAAGAATTATTATTCTGAAGTCACTATGGCCTCACACCACTCAGACAGAGGAGGCCTGGAGACCTGATGTCTGTGTATAAGTTCCACTGTTTGCCGAGTGCAAGGCTGAATGCTGCGTAGAATGATTATTGTCTATGATAGACTGTCTTTGTTATGTCTCAAACCAAGGCCACGGTGCAGTGTTAGGGGAAGCCCGAAAAGCGAGACAGGCAGAGACAGGGCAGACGCAGACTGCAGCGGGACCGTGGGGTGCGATTTACTCTCCATCTATGTGATCTCTGCTCTGTTTCTCAATAAAAGTGCTGGAACGTCATCACCGCCGTCTCCTCATTTAGTAAAGATGGGAACTCAGTTATCTTTGCTTAGGATTCCTATAACAAGGTGTCACTACAATTTTTACCCATAAGTAGTTGTGCAGCCGGTGCCTTTACTGACAGTCAGGAACAGCTGTACTGTAAGTGCTCCATTGTAAGTTTTAGTTAACAACACCAGGCAGAATTTACAGAACCATTCTGCCGTAGAGATGTGAACAGATTGTTTACATATTATATCAAATGCAAGAGGTTTACTCTGTCCTACGGCTAAAAATATTTATGTTAAATGTCAGTAGTTTAGGATTATCTCACCTTGGGGTCTGGGTGCCTGCTTATAATGAGACTTACAGGTCCGGGACCACATTCACTGAGAATGGCGTAAGCTTCACTGAGTGAAGCATTACGAAGACTGACAGAGTCCACCTCCAGAATCTGATCTCCACGACTGCACACAGAGAACATGTGTCAGGACAGCACTTCCAAAATCACTATAGGCTGTCCCTTATAAACAAATCCAAACAGCTTACCTGAGCCTCCCA
Organism: Fundulus diaphanus; assembly: GCA_037039145.1. Classification (NCBI taxonomy): domain Eukaryota; kingdom Metazoa; phylum Chordata; class Actinopteri; order Cyprinodontiformes; family Fundulidae; genus Fundulus; species Fundulus diaphanus. The sequence continues at coordinate 55,720,368 of CM073127.1, forward strand.
TCAATTTTGGCAATGGATCCGAGAGCCAAGCTGTGGATGTAGATACCTGGAGCAGAGTTCTCCAGTGTCAGACAACAAACTCCAATCCCCAGACCCACTCCAGGCTCTAAATTAATGAACATCATATCACAAGTGTTCAAACTAGTGACTTCTTGTAGTAACAAAGTTATGTTAATACATTTCTTTTAAAATATAAAAAGTGGAACAAGCAAGTATTGTAATCTATTAGAGGTATTCCTTCAGTAGGGGAGTATTAAATGATCTTGTATGGTAAATTAAGAGAACAATATCACAACATAGTTATACTTTCAGCTTAATCCCCTTTCGGATCATTACTTTGTTTAGTCATCAAATGGGTGAGTGGGTTGGTGCTGATAATCAGCCTCAGGAGGTAGTAACAAACAGGTGACCACTATGAAGTGTGAGGAGTTACAAGAGAGTGCAGAACAAGTGTATCGCAGAGATATGATACAGCACCCAAACAGCAGATGCTTAAGAAGGCTACAGTGGTAACTGAAGAGAGGCACTACATGCTCTTCCAGAGTCTGTCTAAGAAATGCACTGAGAAGCAACAATAACACGTTATGGGTAGTGTATAGTAACTGTGGTTGTATTTAAAGCAATGCATTTAAACAGCCTGCATGAGGACAAACAGCTCAGACCACCCCCCCCCCTCTTGAGAAATTTCTCAGACACTTTCTCATGCATTGCTTGAGTGAAAACTACAAGTTGTAAGCCAACCCACTTTGGTTCTGTTATTCTAGCGTCATGTTCTGAATGCACACAAGATCAGTGTGGATTTATTTGGATGATATGAAAGAATAAAATAATCCATAATCTTCATTGTGGGTTAGTTGTAGAATGTTGATCTGAAAGGGGTATCCACAGAGCTTACATTATTGACTATTTATCTTTCCAGTAAAAAGCAAAGGTTTTGCCTTAGATTAGTTGTGACCTGGATGATGTTTAAATATGTGTACATCTCCATAAACAGACGGTTGTATGTATAGGTGTTTTCCTTGTCTACATCTCAGTGTTCTTTGGCAAAATACTGAACGCTTCATTGACAACAATGTGTTCATCCTTGAATCTACAATACAGAAAATGGTTTCAGACTGACTGAGTGAATATGTGTCTGAATGGGTAAATACACTTTGAGTAGTTGATAGAAAGCCTCCAAAACTATAGTCTACCAAAACCCATCATAAAAGGTTTATAATTAGATCTGTTATGACATATTTATGATGGGTTATTTCTTGGTTAATGTCAAGTTGTCATAACAAAGACATTTTAAACCATGTCAACTTTGGATTAAAATGTCACAATTTACTCAATGACACTTAATGACAACAGTCATAAAGATTCATAAAGACTCCTTCATGTTCATGACAGGTGTTACGTCAAATTTATGACAGTGTATTGTCAGTCTTATGCACACACCTTCGAATAAAGTGTTATCTTTTATCAGTGGTGTTACGCTTTAGAAGAAAAACTGTTGAGAAGTCTTTGGATGGCTTTAACTGTTACCAAGAACAAATTTGTTTATGTATTGCTTTAAAATATCTGTAGAGTTCTAAGTTTTGTTGGGTGCAGTGTTAAAGTTTTTAGGGTAATGATTTGAACAGATTTGTATTGATATGAATAAAATGTGAATAAAGCAACGATCCTCTTGATTAGTCCTTATATGTACTCTGCTGTTGTCATTCTTAAAATGTCCTGGGTTACTGTGGCAGTCTTCCCCTCCTTACTTGACTGGCACACCTTTTTATAACAAAAATAAACAAAGGTGGTGTTTTGGCTTCTCTTGTTGATTTCCTTCCCCCCCTCACATGAATGCATAAATTAAGCTGTGACTAACATATTTGTAATTATTATTTTTAAATGACAATGTTGATTCATGAAGCGATGGATAAAAATAATCATGTTAAGTATTAGTTCAAAAATGTCTCCTGTTTGTATGAGTTTGCTTGCTTGATTTTATTCAATTATTGTTGTTCATTATTTTTTATCTCTTTAAATAAAAGGAACGCAAATAATCATTCACGCTCTTATTCATACAACTGTGACTGTCCCTTTTTCACTTCTACTATACAACAATAACCACAACAAACAGCAAAAAAGGTTTAGTTTCATGTTTCATGTGCAAGTTTACACAAGGTAAAATCAATATCATAATATGCAAACAAGTAACTGAGTTTTCCACTATCAGAGCTAACCTTTATTAAGAGTAACTTCCATGATGATGCAATCTTTTGGACCTATGCCAGGAGTCTTGTGGCCATCAGTCTCATCCACAACTAGCGGGACAGGTGTGCCTCCACTGGAGTAAGAATTAGGTGAGCTGGAGCGACTGGGAATGGTTGGGGTTGCACATGGCGTTAGACTGGGACTACGCAGACGAGTGCGAATTGTGAGGGTCACAACCCCTCTTTTCAGCTGCTGTTGGAAAAATAGAAAATAAGTTGTCCATTAAACATGTGAAGAAGCCAACAGTTTGAAAATTTTATACAGTACTTCCAAAGTCCTTCTTACAAACCTTTAGTGTGTTGTCCAAAAAACACAGGATCAAGTTAATTTAGAAGAACAAACCTAAACACGCACTTTCAGAGTATCGTGGGTAAGGGTAAAGCCACTTTGAAACAGCCATTATGAAAAGAATCAACAGTTTTAACATTTGTTCAGAAAATTTAAAACCCACGAACAGTGCCAGAGCTCCACCCACTCCACCCACGTGCACCACACACTGCATAGGGCACCAAGGGCCCTGGGGTGCACCAAACGATAAAGCATTTTTGTTAATGCGCAATCAACACGTGTTCCTATACTCTTTGGACCGCATCTGCGTTGTAGTTTGAACTTTGTTTAATTTTCTGTGTCAGCTGTTTCTCCCGTTTCAGGGAGACAGCTCCACTCTCTCCTCTCCTGCCAGGCGTGCTCAGAGGAGCTGTGGGAGCACATCAGTAGCGGCTGAGACGGAGAGAAGCTGAAAGAACCTTTGGAACTTTTCATTGTTGTAGACAAAAACATGCAGCAATGCACCATTTCATATATAGTTATTGACTACTGAAGTAATACTAAACTTTGAGCAAATGAAAAACAGCTCACTCCCGTCTCTCCTGCTGGGCGCACTCAAAGCAGCTGTGGGCGGCTGCGCCCCTCAGTAGCGGCTGACAGGGAGAGAAATAGAAAGAACCTTTGGAGTTTTCTTCTGTTGTAAATGGTCAATGGCTTGTACTTGTATAGTGCTTTATCAAGTTCAACAACCCCAAAGCGCTTTACACTACAGTCAGTCATTCACCAATTCACACCCTGACCATGGTGAGCTATGTTAGAAGCCACAGCTCCCCTGGGGCAGACTGACAGAAGTGAGGCTGCCATACATGGGCGCCACTCGGCCATCTAACCACCGGCAGCAGGTAGGTGAAGTGTCTTGGCCAAGGACACACCGACTGAGACGGTCAGAGTGGGGGATCAAACCAGCAATCCCGTTATAGGACAACGCCCTAACTCCTGCGCCACCATTTCCCCAAGCTGTATATAAAAACGTAGCAAAGCACCATTTCACATGCAGGCTGTTCACTGCTGAAGCAACAGGAAACTGAAAAATGAAAAACATGTAAAATGATAAGTGCAAAAGGAACAAAGACATGAGGAATTATCCCATGTTCAGCCTGTTACATCTGGCCTAATTCAAAATGGTTTACTCTGAGTAGCAGAGTTAAAAGTATGTTAATCTAAATTAATATGGAGAAATTCTGCAGACTTTGAGAATTTTTGGTTTTGATAAACTCCTCTGAATGAATTTTCCTCAGGAAAACAAAACGTGTTATGATCATATGGGTCAGTTTTCTCTGTAAAGTCAGAACTTTTTCATGTTTTTGGAGGTTTTTGTTTGCATCAAACAAAACTGCTCAAACATAAATCTTATTCTAACAGCAATTTATAGGATGCGTCTTAGTTCTGCATTACACTCCCCATTGCAGCATTTAATTCATTGTATTTTGTTTTCTTGTTTTAATCCCTACTAAAATCAGCTGTCTTTATTAATTTTCCCAATAAATAGATAGAGAGAATAAAATTAAAGACAATTAACTTATAACAGTATCTACCATAACTGTGTTGTTTATGCAAAATTTGTTTAATGTCTTACCAAGATTTTTAATTCTCCTCTCACTTGTTGCAAGTTTTCAAAACATTAAAATTGAGAAATACTGTATGATTTTACTGTTTCTGGGTGTACATGTGTGGGGCACCGCAAAGCATTTGCGCTTAAGGGAACCCAAATGTCTAGCGCCGCCCCTGGCTGTGTACACATGGAGCTCACCTTGAAGGTCTGGATGGCTTGTTGGTGTGTCAGTCCTTGGAGAGACTCTCCGTTTACATCCAAAACCTCATCTCCTGCACAAGGGGAAGTGTAATAAGAACAAGATGGAAAAGTATACAAAATCATGCTTTTACACAGATCATCCCACTACATAATGATCATATGTTTACTAATGGTTTATAAACAAAGCCATCTGTCAACCAAATCATCTAGTAAGCCTACTTCAAGCTGATTTAACTGAGCAGGGACATTTTGAGTTTTCAGTTCCAGAATAGCTTATATCTTTAAGTTTAATCAGCTCTGAGTATCTTAATCCTCCTCAAGCAGGAGGTCCCCCTGCAGGCCTATGAAGAATACACACAGATATTTTCTGTAGCAGGCAGGAAAACGTGTCAGTTGTGCTAGGCTATAACACTCAAATGATTTGACATTTCTAGTCACTTAGAATGTAAGTGTGGAATTGAAAACAAATAGGCAAACGTTCAAGCAGACTTTGACCCAGCTAAAGATGAAGTAAAGATGTAAGTCAATAATAGATGAATTTTTTTTTCTTATTTTACATCAGCATTATTATACTGATGAGGGGATATAGACAATGGAGGGAATATTTTAAAGTAATTAACAAAAACAATAATATAATAATAATGGGCTGCACAGTGACACAGTGGGTAGTGCGGTTGCCTTGCAAGACGGCCATGGGTTCGAGTCCCTGGGTCTTTCTGCATGGAGTTTCTATGTTCTCCCTGTGAATGCGTGGGTTCACTCTGGGTACTCCGGCTTCCTCCCACAGTCCAAAAACATGACTGTTGGGTTAATTGGCCTCTCTAAATTCTCCTTAGGTGTGAGTGTGTGCGTGAAAGGTTGTTTGTCCTGTTTGTCTCTGTTTTGCCCTGCAATGGACTGGCGACCTGTCCAGGGTGTACCCTTCCTCTCACCCATTGACAGCTGGAGATAGACACCAGCACCCCTCGCGACCCCACAGGGGATAAGCGTGTTGGAAAACGAATGGATGGATAATAATAATAATTAATTAATTAATTAACTAATAGAAAAAAAGAGGGGGGCAAAGGGTTTACTCCTCCTCCTGGTTAATGCCAATAAGGGGTGTTTGAAGCATTCTAAAGTAGTTAAGAAAAGGTGTCCAAGTCACATAAAATTTGTCTGTGGTTCCTTTTAATGTGTATCTAATCTTTTCTGGTTTCAGAAAATACTTACTTTTCGTTTATCAAGCTGGTAAAACTGGGCAGAGAATGTTTCTTCCAGCGGAGTAAGATAACTCTTCTTGCTATGAGAGAAGTAAAAGCTGGTCCCACTCTGGTCTGGTCCAAAGAACAGTAAGTTGTTGGAGTAACTCCAAAAATAGCACATAGAGGGTTGGAAGGAAGAGTCTTCCAGAAGATTTGGAGTAAGCACCAAAAATTAGAGACCTAAAGGTAGACAGACTAGGGCAAGACCAAAACATGTGGATGTGGTCTGCCGGGTGGCCTATAAATAATGGGCAGGATAATGCATCAACTCGGAGGACATCAACTTGGTGGACAACAGCATCAAGTTTACCAGAGAGGATGCCAACGACAACAAGCTACCTTTTCTGGACTGTTTGGTGAGCATGGAAGGAGATGGAAACCTCAACATTGAAGTGTATAGGAAACCCACTCACAAAGACCAATATCTTGTTTTTGACTCACACCACCCACTGGAGCACAAACTTTCTGTCATCAGAACCTTACAACACCGGGCCGAGCATGTCCCTACTATAACAGAAGGGAAGCACAAAGAACAGAAACACATCAAAGATGCCCTCCTAACCTGTGGGTTTGTCAAGAAAATCCAAAAGACACACTGCAGAACATAATGGTGAGAAGAATAAACGCAAAAACATTGTCATCCCATATGTTGCTGGAGTCTCTAAAAAACTCAAGAGGATTTTCTCCAAACACAAAATCCCAGTACATTTCAAACCAAACAGGACCCTCAGACAGAGGCTGGTGCATCCCAAGGACAATACCCCCAAACCTAAGATGAGTGGAGTGATGTATGCAGTTCAGTGCAGTGAGGAATGTTCTGATCTTTATATTGGAGAAACCAAACAACCTCTCCACAGACAATTGGCTCAACACAGGAGAGCTACCTCCTCAGGACAAGACTCTGCTGTCCACCTACACCTTAAGGATAAGGGACACTCTTTTGAGGACCAAAATGTTCACATTTTGGACAAAGAAGACAGATGGCTCGAAAGGGGGGTAAAGGAAGCCATTTACGTTAAGAGAGAAAAGCCAACTTTAAACAGAGGAGGAGGACTCAGGTTTCAACTTTCAAAAGCTTACAACACAGCAATAGTTTTGATTCCTTCCAATTTTCACCTCATAACTCACCTTCATGCAGGTGATCACAACATCTCCCCTGTAAGCCAGGCCACCAATGACCCTAACGACTCCCCATTGCTAAGGGGTGGACCAGTTTCGGTTTAATTTGAATGTTATCTAAGCCAGAACTACCCCTTTTGGGGCAATACTATAAAGCTTGGAACTCCACACTATTCCAGACATTTGAACTGAGAAAGCTTGCTGGATGGGAAGCAAAATGTCTTCAAACCTCAGAAAAAAGTCCAGTTGTTTGGTTTTTAACTTTTTTTGGAATGACTGGATGACTGGATGACTGAGAATGTTCACCAGCATCATGGGCAGGAGGGATCTACATCCGGATATATGTCCGCCAGTCTTGCTTTAGTGAGGTGAGCTGACTGTGGAGGTTTGCAAATTTGGTGAGCTAACAGTTTGCAAGTTTGCTAGTTTTATCACCATATTCATAGTTATTGTGATAAGCTTTCAGAACTTATCTGCCTCACCTCCGTGAGGCATACACCCTGTCTACTTTTAAGACTAATCTTAAAACTTTCCTTTTTGACAAAGCTTATGACTAGAGTGGCTTATGTTGCCCTGACCTACCTATGGGAATGTGCTTCTATGGGCTTAGGCCAGACATGGGCAAACTACGGCCTTAACATTGAAAAACTCTTATCAATGTTAAGGCTTCTGCCTCCCGTATGCGTTTTCAGCGCTTGACTATCATTAAGGAGGAGCCACCCATTTAATTCTATTATTAAATTACATTTCATATTATTATCGTCGGTAAACCTCGTTCGTTTCACCATATCCCTGTAATACCACGTTTCCCCACTACATGGCGCTCATTGACCTTTTTGGCCTGTGGGATATAGACCAGTTCATTGTTATTGTTTTGATACGGGTTTTTCGCGCATGCGCGTCGGACTGGTAGGCATAAAGGCGAACACAATGGCGGATGCAAACAGAGAAACTGACCAGTTCTCCACGTATTTTTCTTCTTTAGATAACGTATCACAAGATCATTTTAAGAGTAAGTTGATGGTTGATGGTATCAGATTGCCAGATCCACACAGCAAAAGCCTCAAGGGACGGAGCGAGTCTGTGAAATGCTGGCCAAGTGTTCCGTACCGCGACATATACAGATGCCTTATAAACACGCAGGCCAGTACACACGAGAGAGCACGAAAGCCCCTGAAACCACTGGACGGCTACAATTATTTTATATCGGGACATACGCACCAGCAACTCCCGCGACCCCATGAGGGATTAAGCGGGTCAGAAAATGGATGGATGGATGTTCAGACATGTTTGTGTAACATACAAAAGCGGAGTCGGACACAGACAGCGCCTCAGCAGAGAGGAAGACCCGCCCGGTAGGTTAAGAAAAACATTGTTCACTACGGATTATTTTGGTGTTTTTTTCTTATTAAAATGGGTGGGGGTGTCGGCGACGTTGCAGCGTAAACACAGACGTACTAGCGCATGTGAACAGGGGCGTAATGCAGCCGCTGTCTGGTGCACATTATTGTACACTGATTGCACGAAGAAAACAAAAATGATGCGGCGTGCTGCTGCTGCTGCGCATCGACTCTTCTCCCGGCCCTGTCTAGCCATCGCCACATCCCCTCCGCCACTATTTAAGTAGAACAATGACTAGTGCAGAATTAAGTTGTATTTACCGGAGATGAAGTGTAGACTGCAAATTCTGTCGTGGTATGATGGCTCCCACAGTCCATTGAGATTGCCTGCCTGCGCTCTTTTCATTATAATTATCCATTTCTTTCTTCTTTCTTCGTCCTTCGGTAAACGACAGAAACATACATCCGACAATTTGGAATGCCTCTCTGTGCAACCGGGAGCACAACAAGTCGTAGGCATTGTTTAGATTCCAAAAATAAACTTACTAAAAGTACGCTCTAGATCACCCGTTTTGTCATGTAGTAGACGAGAACCGCACTGTTTTTGCCTACCCGCGTGACGTCACGCGTGAACTGGTCTATTACTCCCTTCTTCTCTTTAGCTTTGTGCTGTGAGCCCCTCTGTAAAAATGAGCTTATCAAAGCACAGAAAAGTGGACAGTGAGTGCCGAGTGTTTAATGCAGAGTGGACAACGAAATATTTTTTTACCGAAGTCCGATCAAAGGCTGTGTGTCTGATATGCCAAGAAACTGTCGTGGTTTACAAAGAGTACAATATCAGTAAAATGAGCCTTGCTGCCTACTCATGATATGTTACATGTTTGTAGGCCAAATTCTCTCACGTAATGGCTTTTACATGTAATTTATATTATTTCACACAAACACTCCATCCATCTGTTCCCGGTCCGGCCCCCCTGTCAAATCTTAGAACCCAATGTGGCCCTCCTGGCAAAAAGTTTGCCCACCCCTGGCTTAGGCTACTGGAGGACATCAGGATCTATTTTTCTCACTGTATCGAGTTCTACTGTTCTTCAATTATGCATTGCTTGTCATCATTTCTGCTTATAACTTTTTGTTCTCTCTCTTTTTTTCTTCATAGTAGGTACATCTGGTCTGGCGTTCTGTTATCTGAGACATCATCCAGAGAAGACAGCTCACCCGCTATTATCATCTAATATAGAACAGATTACTGGATCAATGTGTGCTTCTGTGCTTTTTGTCTGTCTTGTGTCTCTGCTCTGTCTTCTGTAACCCCCAGTCGGTCGAGGCAGATGACCGTTCATACTGAGCCCGGTTCTGCTAGAGGTTTTTCCTTCCCGCTAACGGGTGTTTTTTCTTTCCACTGTCGCTTCATGCTTATTCAGTATGAGGGATTGCTGCAAAGCCATGGACAATGCAGACGACTCTCCCTGTAGCTCTACACTTCTCCAGGAGTGAGTGCTGCTTGTCGGGACTTTGAAGCAATCAACTGGTTCCCTTATATAGGAAATTTTTGACCAATCTGTATAATATGATTGATTTTGACTTTGTAAAGTGCCTCGAGATGACATGTTTCATGAATTGCCGCTATATAAATAAAATTGAATTGAATTGAATTGAACTAATTCTGTGGCCCTGTCTGTAGACAATAAGTCATAATCCGTTTGCAGCTCCAATTTTTCTTTGAAAATAGAAGGGGACGGGGAGACTGAATATTGACGATCTATTTCCTCAATTGAACATTATAGATTATTTACTTTGGCATTGCTGACTTTATTCATTCTGGAGGAGTAAGCAACTATCTGTCCGCGTAGATAAGCTTTAAGGGTTTCCCATAGTATTGCATGACTGATTTCTGAAGAATGGTTTGTAACCAGAAAAAAAATCTATTTCTGTATTGAACATATAAACATACATATACACATTCACATATGCCTACACAGATCTATATCCAGATATTTATTACCTACATACTACAGGCCACATGATCACAACCCTTGTACAAGTATCGGCATATACTTGGCACCCATCACTTCAACTAACTTCTGAAGTGTCCTGCCACCTTCAGAAGTTTTCTGATGACTCAGCAATAGTTGGCTGCATTGAAAAGGGTGATGAGAGTGAATATAGGACTGTGGTGGGCAACTTTGTCACTTGGAGTGAGCTGAACCATCTGCCGCTCAACGTGACAAAGACTAAGGAGCCAATTGTGGATCTGAGGAGGACAAAAACCCCTGTGACCCCTGTTTCCATCCAGGGGGTCCCTGTAGACACTGTGGAGGAGTATAAGTACCTGGGAGTGTACTTTAACAATAAGCTGGACTGGACTAGAAACACTGAGGCGGTCTACAAAAAGGGCCAAAGCCGACTCTTTTTCCTGAGGAGGCTGAGGTCTTTTAACATCTGTCGGACAATGCTGAGGATGTTTTATGTGTCTGTTGTTGCCAGTACGATCTTCTTTGCAGTCACATGCTGGGGCAGTGGGCTGAGGGTCGCGGACAACAGCAGACTGAACAAACTGATCAGGAGGGCCGGTGATGTTGTGGGGGAGGAGCTGGACACTCTGACGGCCGTGGCAGAGAGAAGGATGCTGTCCAGGCTCCAGTCCATCTTAGACAATGTCTCACACCCTCTCCATGACACACTGGCCCAGCAGTGGAGCTCCTTCAGCAGAAGACTCCTCTTACCCAGATGCACCACAGAGCGCCACAGGAAATCATTCCTGCCTGTGGTCATAAATCTTTACAACGCCTCCCTCAGTGATTCAGACACCCCTCCTCTGTAATTGACATTTATTCATTCTTTGCACTGTTCTTAACGTCACTATCACTTTATTTTGGATCTATAGTTATATATATATATATATATATATATATATATATATATATATATATATATATATATAAAAAAAAAAATATATATATATATATATATATATATATATATAAAAATATATATATATATATATACGTATATATAGAGAGTTATATATGTTTATATTTATATTATTTTTGTGTGGAATGTTGTATATATATATAAAAATTTTTGTATATCTGAATATCTGGAGCGTGTAACAAAAGTAATTTCCCTCTGGGATTATTAAAGTATGTCTGATTCTGATTCTGATGTGTGTTTGTGTTATCACCACTCCAAGGTCTAATCCAATATGGGAGAACTGAGCTACTAGAACTGGGGTTAAACCCCAGAGTTTATGGATCCTACCAATAGTCGAAACGGGACTTTATTCCGTCTGAACTGCAGCAGACAACAGGATGTGATCCCCTGCTTCTCAGACCTCAGACATAGACAAAGGCGGACCCACAGAAAGACTAGACATGAGTACACACCAGGCTAAAGGCTAACCCACACAGACCAGCTCTGTCCAGTGTTCTACTGGCCAACGTTAGATTTATCACCAACAAACTGTACTAGATCCGGCTGAGGATCGCCTCACATAAGATGAAGCTGTGTAGTGATCTTCACAAAGACATAGCTGAACAACAACATCCCCGACGCTGCGGTCAGGAAGTTAATTTCGGACACTGAAGCTGAAGACGTTTCGATTCCCATCTAGGAAGCTTTCTCAATTCAAAATGTCTTCCCTGGTTAGATAGAGGCAGTCCTGCATCCTGAGTTAAGTGTCTGTTCTGTTTAGTGAGACCCTCTGTTTGTTCTTCATTCAGGCTAATAAATGTAGCTTCTGACATCTCTTTGTTCAGCAATAGCTCTGTCAGGGTTCTGTTGTGTGCCTGCTCTGATTGCCTCCACAGGTAGTGGCTGAGGGGGCGTGCCTCGCAACTGCGGCTCGTCAGAGGCAGCTTCCTCTGGCTTCTTAAGCAGAGCGCTGACAGGCGGAAGATGCCAGAACCTTAAACCAGTCGTGGTACGACGTGGTCCTGACCAAGCCTTAGAAACCTGCTTGTAAGTTGTTGTCTCTCTACTTTGGACTAATTTTGGATCTCTTGGTTTTTTTTTCACAGTTTTTGTGTGCATGGATGCACTCACCAGTCTCGAAGCTCCGAAGAGGTTTTGAACCTGTGGAATCATTGGCTCAGATTCTGCTCTGGCGTTCCCCCTCTTACTCCCTTGGCGTTACCAAGACGGGCTGGAGGTTCCCCCCCCCCCGGATTCCACAGGCTCCTCCAAGACTCCAGTACTCTGATCAATCCGTCTGTCGCTCCCGCCAACTGAGGTTTGCTTCGGATCTCTCTCGCCAGCTCCATCTGCCGCCCTCCAGCCACTACCCACCATCTAGAGTAGGCACATAGAGTTCCCTCGACGCTACTCTTCCCCAGTTAGGTCTTCCCTGCTACATGGTAAGCAGCGTACAATTTGGCACGTTCCTGGTTATTGCCTTCAATTCATTTTCTCCCCCTCTCTCTTACAGTCCACCCCGCCCCGACGTTCAGGCCTTGTCCAGGCGATCATATCGTGTTTTATTTACTGCACTTTCCTTAAACACCTTAAAACTGTGCTATGGTCACCCGTTCTTATCTGCATGTGGGCTAAGCATCTCAAAAACATGACAAGCTCAGTATGAGCTCTCTCTTCCACTGCTGTGAGAAACATTGAATGTTTTGTTGTGAGTACCTCATGGCAGCTCTCTGTTATTCCAGGATAAGAGTTTTTTCTTTTTTTTGCCAGTTTTGGGCCAACACTTTCAAAATACTTGTTGAATTTGTGAACCACAAAGGACATATCATCAATATTTATATTGTTCTTAGTAAAGTATTGTGGATAATTAATTTCTTTGGATCCTTTTCTGATAACATTATTTAAAATAATTCATATGTTTTTAATATCACTTTTATTCTCATCTAATAATTTACTATAACATCCCTGTTTTGATGCCCTTTTCTGCCTTTTAGTTCCATGCTTATGTTCAAGAGGAAAAAAATTAATATTATTTGCACAAAGCCAAAGGTTCCTTACAACGTGCACTTCTGAGGCTCAGGCTAAACTTTGAAAACATGGTCGTGCCAGAGCGAAGATTACATGAGAGCTTCAGTATGCTGTGACTAGACTTTAATTTTTGGATAGTAATTAATATACCTGAACACTGATGCTGGGAGAAGATTTCCTATTCACTCAGCCACCTCCATTTTTTGCAGGAGCAGTGGCAGTGTGCCATCTCATCTCACATCTCATTACATGTACTGAAAAAGTATTTCTGATTCTGATTCTGATGTGGAAGCTCAGCAAGGTTGTTAAATAGAATTTAATTCTATTTAACAACGATTCTGTCTGAAGTTCTAGAAAAATGTCTAGCAGGATTTAATATAGTTTAAAATATGAATATATGACTACTTGGCCTATTTTTTAGACCATCCACATAACTGAAACCTATTTTGTAACTTTCTACTATAATGCTGTTACAAAATCAAAGGTTTTGTGCATATACAGCTATCCAGAGAATGAACAGGAATGGTTACCCTCTTTCAGTCGCCCGTCAGCTGCTGCAGCTCCATGAGGAAAAATAGTTTTGACAAAAATGCCCATCTGTCCACGCGCTGAGTCCTGCCCACCAACGATACTGAAACCAAGGCCCTGTAGAAGTGACATCACAGTGAACGGCAAAAAGGAATTCTGCATTCATACACTAACTGACCTCCCTGCACAATCACTTGACCTGACGCTGCACTTTACACCACAGTTGTTGGTCCTATAATCACATTTCACATTTGCAGGTACATTTTTTGCTATGCAACCTATCTGTCTGAGGCTCTGTTCTCCACCTCCCCATGTTGGTCCTTAGAAACTCCTCTGTGCTTTGTCACATGTTTGGATTAAAACAAACAAAAAATCAAAATAACAGATCCATTAACATTGCGATAGCAAAAAACTATTATACTGGACAATGAGAATTTAAATAAATCCATTAGTTAAGAACCACAACCTAAAACAGTGCATTACAAAGATAAAAACCTTTCTATCTTAACGGTCTGTTGAAAAAAATTATTTATTCTGTCACAAAACTACACAATATAGTGCAGGTGACACTCTCCATGGCCTGAAAGAAGAATACTGTCACATCTCTGGGGTCCCTGTATGCTAAATAAAACTGTTCTGCAGGATTAAAGATTTGTGTGATCTGTTTCTGGTGCTGCTAAGACATTCACACTAAATGCCTGAAGCTAATCAGCTTCAGCAGAACATGCATTATAGTGTATTTCACTGTAATGTCAGTCATGAAAAAAAAACACTAAAATACCAATTCTTCTCCAACGACCTCCTCATGAAATAAAAACAAGCACAATGCACTAAACAAGCGGTAGAGGTGGGGATCAAGCATCCGATCTTCCAATTTGAATATTGCTCTAAAACTAATCCCTAACTGATCCCCAGCTAGGAGTGGGGTTTCAGGTACATGCACAATATAATCCCTGATTAAGCAGCAGCACATCTTTAATGTGACTGTATGTATTTCAAAAGAAAACACGCAATATTAAAAAGACTACACTTGTAATCAGACTGCTACAAGGCTCACCTATAGACAGCCTCTTAGCTTTAGATATGCATATGTGTCAGAGGATGGCACTCACCTTCCCCTGGCCTTTCATCAGGACTATGCAGGAGATAATGGATGGCTGTGCCAGTCGCCATGGAGACTCTACTTGAATGGTACTCAGGGAGCGGGCGGATTTCTTAATTATCTGATATTCCTAGAAAGGAGATGGATACACAGAAAAGACAACTTTCAGATGAATTAGTATTAATCTTTTTGTTCATACAATAACAACCCTTTTCTGTTCTCATAGTCAGGTGTTCTAATCTGAGTCTCTCTTCTACATTAGAGGCTTCTCTCTCCCATTTGCTGTTTATTGTTAGATCAGGATGCTGTATCTGTATATATCGGAAACATTAACATCACTTTGTTAAACTTTTTAGTGCCTTTAAAGGCAATGCAGTGTTTATGTCAGAACCAAATGATCTCCCAGACTGTCTGATCTAAAAAATGTGTTGCTCAACAGGATCTGATGCCAATACCATGTTGAGGATGGTGTTAAATAACTTTCCTTGGAAATTCTTCAGCTATTGAACTACCTATTTGGTGGGACTTGGTAGTGTATAAATTAATTCAGCTTAATTGAATTAACAAATATGTCTAAAAAGGCCATAGCGTAGGGATCCTGGAGCCTCATATATGAAGCGCGCCTACCCACAAAAAAATTGGAGGTGGGGGGCAGCCTTGGGTGGTTCCGTGTCTGGCTCCGGCTCCGTGTTTCGGTTCCTGACAATTCTTGATACTGATTCTGTCGGCAGCAGGTTCAATGAGTTCTAAAGCTCATCCAAATACACTGAAATATAACTCAATTCAGTTGTATTTAACTCAAGGAGCATGAGTTTGAGCTTTTATGGTTTAAATCTGTACAAAAAAATAGACTTCCATTTAGCCTTTAGAATGAGGTAAAACCCCTTAAGAATGATGGAAACAACATAAGTCAGATGTAAACTGTAAATATTCCTCTGTTTTTGACACAGACAGATGTAAATGAGCATTGGTTTGTGTGCCAAGGCGCATGAAATGCATGTAGATCATCTGAGTGATTTTTTCAATATCACTGAAGAAGACACAGGGTTGGGTCACCAGATTAATTCTTAACAAAACAGGTGTTTCGATTCCTAAGATGAATACCACCATACATGTTCATAAATAACTGCATAGAAATATGGAACAACGGCAGCGTTGGCACAGCTGGAGGACATCGCCGATGGATGAATGCAGAGGGAGCTTGTGTTCACAGATCCTGCTGACCTGACTTAACTAATGACTATCTGACAATACCGTAGCCATGGTTATCTGGACATGTGATGGGTGCCTTTCAGGTATTTATACTGATTTGCCTATGGTTTTAGGGACGGGGACAGGGTGGCCTGGGATACACATGAACCGCTGCATAATTTCCGCACATCTGGATGTATCAAGGCAACACGTGCGGTGACCCATCTATGCACGGTTTCGTACATCTGAATATTTTTGTGTGCTTCAAGTTTCAGGATTTCTCCCTATGATCAACTTTTAGTTTGAAAGCTGTGCACCCTTTCATACATGAGGCACCGGGTCTTTATAAACAGACCACAATTTATGCTTATGAAGAAATGGAGTGCATCTCATATGTTCACCCTAACATTTTGGTTGTATGTTATGTAAGAAACTTAGTGACCTGTCTCACTCCAGCGTTATCTAGCTGCTGAGGTAAGGAGTGTTTGCGTTGGCCAGGTGGAGGTTTCTCTGCCACCTCGCCACCACTTATGCTGTTCTCCACAAACAGCTCGTCGTCCTCCCCTACTGATTCCAGCCGACTGCTGCCACCTGAGGAAGAGTAAATACAATATTATTTTTTGCACAGAAATAAATTGACTTTACTTTAATTTCCAAACAAACAGTGATAGACTGCAATCATATCCAATCAACTCTCTGTTGGGTTTGTACACTATGACTGGTTTACTGGAAAAGGCAACGATAAAAAAACAGCAAAGGGGCCTCCAGTTCTCAGGGTAATGCTTAATCATCAGATTTCAGCAGAACATGGTGACAGGTTAAGTAGATCATTCATCATGTGAAATGGCTGATTTTGCGGCAGAATGTATGTACAACTTGCAGGACACTAGCCCACGAGTATATGAGTGTACCCTGCATTAAACTCTACCAGATAATCTATTCTCATTTTGAAGTACCAGAACCTTTAGCCTTTCACGTAATGCAATGGTTGTTTCCAGAATTAATTTAAGAACGAATGATGAGAAGAACCACAATCTTCCAAAGTAGTGACTGGTTTTCATTAAATCTTGATGTTTTCTTAACTATTCCTATAAGGAACAAAGGAGGGCAGAAAACTGTTAGAAAAAAGTGAATATTTAAATTTTGGCAACACACATTGTGTGTTTTTATGTTTTGCTCAAAGGAAAGAGTGGTAGTGGTGTTAGTTTACTACAGGAGGATGCTTGGATCAGGTGCAGAGCAGTTAGTGACACCTTGCACCCAGTGGTGCCAGATTAATTTTTAAGGTCGGGTTGGGATGTTTCATTAACTTGTACTCTATCAGTAGGCACCTTTACTGTAAATGCGCACATGCTCATTTTTGTCACACATGTTTGCATGTAGCCTTTTAATCATCAAAAGAAGTCGAAAACTTACAAAACTTACAAAATAATAAACTTACAAAATAACTTACAAAAATAATCTTTTTGTAAATGGAAATTTTGTAACAAACCGCAGAGCTCAGGAATATAGGTGCTCTTTTTCCACAGAAATGAGTGGAAAGGTATTTCTCTGTGTTTATCAGTGGTAAAATGTGTTATTAGTGAAATAAATCGCTTCTCTCTGTGTCGCTCTTCACCTGACATTGTTATCCAGGTCATTTATGAAGAATGGTGGACATTAGTAAAAGCCACTGATATATACATACTGACCACGACAAAAGTAAATAATCTTCACTGGTGAAAGGACACAATTTGGCGCTGTGGTGCAAAAACAAACTTGCCCGGTCTACTAACACAGGAGGAGGGTGAGTAAAGAAAACGATTCAGGGCGCCTGCAGCTGTACGGCTGTTACAGTTCATGTGTAGCCTACCTGATTTTGCTTTGATTTAAAAAAAACAAAGTCTTAGCATAATTATTTGACTTTTTATTTATTTTTTCCCTTTATTATGACCAAAACTGTAAAGAAACTAATATTTGTAAAAGTCTTTTGTAGCAAAATCTACATACATCTTTACTAACATTTTCTTGCATCTTTATCTGCCTGCTGACGCTTTTCCATGAACTTACTGTGACTGTGCGGTGAAGCTAAAAATAAGAATATGGAATTTTAAGCAGGTTGAAACATTTGCCAAAAAGAGTACAAATTAAGTGAATGTTGTCGCTTCATCTTCTCTAATGGATTTCACAGATAATTAGAGAAAATCTGTTAAGGGTACCACATCACAGCACTAGAGAACAGCAGTGTGCAAAATATGAGGAAGTTAAAATGTTTGTGCCTTGGAATCTCAGTCCTCCTCCTCCTCTGTGCATTACGCAGACTTATGATCACGCAAATTGGGGTTAGGAATTAACCTTGGGGTGTAGGGTTAGGGCTTTTCTTCCTTTTATTGTAATTTATTAGAAATAGGCTATGAAGGGATCTCTCTATGTTTGTTTGTGAGTGTGTGCATCACGGCGTGCGCACTGGGCCATTGTGTGGATTGATGCACTGTTTCTGTGCGCACTCATGTGGTATACTTGTTTGGTTGAGGACCTGACCTGCAGGTTTCTGATGCGATGTTGCTCTTTTTGTGCGCCTTGCACATCATGTGTTGGTGTGGGTCTGGTGCGGTGATGGTTTATGTGCACCCTCCAAATACAATCCTGAAGAGGCCCCAAATTCAAGGTGGTAAACAACAAAGTTTACTTTGAGGGAAAAAACAAGGAAATGAACACAAGCCTTTATTCATTTCAGTAACTGATTTCATTATGGGGAGTGGTGGCCTTGTGGTTAGAGCAGTGTTCTTGCACTCTGAGACGGTTGCAAGTACCCGGTTCGATCCCCACAGCCTGCACTCTGGGTCCCTGAGCAAGACCCTTGACCCCCGATTGCTCCCCAGGCGCCACACAGTGGCAGCCCACTGCTCCCCTAGGGCATTGGTTAAGATGCAGAAGTGAATTTCTCCATTGTGAGATCAATGATGTTCAATTATTATTATATTAATCATCAAGCGGTTAACAAGCACTGAGTCGCACACATTTCACTAGCCTAGTAGAGAGGATTTGTTGATTGAAATATAGTGTTAATTCAGATAAACAGTATTCTATAGTGATGTTCATTTATTTCTGTTAATAAATGATTGTACTTGAAGAGAAGTTGTCACTCATAAGTGTATTAAATAGAATTGCACAGTAGTTAGTTGCAAATTGGTGTTCCTGCTGACATGTTTCTAACTCAGTAGTTAGAAACGTGTCATCTCAAGGCACTTTACAAAGTCAAAATGTATTTATATGTGTGAATTATTTCATTTATTCTATGTGTGTGCAGAGTTTGTTGTTAAAAGAACGTCAGTGCTTGAATCTTCCCTTTCAACTATTGTCCTAATATCAGCTGTTTGGGCTGCTATTCACTGGACAGTACCTAACAGATAGAGAGTAATTTATTAAACATTAGACAACTTAAAACAGTGTGTATTAATAGCACAGTTTTTGCTGTTCTGTTGACAAATAACCCATTTTTCTTAACAAATAATGTCTTTAATAAAAGAAAATGTCAAATAGCAGAAGTTGTCCATTAAAATGGTTTTGTGCATCATAGGTTTCTGGAGCGATTATCTGACCTCCGTTTCTGATTTAGATTGCTTTCAGAAAAGAAAAAACGAGAACATCGCCAGGCTGCTTCCACAGGTCCTGGTTATATTTTTCTTTTATTATTTTAAAGATGTTCACACGAACATAGAAGCTTGCTATTGTTTTTACCTGCCTGCAGTTCTCCACGTAGCGCACTGCATCATTGAAGCAAGCGTGTTAACTGAACGGGGGTGATATTTTGCGCTTCTTACCTCGCTGCACTGTGTGTGTTTTTGCAGATGCTGCCCGGTTTCAAAATTTGGTTTGTGTCTTTTTCTGTCTCTAGACAGCAGGAGCACCAATTTGCATTGTTTGTTATTTCAACTTTTAACATTTTGTTCTCAATGTTGTCATTCTTTTCTTCATAGTAGGTAAACCCGGTCTGGCGTTCTGTTAGCTGTGTGGGAGGCAGATCATCTGCTATTACCATATAATATAGAAATGATTCCTGGATCAATGTGTGCTTCTGTGCTTTTGTGTCTCTGCTCTGTCTTCTCTAACCCCCAGTCGGTTGAGGTAGATGACCGTTCACACTGAGCCTGGTTCTGGTTCTGCTGGAGGTTTTCCTCCCTGTTAAAGTTTTCGTCTCCTCTGTCGCTTTATGCATGCTCAGTATCAGGGAATGCTGCAAGCCCTCAACAATGCAGATAACTGTCGACTGTGGCTCTACGCTCTTTCACGAGGAGTGAATGCTGCTTGTCAAGACTTTGATGCAATCAACTGGGTTTCCTTAGATAGGAAACCTTTTGACCAATCTGTATGATTTGATTGAATTTCACTTGAGATGACGTGTTGTGAATTGGCGCTATATAAATAAATTTTAATTCAATTTAATCTGTTGGCAGGCTGGAAAATGCCTCAGTGTCCAATGCAAGGACTAGATGCTGAGGAGAAGGAAAGTCTCTGCACAAAGAGATATAATATGTTTCAGAAATGGACATGGATGGATGGATGGACACACAGACAGGAAGATATATAGATGGATGGACAGAAAGGTTTTACTTACCTTGGGTGGAAAGCTTCATGGATGTAGGGCTGCAGTGACATCCATCTGACACCTTCCCCTGATTTAACTCCTCCAGGTTCTCCAGGCTGGATAACTGTAATAACATAGAGATTTCCTCTAAATCGTTTCACTACAATGTGTTTTAGATTTGTTCTAATGCTAAATAAACACTATGATGCTGTTTTGCCCCTGGAACACATCAGGATAGATTAATGGCAAAAACCTAGGTGCTGCTCTAGTAATAAAGTTAATCATAATATAAAATAGAGTCTGATATAACAAACAACAACATGGTTGTTTTTTCTTCCACTAGACCCATTTGAGGAGTGTTCTAGACCCCTTTGAAGAGAAGCACCTCTTTGAAGGTTTTCTGAGGGGGAGCATCTTTATAACGTTTGAACTGCATACCTGTATATAACACAGTTCTACTAACATGAGTAATCTGCCAGCTCCCAACTGGGTCACTATCCTTTACACACGTTGTTTGCATTATTTTAGTGTTAACAAACTGAAAACAAACTTCCATTCATATGTCCAATGATCTGAGTTTACTTGTGAGGAGTTGTGGAGACCCATGGTGCTGCTGAGGGTCTGGGAAGAGCATGGGGGTGCATCCTGAAACAGGGACGAAGAGGATCTGCAGGTGCTGATAATGTCTGGAAGGCTTGTGGAAGGGAAGTGTTCAAAATCCACTTCCAACTCGTCCTGCAGGGACAGGATAACCCATGCATGAAATATACGCCATTTATGTTTATCTTAGGTAGAAAGAAGTTGTGTATTTATGAACAGAAAAACAACCAATACACAATATCCAATGGGTTTGGATATTTTAAAGGCAAAAATAATCAACAGTACCTGCAGCTTTACAGCATGTGTAATACAGCTCATCTATAGTTAAAACTCTTGGAAGAGCTACAACATGGTCAAAAATTAATTATTTCTAAGCTGAAGTTTTCGCCTTCTTTATCTGCCGTTTGTCGTTTCACATTTTGGCTCTCTCGCAAACAAACCACACTGACAACGCTCTGACAACACAGCCATTTCCTCCCCAGCTTGCTTCACTGCGTCATCAAACAGGAATAGTGTCTATTCCTCCTATTTGTTGAACTCACCATGGCGGAGATGGATTAGGAGTGGGTCATAGTGCTGTATGTAATGTGGAAAGCCGAACAACAACGTCACCGCCCCTGGGTCCACCAGAGTTAAATGAGCAATAGGTAAGATAGGAATAAACATTCCCTTTAAACAATCGGTCCTCTCCATCAACCATGTCTGAGTCAAGTTTTTCTCTTATGAAACCTAGAGTTACGGTCCGGAACGACTTCGGTTCAGAGTGTAGCCCTGTGTTTACTTCCTGGTTCCTGAGCCAATCACATGAGAGTTCCCAGAGTTCCCAAAACAGAGCCAAATATTTGATAGTTTATTTTGGCAAAAGAGCAGAGGGCTACACACATGAAAGTCAGTAAGAGAATTGGACCAGAAATAGAACAGAATACAACATCATATACGTTTCATTTTACAACAGCAACGGACCGTTTAGAAATGGCAGGCTGTGTATGTATTGTTCAGATTTTAACCACTAGTGTCATTATTACTTATTGTTCCTTTACAATTTAGGGCTTTATGCAGATGTTTTTGCCTCAGCCATAACAAGAATGATGATAAGAACTTCAAAGTGCAAAACCGCGAGACTTTCACCGCAAGTGAAATAATTTTTATAGGTTGGATAATGGATATTTGCGCTGCTGATTCGGCAGAGTGTCCTTTGTGTTAGATCTGAATGCAGGATGCCTGCTTGTGTGCAGCAGCTCTCTGCCTTCTGGGATTTAGCAAAAGAAGATGCCAGTTTCAACAGTTTAATGGCTGGTTTAATTAAAGTTCCCTTCGGCGTGTGTGTGTGTGTGTGTGTGTGTGTGGGGGGGGGGTGTCGACACACGGAGTTTACAAGAGTCTTTATTTTGCACTGGATGATGTTTTAGGTGGAACAAATTTGTGCTACTGCTACCTTTTGTGGCAATGGTGTTACGGCATGTTTTGCAAATTACTGCGTTTTGTTCAAAATCCTTCCACTGCCTGAAAAGCTCGCTGTCGCCATAGTTCTCGCTGTCCCGTCAACGTTAAGTAAACGCACGGGTTCGTTGTTGTGTGCGCGCGCGCCAGAGCGCTTTCTGGTTTGGAGGAGGACCGAGTGATGCGTTCACAGCATGTGGGAAAAACTAAACTCACAGTGAATTAAATACAGCGGCTCAAACTTGCCATGAAAATTTACGAGCGATGGTCGCGATAAAGTCATTTTAACTATTGCGCGGAGGAAAACTTGAGATACATCGAGTATACTCGATATATCACTCACCCCTATTCCAAGGCGTGTAGTATCACTCCGCCCATTCAAGTACACTGCTCTCTCCTGAGAGGGAGAGCAATCCATCTCTGTCGGGAGGGCAGTACACTGCTCTGTTTCTAACATTAGGCCAAAATAAATGTAACTTTTATATTGAATTAACTTACTAGGTTTATTGTTGCTAGCGCGTACTTTGGGAGCGGGCTGCCTAAAGGCTCCCACATACTTGGGCGTACTATGCGCATACTATGAGCTGCGCGGACGTTTTACCCTTCATAGTCGAGAATACATTTCGTGTGGCAAATTCCTACAATTCCCACACTTTCTGCCAGTGGGATGAAGCGGCGACACAGATGGTAAAATGTGTGATTAGCCAGCTGAGCACCTAGAGTCATTTCTTTCCAGCAGGCTCCCACCGCACACCAGTGAGAACAGAGAGGAACTGTGATGCCGCATTGGACACTGAGACTGTGATGCTGCACGTCCTTGCCACCACCTACTTGGAGCAGCTCAGTGTATCAAGCTTGGTGTCACATATAAAACAATTCGATGTAAAAAAAATTGTACTCTGCACGTACCTGTATGCATGGAGTTTGCGCAGAGTCTGCCTTGAGTCCGACTCGAGTACGTGCAGACCTACGCGGAGTGAAGCACGCCCGAGTATGTGGGGGCCTTTACGTGAATGCACTTCTAGTTTCAACATTACAGTCAGGCAGTCTTGTAGACTGCTCAGAGGTCCAATCAGTGTACCATAATGCTCAGAATATCCATTGAGCGGCTTCGTTGTTTAGCAAAGTCGTTCTTAAACATTTTAACAGATTTTTGAGCACATTATATCACATAAAATTGGTCAGTAAGCACAATGGTAATCATATATGAGGTGCACCAGATTATAAAGCGCACCATCAATTTTTGAGAAAATCTAAGGATTTTAATTGCGCCTTATAGTCTGAAAAATGCGGTACATAGATGAGATGCATTGCTTTTTATCTGATCTTTTGGGTCTAAGCCCCTGTAAGGAAGGTTGAAGGAAGATGGCAGTTGAAAAAATGACAGCCAGCAACCGTGTAAAATGAGAGAGTCTCGCTGAGTCAGAGGATCTGACTTAGGTTATTATATCAACAGCCTGTCTCTTTTCTTTTGTTTCCATCAGACATGGTTCATGGTTTGTAAATAGTAAAACTATATTTCAGCTTGACCCTTTCCGTTCCATTTAAAAATGCTTTATTTATCCCAAAGGGAAGTTAAATTAATGTTTTCACTCTTCAGTTTAAATTTTCCCTGCACTTCCTCCGAGAAAACATTCGTTTCTTCTCATTTCTCTGCCAATTAATGAACAGCAGCCTGTTCACGTCACACTTCAGCCCTACTTTCCTAGCTGCTGAGGAGGTACTATGACCTAGCTCTAAAAAAAGCCAGCCCGGTACAAGAAAAACTGTAACTGAAATGTTCGCAAAGCAAGCGGAGCCGAGTAGAGCCGGGTCAAATGGAGCCCGTGGAAATGGGGCATCTTGGCCAGGGACCCAGAGTGGCAGTCTGGGGGATTCAAACCAGGAAACTTGTAGGCTTCCCAGGATACAAGTGCCCTGATCTAACCACTAAGACAGCAGTTCCCATACTGTTTTAGTCGCGCACCCCCTTCTGTGTTTCAACCGGGTTGACCACACCCAATCTTAAAAAACAAAAAAACGCAACAAGCCTTTTTATAGCCATATTAAAGGCAGCATGTTTAATCATGCTCAAATGACCAGAACACACAACAAAAAAGAAAAGAAAAATAATTGCAGTTACAACAACACAACCATCATAACAAAGGTTATGGAAATAAAATTAGAACATAATTTGAATTAGATTGCAATAAAGTTACACACAACATCCACATCAGAATCCTGAGAATTTTTAGCGTGGAGCCAGAGAAAGAAAGAGATGCTCAGATCGGTCACACCTCCACAACCTGAAACGTCTCTGAAGTGGAGATCATCCAGGTGGATTCACGGACTAAACTCTGATGATCTACCTGTGTGTGTTCTCACTTTGTTTATTTCATGTACCAGCTTCTAAATTTGAGTCTGACTCACAATTTTACACTGCAAAATAGAAACACAAAGAAGTTTAATCTGATTTGTGTTCGATGACGAGAGAGAGAGAGAGAGAGAGAGAGAGAGAGAGAGAGAGAGAGAGAGAGAGAGAGAGAGAGAGAGAGAGAGAGAGAGAGAGAGAGAGAGAGAGAGAGAAGCACCGGCCGCGATAAAGATGTTATTAATCAGTTATTTCCTGATTGTTTCACAGCAGTTACCTTCAGAAGGTAAACAGGCCCACGACAACACATCTCAGCTCCCAGCAGCCCCACCGCCGGTTGCCCGTTTCCCTGTTCCGGTCTGAATACACGCTAAAACCGCATCTTTAAAATGAACTGCACCTGTCTGAATCACAATGAAAGGTATTACAGCTCTGTGCGTGAACATAGTCAAGAAACCGCGTCTACCACCAATTTTCCCCCAGCGGTGTGGCCATGACATGCGCATCAGTGCTTGTAGCAGTTCAGAGTCACAGCAGCATGAGCAGCGCTGTTTGTAGGTGTGGCGTGATCGATAGAGAGACCGAGTCACTCAATTTAATCCTGTAAATAAAACTTTTGGCCCAAATTCAATTGTCCCTCTGCTGACTTCTAAATAAATACATTTTCATGTGAATACTGTAACGTTCCATTATGATACCCAAGCACCAGACCGAGGTTTTGATGCTAACACTTTATTTTAGGACGAACAGAGGGGGACAGCTTTCACCCCACCCGTCCCTCGAACCATACACATTATGTCTATGCCCCGAATCACCACCGCTCCCCCTAGAAACCACACATTTCTTCCAGTATAAACCCAAAACAACCTAACTTAAAGAAACAGTAAGTGTGCAACAGCACTTAGCAATAAAGTTTAATATGGATCATTACAATATATTTTTATTTATTGCTTAAATTTACAGTTTTTGATTTCATTTTTTACAAAGGAAATGTTTATTTACAAGTCAGTGGGGAAAAAACACTGTCAGACCGCCATTCCTTTTGCATCTCACGCACCCCCTAATGCCAGCTCACGCACTCCCAGGGGTGCGCACACCACACTTTGGGAATCCCTGCATTAAGACACCCCTCCCACATCTAAATGTTTGAATAAAACATCTTTTACAAATCTCTCCTAGCCCAAACTGCTTTAACTGACCGTTTCTATACATTCAAAGTAGTGCTATAGTTGTACTGTTGAAATTTACATAATGAGTTGCTGTTTAATGTCCATGCAGTTAGTCAAACAATGTGCATATGTGTTAGTTTATTTGTGTGAGCAGGCATGCATTTACCCGGCTTGATACCACCAACTGGACAACACCAGTAGTGGAGCGAAGGACAGAAACAGCCTCCTGATGTGTGAGTCCCATTAGAGACTGACTATTCACCATGAGTAATTCATCACCAACATGAAGACGTCCATCTCTGTAACACACGGACATACGTATATTGTTACAATGAAATAGTGTGAATCATGCCACTACTACATAACAGAAACAGTAATTAATTGATCTTAATCTCCATTGATAATAACTACAAAGTGTAATATGGTGTGCCATTTCTCATCCAATAAAAGCTATGCTAAAATAAAGAATGTGACACAATTTGTTGCTTAATAAAGCGTATTATATAAATATTTGTATGTGATAATTATTGTCAGGATTCTGCAGGCAGTGCTGTGCAGTTTTCTGTCAGCACTGCGTGGTGCGCACCTGCGGCTCGTTTGGCAGCTCAGTGCTGGAGCATAAAAGCAGGGCTCAGTCAGCTGGAGGACACCAGAGTGTTAACCGTTGTGGTATGCCTCAGTGGCCACTGTCTCACGACAGCAAACCTTTCCCCTGCGCTAACTCCTGTTTCCTGTTCCCCTCAGGTGGCCTCCAGGAACGCTAAGGATTCCACTCCTAGCGTCCCCATGATTGCGACGTCTCTGGTCAAGCCTCCGAGCTCTCTTGTTCTGGACCCCGTCCAGTAAATTCCCCTCATGCTCCCTTGGTCTTACCAAGTCGGGCTGAGACCTTCCCCGGAAATCCCTGGTTCCTCCAGCTGCCCTCCGCTCATTGCTCTCGGCTACAGTGCTGCTCGGACTGCCTCGCTCCATCTGCCCGCTCACCTGTCGCTCAGTCACCGGTTTCATCATAGGAGAGAGCACAGCAGAATCCGTCTGTCTGAACCACTTCCCCCGGACAGGTTACTTGAACCCGACGGTAAGCGCATCATTCTCTGTGCTACAAGATCTCCAGAGCTTGGTCTAATCAGCTGTTTCTTTATCCGCAGTGCGATCGGTCCCGTTCCTGCATCTCTGTCAGCCGTTCACTCTGTGAGCCAATTCCCCATTCAGTAGCCCGTTCCTTAATAAACATCTTAAACCGTTTTCTGCCTCCTGATTGTCATCTGCATGTGGGTCAAACACTTGAAGGTCATGAGAAACATCAAATACATTTTCAATAGTTTATATTTTAACAATTATTACCATTTATCTACCGTTTTTCACACATTTTAAAGTGTTAATCTCACAGTAATGCTTAATAGCACCAGGGTGTACAACCCTGGCGGATGGAAGTGGGGCTGAAAGGCCACTCCCAGGAGGTGTTCACTAACCCTCGGACCTTACCAGGTCTGTGGGAAACCAACAGGAGTACAGTGGAGCAGAGACAGGGTGGGGCCAATAGAGTTGTGCAGGAGAGACAATGGCTATAGAAAAGTACCATGATATGCTCCAGGAACGTTGTAGCAGACCTCATCTAATACACTGTTGTCTCTGGTGGGGAGAGTCACACTACTCCGCAAACAGATAATTGCAGTTAACTTTTTGTTCATCCTATATTGTTCACGATCAGTTCAGAAACTGTTTGCAGACTGATTAGCATCCACTTTATTGGGTTTCGATACCTGTAAGCACGATACCAACGTTCAAGATGCCATCTACGTCACTGTCCTTTCTCTCACTGTACAATACACATCTACACAGACCAGTATGAGACACAACTCAACAGAAACCATTATTAATAGCTGTTGGAAGAACATCTCTGCCACAGATGCCATGAATCTGCTTTTTCCCTGTTGCCATCAGACTGCTGAACTGCTGAAGTATAAAAACGGGCTGTGTATCACACTAGATTCGCTGATTTGCACATCTGCACATTTGCACATTGTATCGTATCCTGCAAAATTGCTGCTGCACCTTAACCGGAAACGTACTGCAAAACTGTGTACAATGCAACTGTCTACATTTAAATCACTGATGCACCTTACTGCATATTTGTTTACATCTGTTTTACATTGTTTATATTTCAACTGCCTACTGTTCACTGCTGCACTTTATCCGGAAGTCAATTGAAATTTATCCTGTAAGTGACTGCGATTGATCACTGCACTTTATCCTGTACTGTAATTCACTGCAAGGTATCCTGTAGAGTTACTGCAATATTTCTGAGCTGTGTGAAAACGAAATTTCGTTCTGTATGCACTCTGTGTATACAAAATGACAATAAAGAAAGTCTAATGAAAGTAGTAGTGGTCAAAGGTTTTCTTTGGATTTATGCAAACCAGCAAGTCAGAAAGTTCAGCGGATTGAACATCTGACAACAACTTCCTCGGTAAGCGTATCTACCACTGTTGGTCCCTCTTGTACAAAAATTCTAAAATCGAGAGGTGAGTGGACTGGGAAACAGTTTGTCAAAAGTGTGAAGGAAGAACTTGTTTGATGCTGCAAAGATGAAAGTAAGTCAACCAGGTGATGTTATGGATGTGGAAAGTGAATAAGAGGACGGAAAGTGCTGTCCAGGATGACGCCAAGGCTCTGAAGCTGAAAGGTGGGAGATATACAGGAATTGTCAGTGCATATTTTAAAACTGCCAGATTTGGTTAAAGTCGACTTTGCAAAATAAGCAAGTGAGGTACGTAATGTGACATGACGTCCATGGCCCCGAGAATATATGGGCTGACTACAAAAAAAATTCAGTCAAATTGATTATTTTTGCTTTAACCCTTGATAAATGGTCAGATGGTGAATTCTCAAAGTTTTAACCACTCATTGAGATCTCCTATCTTTCCAGTAAATGTTACCGCTGTAATTAATGTAGGTAGCAACCAAAATTCTGAGGCTGAAAATCCTAAAAGAAAGATAAAGTTAAAAACACACTAATCCTGCTTGGTAGGCATATTCCATAGATTAATACAGATTATTTTTATTGTGTCCTTTTGATAATATTCAACATGAATCTGTCATATTTTATCATTTTATTCAGAAAAATTGGTATATTGCATGTGCAAAGAAAAATATAAAAATGTATTATAATTATTAGTACCTGTGAATAGCGCCCCCCTTCTCTATACGAGCAATAATGATGCCATGGGAAGAACGCTTGGAGCCACGTCCCCCTGTTATCTGGATGCCAAGACCCTCATTACCCTTCACCATATGCATCTTCCAGATGTGGCTGCCCTCTCTGGGCTAGAAAATACAGAAAAACAGGAAGAAAAAAATCCATCACACAAGAGGGAGACACAGTAAATAAAGTATAACTCACGAACAATTTAATGATACATTTTTTTAATGGTAAATTTTTTAATGGTAAATTTTAATTTTAATTTTAGGCGCCTTTCAAAACACTCAAGGACATTGTACAGGTAAAAACAGTAAGTGGTAAAATCAACATCGTCATAATTAAAAGAAACAACGCAAACTACAATTGCAAGCAGTTATTAACAGGTTCCAAGCCCACCCACGCCCCGCCCCTTTGAGCATGCCGGGTCCCCCTGCTCAGCCAAACCAACGTGCATCTGGAGCGGATCATGAATTTATGTTTTGCAGATAACAGAAATTTTTCACAGATTCACTTGTGATCCCAAAAGGTTTTCTATACAATGCATTTTACCATAGCAGTTCTCCAATATTGCTTAGGCACTGGTACATCTCAAGGTAGGTCTTGTTTCTTATAGTTATTACTGCAATAATGTGTAAAAGATCCAGACAGTCAGAACCTTTTCTTTTTGTCTTGGGTTTCATATCAAAAAGCTTGGATGGGTTAAATTACACCTCTGATTCTTTTGACAGAGATGCGTCCAACTGACTTGCTACCTTCTAAAAACATTTTGGTGCCTTGGTGACAAGTGAAACAGCAGTTGTATCGCTCACGTGACTTTCCAAAGCAATACGCGCACCGATACAGGGTTTCGCTCTCTGAAACAAACACACGCGCCGATGCATCGGTGTTGCCGGACTCATTACTAGTCATAACTGCTGTTAGTCTACCTCAGTATGGAAACAAGCTCATTTCAGCAGGGTGTGGCCAGTAAGGTGGTTCATGCCCCCTGAGCACCAATAAGATGGGTTACACCATTTGCCATCCCCCCAGCTGGAATGGTCAAATTTTAAATAAAGGCATATGAAGCATGGTGTTGTAGCACTGACACTCAGAAATCCAAGCGTAATTGAATTCAGCATCTGCAGTTGCTGCAGTGCCAACATGGTATCTGGCCACAATGAAGGAGGAGGGAAACCTCAAGAATTGCTGCTGTTGCTGCCATATCAGAGGGTGAGAACAAAATACATAGGAGTGCAGATTTATGAAATAATCAAATATCAAACAACTACATATATGCATAATGATTGACTGGTGAGCTGTTCAGGAGGTATTGATTGATAAAGAATTCCATGTGATGAAGTACATAATATTTTTTTCCAAAGGAGAAAAGATTTAGAAAACAGCTTAACTTGCTTTTGCTAAAAACCTCTAAATCAAGGTTAAAATCCAGGTGTAGCCACAGAGCTAGTTTTAAGCTGGCAGAAATAAGAGTGCAGGCAAAGATGTTAAGGGGGCATCATTGTGCTTGCCGATTATGGACCACTAATTTTATGTAGTTGATGATTAGTGTTTTTTGCATGCACAGCTTGGGTATACCACTGATCTCTATTTATTCACTGGATTGCGGATTGGCCATTGGTAGTACACGTCACTGTGAAGCCACCAGTAGTCATATTGGTACTCCCTATTTTCCTCCAGTAACTAGGGAATACGTGCGCTACAGCATCGAACAACAAGGATTTTCTCATGTTCAGGGGGCGCTCAAGACTTTTAAAATGTCAAATGACATATACCTTTATGTTATGTACTAAAACTATCAAGTACTGACATATGCTGAAATATTTTTCATGTTATATATATATATATATATATATATATATATATATATATATATATATATAAACACACACATATTGTAGAAGACTGTGTGCGTTTAAGACGCGCTAATTCCAGATTCCTACATCAATTGAATCTTCTTCGGTCAGAAGGAATATGTCAACTCCTCCGGTGCAGCTTAGAAGGTTTATTGATGGAATAAAAGCAGGTACATTGGAGATGATGGTACAGATGATGATGAGGTGATTACATTTGGTTCCGTAGGTATATGGATGTGGGTGTGTATGTGCATGTATGTGTGGTTCTCTGAAACAGAAGAAACAATAAAAGTGCATATCAGGGGCGATTCTCTGACCTTTAGGGGTGCTCAGCCCCCAGTGTTGACTGTGATTCCTGGCATGAACAACAGGCTTTCCATTTTTAGTCAAGATGTAAGATTCTTAGAGTTCACACATTTTTGAGCTAAAGCTCGTCAAACAAGCTACAATATAGGCCCATCCAAAAGCAATGACAAACAGATTGAAATGTTTTCACTCGATAAAACCTTGTGCATTTGTAAAACCTGCATGATGGCAATAGGATTTGTCACGATGAACCCGAACACACACACCACACACGGAGCTTAACTTGTGAGGTTTATTGAAGACAGATGATTTGTGGATGACGAGGACCAGAGTCCTAACCGGAATGGAGCAGATGGTTGTGATGGCAGGAGCAGGCAGACTGGAGGTGGCTGGAGGACCGCGGGTGAGCCCTGGGGCGGAACCCAAGGCTGGCAGGTGAGCTTCGGGACGGGACCCGAGCGGAGCTAGGCTGGAGAGTTCGGGACGGGACCCGAGCAGGGCTTGGAGCGGAATCCAAGGAGCCAAGGGAGGAGTGCGGTCAGGAAACAAAGTCTCTTATCTTGATGAGGGAGGATGAGAGACGCTTGTGTCAGACGACGAGACGGACCGGCGGTGAAGAGGAGACTGAGGAGGGTTTATATGGAGAGGCTGGCAGGTGGATTGAGTCCGAGATGATTAGAGCTAGACAGGTGTAGATGATCAGGCTGAGTGGAGATCGAGCTGGGCTGAGGAGGAAGGTGCTGGAAACCTCCATAGGCAGGTAGGTCATGACAGCTATATTGATAAAAGTGAGGAATAATTTCCCTAAAGACACAAAACAGCTTTCTTGAAATTTAATTTTCTCTGGCTTAACAGAGCAAAACCTGGTAGCCCACAACCACCTTTTGCTGCACAGTTTTTGTCAGCTGGCTGAAAAAAGGGCTGATACTACTAGACTTTCCTTATTGTCGTATTGCTTTGCTTACAAGAGAGACACATTTAGCAGTTTGGATATATACCCAGTTGTGGAGAAGCATTTATATATATATGCCATTAGATATGCAGTCTCATATAAGACATAAGCCTGCCATATATTATGGCGGTCTTATGACCAGTCCATTAAGTTGATAAATCCCTACAAATATCCTTTATGAATTTGCATACTGAACTTTGTTTTGTTTTTTAAACTCAGATTAAGAGAAATAGTTTCCTTATTAGAAACAAAACATACAGTTCTGATTTAACTTTTCAGACAGGCATTCTGAATCTACGACTGCATCTACTGAGGTCATGTTTAGAAACAATTCATTAGAACAGCTGAAGCGCTTCGGACACACGTGCAGAAAAGAATATAGCAGATGTAAAATGTTCAAATAGAAATAGATCCAAATGGTAAGAATAGCTGTGCATTCTTTCTTGTTCTTTGTTGTTGTTCTCTAGGATGTTTTTTTTCAGTCTCTGCATCTGATCTGCCCTCTGTCACTGTCCTAATTTACGTTTTTTACATCTTTTGGTCACATAGATGCAGGAGTAAATGGCCTGTAGTATCATAGAAATCCACTAGAGGGCACCATAACACCACACATGCATTATCAGTCAAATGCAATAAACATACAAATGACAAAAACCGTCAGAAATTGTGAAATGAACAGTAATGCCCTCATATACTAATATAATGACAATATATTTGGCAAAGTATAACATAGAATTTGAGTTCTTATGAGTAAACTCTTGTATTGTCGGCAGCCAGAGTAACACAAGGAGGATTTCACCTCCTGGGCTAATAACCAACATAAACCACAAATATCAGACATGAAATGTGTACTTACATCATAAGAACGAACACAGGTTTCATACACACAGGATTAAGGAAGGATTAATGGTGGATGCTATCCGTAGATGCTATTTTTATGGCACAAAACCACCCGGAACCACAGAAAAACAACTCGCTCATCTATGTGAAGTTAGAACTACAAAATGAACAGATGCAACATGGGTAATGCAGTGCTAAACAAACGGACAGACTTTTAAAACACATACATATCTTATGCACACCCTGTCAAAGTATTACCTAAAAAAATAATTTTCTCAGAAGTTTATAATTTTTGTAAAAGGAACGAGTTCTCACAGAAGCAGTCAAATGTATTTGTATTTCTATTGTTATGTACTGATTGTATGTTATCAAATTTCATAAATAAACGTGATTGTAAATAATAATTTCTTAGTACACTTGGTTTTATAAAAACTTGGTAACAAAGCTAAAGCAAAATTAAATTGACAGTACTGTCAATAGTGCAACTTAAGATTTGTTTATTTAAATATATCTGATCTTTTAGAAATGTTTCCCATGTTAACTAAGTGAAACTTTAAAGACCAGCTTCTACAGACATACAATTACAAACGGATTCACAATAAACATTAAACCAATGTGGAACTGCTCTTGTTTTAATGTTATGATGAATAAAGATAATGATTAAAAATTATTCCCTAAACAGTCACAAGTTAGCAGCAGAGCGCCATCTTTACAAAATGTTTTATATCAAATTAAATTAAAATAAATTCATTAAAAATCAACGGTTTGCTCTAAAATTCTGAAAATATTCACGGATGTCCAAGAGCACTTTCTCTAAGCACTTGATTTTTTTCATGGTCGTTGAAAAGAGAGAGTTTCATAGAAAACAAATTGTAACCGTTATAGTCTTGTGCTTGTAAATTTCAATGTCTTGTAAATAGGTCAAAATCACCTGGATATTTACCAAACTGAAATCCCTGTTTAGTCTCCATGTGATTTACAAATGTGCAAATTTCCATTGGGATAGAACAATATTTGTGGAAAATACATTGATTTCTCTATTTTCCAAACTTTTAAAAAAACAGAGTGCGCAACTTTCAAAAACTTCAATACATGCAGTGAGAGAATTGTTACACCTTATTCAAGGAATACATCCTGAAAATCTGAGCTCATTACACCAAAACATTGATTTTAGGTGAATTTTTCTAGTTTTGTCAAACAGACCAAGGTTTTTTTCACACTTTTAGAAACAGGCCCCGCCCACTTGTTTCAATCATTACCATATTTAATACTTTAGTTCAGGGCTATGACTGGAAGGGAATGAAGAAGGTTTTGTAAAAATTCAATCAGTCATTCTTGCGTAGTAGATTTCTTGACATCACAGCGCCCCCTAGTGATGGACGATCATCAAACGCGGGACACGTGTGCAAAATCTTATTTGGAGTATGGGTAATGAAGGACATGTTAAAATCTGTTATGGTTTTAGAATAATCAGCAATTACATTCAAAATTAAAAAATCCGCCTCCATACCTTTTTTTTTTAGTTGTCCATTACAGGTTATATATGGAGTTTTGCGCGGATTGCACAAAAAATGTAGGAGGAGTTTAACAAGAAAGGTTTAACCTTTGTAGCCATGTAGCGCGAAAAGTAGCTGGGAAACGAAGGGTGTGCCAATTCCCTTTATGATGCAGAATCATCCAAAAAACAAAGTGATGTGAAGTTTTTGAGTGTGGGACCAGTAGTTTGGTGGTTACAGGCCGAAACGCATTGTCCTTTGTTATAGCGCCCCCTAGTTGTTGAGGGGTCTGAATTTCTGGGTTTGAGTAGCGTAACACATTCTGTACTTGGATACCTGATTCAATCGATTTGTTACAAGTCCGCATGGCCGCACAACGCGTTGTAGCGGAGAATAATAATAATAATAAGAAGAAATAATTTAAAAACATACGAAAAACAATAGGGTTCTCTGCTCACAGAGAAGACGAACGGCTATGCCTTGCATAGCCCGTTCTTTCTGCACTGCGGGCTTGGAACCCTAACTACACAGGAAAGTAACAGAAAATCAATCTTGAACATGTGGGTTTTGAGTTTTCATTTGAACAAGGATTTTTCATGAGTTTTCATTTGAACAAGGATAAAGACTTGGTATTGCAGATGTCAGGGGGGGAGGGAATTCCAGCGTGTGGGCGCAGACCGAGAAAAAGCTCTGCTCCCCATGGTGCTAAGGCGGGCGGAAGGAACAACGAGGTGAGTGGTAGAAGAGGATCTAAGTATGCTAGAGGGAGTTGAAATTTGAAGTAAATCAGAGAGATATGGAGTGGAGAGATTGTGAATAACTTAGGAGGATTTTGAACTGAATTCTGAACTTGACAGGTAGCCAGTGGAGCTGCTGTAGGACTGGGGAGATGTGATGGAAAGAGGGGGTTCTAGAAATGATGCGAGCTGCTGAGTTTTGCACTGCCTGAAGCTTGTGAAGGGATTTTTGAGGAGGACCGAAAAGAAGAGAGTTACAGTAATCGATGCGGGAAGTGACAAGACTATTTACAAGAGTACAGGTGGAACCAGGGGAGAGAGGGGGGCGAAGGTGATTGATACTGCGTAAGTGAAAGTAAGCAGAGCGAGTAAGGTTGTTAATGTGAGAGGAGAAGGACAACGTACTATCAAGGATGACACCCAGACTCTTGACCTGAGGTGAGGGGGAGATTA
This sequence comes from Fundulus diaphanus, assembly GCA_037039145.1. Taxonomy (NCBI): domain Eukaryota; kingdom Metazoa; phylum Chordata; class Actinopteri; order Cyprinodontiformes; family Fundulidae; genus Fundulus; species Fundulus diaphanus. The sequence goes on from CM073127.1 coordinate 55,756,125, forward strand.
CGGAGTTGTCAAATGAAAGGGAGAAACTCTCAGCTTTGGATAATGTAGATTTGGTTCCCGTTAGGAGGATTTCTGTCTTGTCGTTATTCAATTTAAGAAAGTTGGAGGTGAACCAAGATTTTATTTCGGTTAAGCAGGAGATTAATGAAGGAGGTGGGAGTGAAGAGTTTGGTTTACAGGAAAGATAGAGCTGGGTGTCATCCGCATAGCAGTGAAAATCAATGTCAAATTTTCTGAAGATATTGCCAAGGGGGAGAATGTAAATGATAAAGATTAGGGGTCCCAGGACAGAGCCTTGGGGAACACCGGTTGTAACTGGAGAGGAGTTGGAACAATAGGACTTAATCCTGAACAAACTGAGTGCGGCCAGAAAGGTAGGAATGAAACCAGGCTAGGGGAGTATGAGTGATGCCAATTGTGTATAGTCGATGGAGTAGAGTGGGAAACTGTGTCAAAGACTGCGCTTAGATCAAGAAGAATCCGGATGGAAATTAGACCAGAGACAGCTGCTATTAAAAGATCATTGGTTATTTTTAAGAGGGTGGTTTCAGTACTATGACGGGGACGGAATCCAGACTGGAACTGTTCATAAAGGTTGTTGTAAATCAAGTGAGAGTAAAGTTGAGAAGCGACCATTTTTTCCAGTATTTTTGAGATAAAAGGTAAATTTGAAATTGGGCGTAGATTATTGTAGTTGTTGGGATCTAATCCAGGTTTCTTCACAATAGGAGTGATAATAGCAGTTTTGAAAAGAGAAAGAACAATTCCAGAACAAAGTGAGAAGTGGATGATGGCATTTATGAAGTGGAAGAGAGATTGAAGGCAGGATTTGACCAGGGCAGACGGAATGGGATCAAGTGGGCAGGTGGAAGATTTTGATTTATTGATCAAATCAGAGACATTGGAGAGGGTTGGTAGATGGAAGCTGGAAAAAGGCTGGCAGAGTGGAGGGGTTATATAATCTGTATAATATGATTGAATTTGACTTTGTAAAGTGCCTTGAGATGACATGTTTCATGAATTGGCGCTATATAAATAAAATTGAATTGAATTGAATTGAATAGGGAAGAGAGGTGACAGGATAGGAGACAAGCACTGGTGAATAATTTTGATTTTATCATTAAAAAACTGAACAGAACAGAATTACAAGCATCAGTTGAGCATAGGTGGGGAGGAGAGAAGCTGGGGATTTGAAAATGTTGTTGAACACCAAAAGCAGAGTCCGAGAATTACCTTCATGTGAGCAAATCAGGTTGGAATAGTATGTGGATTTAGTTTTAGTGATTAACTCTTTGTATTGTGTTATATGAGTTATATACATTTCACTGTGAATTGTTAAACCGGTTTTCTTTTTAAGTCTTTCAAGTTGATGGCACTTAGCCTTCATGGCCCGGATTTCAGGGGTAAACCAGGGGGTGGAGTGGGAAAAGGTAACGGTCCGGGTTTTTGTTGGAGCAAGGAGGTTCAAAATGTCATTTAAGCAGTTATTGTACTGAGATGTCAGTTCATCCGGTAAGGAAGAAGGATCCAGGATTAAAGTTCTTAGGATATGTGAAGAGAGTGTGTCCAAGTTAATATTCTTAATGTTCCGGAATAAAAGGAGCCGTGGGGTCTTTGCTGTGAAGAGACGAGGGGAAATGTTAAATGAGAGGAAAAACATTATCAGATATCTGGAGGTTCTCAGCTGAACAGTTAGAGGGGTGAGACCAGAGCAACAAATTAAATTGAAAATATGACCTTTAGAGTGTGTGGGAAAATTTGAAAATTGATCAAAACCAAAACTGTCCAGCCAAGATAGGAAATCTCTGGTGAGGGGAAGGTAAAAATGTCTATGTGAATATTAAAATCCCCCACCAATATTACATTGGGTGAGAGAGAGGAGAGGAGGGTGAGGAGATCAGTTAGTTCATTTAAAACTAACTGGGGGGGGGGCGATAGACAGCTGCAACAAGAGTTCTGATGAAAATCAACAAGAGTAATCATATTTCTCCAACTTTAGCTTAAATCAAGAATAGAATTTTAAATTCTTCTTCTCACGTATAAAGCCCTTAATAATCAAGCTCCATCATATATCAGAGCTCTGATTACCCCGTATGTTCCTAACACAGCACTTCGCTCTCAGACTGCAGGTCTACTGGTGGTTCCTAGAGTCTCTAAAAGTAGAATGGGAGGCAAATCCTTTAGTTATCAGGCTACTCTTCTGTGGAACCAACTCCCAGTTTTGGTCCGTGTGGCAGACACCATGTCTACTTTTAAGACTAGCCTTTCCTTTTTGACAAAGCTTATAGTTAGAGTGGCTCATGTTACCCCGAGCTATCTCTATAGTTATGCTGCTATAGGCTTAGGCTACTGGAGGACATCAGGGTCTATTTTTCTCACTCTGAGTTCTACGGTTCTCCAGTCTACTGTTCTCCAGTTTTGCATTGTATTGCATTGAAATGACTGTTGTCATTTCAGCTTTTAACTTTTTGTTCTCTCTTTTTTTCTTCATAGTAGGTACACCTGGTCTGACGTTCTGTTAGCTGTGACATCATCCAGGGAAGACAGATCACCCGCTATTACCATCTAACGTAGAACAGATGTGTGCTTCTGTGCTTGTTTGTCTCTCTTGTTGTGTCTCTGCTCTGTCTTCTCTAACCCCCAGTCGGGGGTGTCACCCTTGATAGTCCAGTGTACGGTCGACAAGGATATCTTGGACAAGATGACCCTTGTTACTAAGTGAACGGATATTGAGGAGACTGAAGTTGAGGGTGATGTTTTCGAGTTTGACTGGAGGCTTAGCCGACCTAGCTAGGCTGGCTAGCACGCTGTGGTCCACAGTTCCATGGGGTTTACGTTGAGAGTGGCGAGTTGTGGACCAGGAGGATTTAACAGGTTTATATTCGCTGGGATGGAAGAGTCGGCGAGATCTGCGGTGTGTGTATTTCCGGTGGGGTAGGAGACCAATATCAGGGTAGACGTGTAAATATGCCGGCGAAGATTTAGTCAGAAATGAGCGGATGCGGAGGAGCTCTGTTGCGGTGTACTGGAATAGACCAAACCCAGGACAGAGAAGAGGCAGCATGAAGATCAAGAATATTACGGTCCAGGTGAAAATCTGTGGAGGCCACATCACTGGCAGCAGCAACTGGACCAGAGGGTCGAAGGGCTGGATAGAGAGACAGGTAGTGATGAGGCGTCATGAAGCGTTTCGACACATTGCCAAACTGTATTGATACTGTGCCGATACTGTGTCACTGAATACTGACACCTGCTGGACCTTAAAAATCCCTACAGGCAACCTGATTGACAGAGTTAACTGACACTGATTCGATGACCAAGTATACACAATACAATTTAAATCATATGTTGCATTGTATTATTTTATATTTTCATTTGAATTAAACATATATAGATTTTTTTTAGATACAGTCCATAAATAATGTGAACTTGTATCATAAAGTAATAACCTAAGTAAACATGTTGTGAACGAGGATGCTTGTGGACTGGCTTTTTTTTTTTATAAATTCTTTGCTGCCATGTCCTTTCAATCTGTTCTGAAATCGGAAATGCTGAGTATGACAAAGGGAGGAAGAACTAATCAGAGTAGCAGCTTTCTACTAAGGGTAGATCAGCCGTTTTTTTCTGAAACGGCGCTCAGAACAAAGACGCACAGCGCAACCCGCCCAACCATAAAGGCGTCTGCCCAACCCATCCATCAGTGGTGCGCTCCGATCAGCACATGGTATACAGTATATATATATATATATATATATATATATATATATATATATATATATATATATATATATATATATATATATATATATATATGTATACACATATATATATATATATATATATATGTATACACATATATATATATATATATATATATATGTATATATGTATATACATATATATATATATGTATATATGTATATATTATATATATATATTGTCAACTTAAGAAAAAGCTAAAAAGTGCATTAAGAATTTGTAATCTTAAACAGCTGGTCAAACAACCAACTAGAATATTCTGTAATGAATTTGGGCATATGTCCTCAACATGCATTGATCACATATTCACAAACCATAGCTCTAGGTGCTCTCAGGTAGTTTCTGTTCCAGTTGGTTTTTCAGATCACAATATAGTGGCTTTAGCCAGAAAAGGTAAAGCGCCTAAAAGTGGGCCAAAAATAATACTTAGAAGAAGCTATAAAAATTTTAAGGTGGAGGAATTCATCAGTGATTTGAAGGAGATAGATTGGAGCCTTGTGCTCTGTACAAAAGATGTGGATATGGCTGTTAAATTATTCAGTGATTTGTTTCTCTCAGTTGTAAATAAGCATGCACCACTTAAAAAGTTTACAGTAAGAGCAAACAAAGCCCCATGGATTGATGATGAGCTTAGACAGAGCATGGCATATAGGGACTCCCTAAAAAACGAAGCCTGTGTTTTAGGCAAAGTGGCATTTCCTGTGAAATGGAAAGCTTATTGTAAAGAGAGAAATAAAGTGACTACGCTCAATAGAAAGAAAAAAAGGGATTATTATAGAAAGTCGATAGACCAAAAGAAAAATGATGGTAAACAACTGTGGAATACCTTAAATGAGTTAATGGGCAGAAGTAAAATTAAGACACCAGCATTTTTAGAAGTAAATGGACTTTTTTTAACAAAAGGTAAAGATATTGCAGACCATTTTGGTAAATATTATTATGATAAAATATATAAGTTAATGAATGATACAAAGTGTTACAGCAATCTGGGCACTTCATCTCAAATAATCAATGATTTGATTGTTAGAAAGTTAAAAGTCTGCTTCTAAGTTTACATGAAAACAAACCATCAGGAATGGATGAGATTGATGGCAAATTACTGAAAATGGCTGCAAGTGTGATAGCTTCACCAGTCTGCCATTTGTTTAATCTAAGCTTGACAGAAGGGGTCTTCCCTCAAATGTGGAAATCTGCTAAAATACTTCCTCTTTCAAAAACTACCAATGTTAGCCTCTCGGCAGTCAATAGTAGGCCCATTAGTATTCTGCCTATACTTAGTAAATTGCTGGAAAGGGTTGTTTTTGGACAGATTTCAACATATTTAAACTGTAACAAATTGATTTTTGAATCACAGCATGCTTATAAGGAAAATCACTCGACATGTACAGCTCTTAC